>CM039527.1:12411352-12425169 GCA_022433055.1 Begonia peltatifolia | reverse complement strand
GAGAGAGAGAGAGAGAGAGAGAGAGAGAGAGAGAGAGAGAGAGAGAGAGCACCATTTGATCTGATCTTCCGTTTCTTAACCTATGACGAATTGAGTTGGTCTGTTGGGATAAGAAAACCAGAGTGATAATTGGTATTTAAAGAAACGCGTATAGAGAGAGAAAGAGAGGAGAGAGAAACTTTGGAGAGCATGGTACCTAGAAAAAGACTGCAATTGATTCCTGGCAGTTTTCCAACAACAATTTTTAAAATAAATTAGATAATAATCCAAAATAATGTGATGCACATGGTTGGGACTGAAAAGGTACTGGATTCTTCTTGCATAAGTTGCTTGGTTCGAAACAAAAGCCACAGGTACTTCTCATAATAGTGGGGGAAATTGAGCACAAGCATAAACTCCTTTCCCTTTTCCTTTTCTAAAATGTAAAAAAAAAAAAAAAGAAATTTTTACATGAAAATATTTATTAAAAAATCACTAGTAAAAAGGAAAAATTCAAGAAATTGACAAATATAATCACAGTATCAATTAAATCATGCAATCAAATTAAACCATAACCGGGTTCAATGTCCTCGCTACCTAGAGAATTTGGAATCCATGACCCTAGCTTAATATCACGATCCTACACGTAATTTAATTTCATCACTTTTGTTGTTCTTTGATTGTCAAACCGAGCCAAACACAAGTCGGTGCACCAAACTAAAAACATTGAGGCATGTGTGTTTTTTCCAATGTTTAGAAGAATATTTTGAATTTTGTAAGCATATGAAGTTGGTAACTTTAAAAACCATACACACTCCAAGGTGTTGTCAGCATCAACCCTCAAAATTTGGAAAATGAAATTATTGCATACCTTTTTTTTTATGATAAAGTTTCAGAACCAGAGATAACTTAAATCTCGGCCATAAACAGATACAGTAAATGAAAGGGAAGCAACAAATCCTTTCTCAACATTATTTTATATATATAAATATAAATAAATAAATAAATCCTTTCTCAATATATATAATTTAGAGGTATGAAAATCCTACTTCTAAAAAAGGCATTGATTCTTCAATCTACCACTACCCGCCTAGAAACATAGTCCTTTGCAATATTCTGCAATTCACCAAGTGGGTTAAAGATAAGTTCAATTCTATCTTCCACCCTTCATACATCCATTTTTGTTAGATAATTTCACACCCGAGAGAGAGAGAGAGAGAGAGAGAGAGAGAGAGAGAGAGAGAGAGAGAGAGAGTTTGGTTTAAAAGGGAGATCCTTTTTATGAAAGTCATAAAGGAAGAGTCATGGGTGGCTTAAAGGGAGTCAAATCTTAGCTTTAATCTCCTTTTTAAGAACATACCACCCACCTATCTTCCACTACCCTCTCCTAGTGGCAACACCTCAGACTTTGGGGAGAAATTCAAAGACCTAACTTGCCGTCCGATCTTAATTTATGCACTTTTTAGTGGATCATAGTTTATCGATGTCCGAGTTGTGAGAATTTGAGAATCCAAATTGAAGAGAGGACAAAGAAGCAAGGTTTTTTTTTTTAATTCAATGTTTAATTAATAGATTCTATGTAAAGTATATTTAAATAGACTTGCAAACGTATATAATAAAAATTTAGAAATCCTCTTTTATAACATAACATACCCCATGCCCCCTCAAACTTACGATGGTGCAATGAGAACCATCAAATGTTTGCCAATAAGAAATTGTGCGAGATGGAATGCAATTTTATAAATAAATTAGCAACATATAGCAAGATTGAACGAAAGGAAACATATTAGTATTGACCTAAAATGATTTCTAAGGACGTGACAATCGATTTCAATATGTTAAAGTTCAGTGTGATCCAAATTCTAGTTGGGCTAGGTAGAGCTCATATATCAATTTTAGGATTTTTTCTTTATATATTGATCATTGAATCGTAAAATTTAATTGTACTTTGATTTCTTATAATGAATTTGTAATGGTTTGAACTTTCAATATTCTAGTGTCAATAATGTATTATAGATATTTATTATGGATGATATATGAATGTAAATTATAGAAGTTGTATTGAAGAAATGGTACAAAATCCTTGAGAGTGCTAAGAACGAAACTATTTTGTAGGAACATATTTAATTGTGAGGATAATAACTTTTTCTGTGATAATTGGATTACTATGAAATTTAATAGTATTAAAGTAGACATGTAGAGGTAAAGAATGTTTTTGGAATGAAAGAAATTGGATGTGTAGTAAAAATTATTTACTTTTTAATCTGATGAATGCAGTTTACGTTTTAAACTGTACTGTTTTGGTAAATGGCTTTGAACTACATCATAAAGTGAAAATTTGGAGAAAGTTAAAGACGGAAAAATATTTTCAACACTTTGTAGCTTGTATCCATGTAATAGCTTTGGATAACCAATGGAATTAGAACACATGACAGTCAGTATTTGTTGGATAAGTAGTTTACTTAAGTGATTAATTAAGCTAACTAAGTATGATTAAGACTAATTAATCATGATTAATTATGTGAATCATGTTGATTAACTTAAGACTAATCAAAATCAATCAGTTTCAGTTAAGTATATTTAAACAAAAGTAATCATGGTATTTTTGTAATTAATCGTACAAGAAAAGGTAAAATAGTATTTTTATATGGACAAAAAGGATAAAATGATAAATTTACCTTAAGATCTCTCTAGAAAAGGGTAGAGAAAACATAGAATTCAGTCATTTTCATGCAAGACCACAGAGAAGAGAAAAAAGAAGAGATAAAGAGATGAAGATGGAGAAAAAGTGGGATTTTTGATTTACTTCTCAAAAGAAAGTTACTCAACTTGGTTAGACAATTCTATAAGACTAAAAATCAGTTCATTTTGATGAAATTTCATAGGAGAGGAGGAACCTTCAATAGGTAGGTAAATCGTACATTTAGATAATTAATTTAACCTTTATTGCATTGTTTAGGTGGTGATAGATTTAAATGATATTCTTGGTTATGTTTAGGCTTAGAATTTTGATTGTGGATTGAAGTGATTAAATGAATGTTGTTCTTATGAAAATTTATGTTTTCAAATTGTATTGTGATATTAAAAAAGAATGTTTTAAAAACATTATTTTAAATCAATGTGATATGCTGGTTTTCAAAACGATTTGCATGGGTGAGTTGGATGATTTTAAATTTGCATGACATTGGCTTTATAAAATGTGTTAAAGCATGCATTTGAGGAAAAGAGAAAGTTGGCAATTTTGGTAATACATGAACCTAATGATTAGACTTGACTCTTCTTGTGTGATGCATATGCCTATGGAAATGAGAAGAAGATTAACTTAATATTCTCCTTGAGTTGAAAATCCTTAAACTTCAAAAGAAAACAATGCATAGGGTCCTATAGCCCTGCCAGAGAAAGACCGAGAAAGTGTGGGAATGTGTGATGGTCATACATGTTAGAATTAAAGTGTATTGCATTTTTAACATAAAAATTTAGTTGTTAAAAAATGCATTGGAGTTTTCTTGAAAAGATAGTTTTAATCATGCAAAGTTTATTCTATTTGCATTGGATATATTTGATGAAAATGATTTCAAACAATGGTTGAATGATTTCAAAAAATTGATTTCGAGCATGCATACTTTTATAGCATTTGCATCGCTTTCAAAAGAACATTATTTTCAAAGAATCATTGATGGTGATTGATCCTGTATGGTGTCAATAGAGTTTGGATTAGTTATTCTATGTGTTATATTTATTTGAGATTAAAACTCATTACGTGGATAATTCATGTTTTTCATATATCGAAAACGTTCATCGAGAGATAAAACATACGGTAATATAAAGTTTGCGAAAAAATATAGGTAAACCATCAAGTTAGATGGTCTTTTTGTTTGAGTGGGATATCTGAATTTTCTTTGTATAAATCTTTTTGAAATGTCACATATAGTAATATACTTTTGTAGTAGCTTCTGGGTTAGTACTCTAATTTTCATGAAAAATTTTCAATGTATAAAATGTAAGTTGTTTTATATTTTATATACAGAGCATCCTAATTTAGGATACTAAGTTAAAAAAGTATATTTCATTAACTCATAACGATCTAAGCATGTGAGAGGGAAGTGCTAATTAGAGCATCCCTTCAACATTCCACGCCTTCCCACTTTGGGAATTCTCTAGCTTGTCAGGGTTCAGTTGGTGGAATCGAGTCCTGACATAATTTCTCTTTGCCCGTAATTTTTTCTTAAAAATGTTTTTCCATGTAAATTTGATGTCCTACATCATTTTTTTTTCCAACTATTGTTCGATTTCTAACATAACATGTTTTATTCGCTCGTAAAAAACTAAATTACGTATAATCTAAATAGCACTTTTAATATCACAGTATAAGAGCATAACTTGACGAAGTAGGACAACTATATCAACAAATACTAACACAACCAAACTATCTCACAAGTACTAGAACTCATAGCACGATACTTTTGCTTCTGTAGAAGATCAAGGAACATTATCTTACTTTTTCTTCTTCTAAGAAATTAGCAAATCACCTAAAAAAAATACAAAGTCTAGTTGTTGACTTACTATCTGTAGGATCATCAGCCCAATCAGCATCACAGTAACACCATATCTCTATAAAGATCTCAATCTTTATAGCATAAATTGTCCATTTTTGGCCGAGCTAACACAGTTTTATTTTTGAGATTAGCTAAAAACGAGTTGTACTTAGTAAGAAGCAAAACTCTGCTTACAAACTATATATTTTTTACTCTCCCAAGTGATGTGAAATTGTGCATCCCCTCTAGTATGAGTTGGACTATCAGACTTGGGTCACTTTGTCTTCATATGACGAGTTATCACAATCCCTCTCTCCTTCGAGGTCCGACGTTCCAATCAGCCATACTTCTGGTTAGGTTTTTCCTTTGAAATTACTATAATATCTTCAGTTCTTCTTGTACAAAATTATCTACTTTGGACTAAAAGTTGGACGATTTTTTTCTTGGAGTTAGCCCAAAATGCATTTGACTAAGTAGATAGCAAAATTCTATTTATAAACAAAGCATTTTTCATTCTCCCAAATGATATGAGATTGTATACTCCCATTGGTATGAGTGAACTCTCACACTTGGGTCATCCATACATTTACATGGCAGACTCTTACAGTCTTTAAGAATGAACAAAATGGAAAGAGAAGACCCTGAAATTGAGTGCCTCTAATGTATCATAAAATATGAAAATGAGCAACCCAATGAATTGTAGTAGTGAAATAAAAAGCTGGTCAACAATATTAAAAGCACTCGCAATGTCTAGACGAGTGATGTTAAATTAAGTTAAGCTCCCAACAAGAGTGTGATATAAGCTAGAATTAGATAAAAAAAATTCTATTGAAATGAGAATATCGAGCATTAAGCTCAACATGGGTAAACAAGTTTGTCATCTATTAGACAAGCACTCTTACACATTTTAGTAATTTACTTAGTCTGAGATAAAAAATATCGTTTGGTAAAGAAGCAAATTCAATTTCTAGAAAGTAACGAAAGGGTTCTAGTTAACTTAGATTTCAATGCAACAATTTCATCAATTTCTTTACAAATAATAATCATATAAACTTGTAAGGAAAGTGTAATGCGACCAATGATGAATATTTGACAAACAAAGCTAAGTCATAACTATTGGTAGAAAAGCCAAGCGAAGTAATTACAATAGTAAACTTTTTAAACCATGCACGAGATGCTTGTTTAAGGCTATAATGATCTTTTCTGAGCTTGCAAATTTTTTGAAATTGATGACTTACACTAGGTGGAGGCATTATGTAGACTTCTTTTCAAACATCTACATTCGAAAAAGCCTTTTTAACATTCATCTGAGAAACATATCGTCGAATGGAGGTATTTTGGTAACATGAGCAAAAGTCTTCTTATAATCTATTCTATACCTTTGAAAATATCATTTGGCAACTGAGCTTTGTATTGTTTGAGACACCAGTCAGACTTCCTTTTAATTTTGTAGACTCAACTAGATCCAATAGCATACTTTCTTTGAGGTAATGATACCTAATCTCAGTCATACCTGTTTGCCAAAGAAGATCACTAATGATATTTATATATATCAATTATTGATTCAGTGTTTTGATTTGGTTTGATTCAAAAAAAATTTTGAATTAGATTTGTATCTAGATTTTGTGGTTATTTTATCAAGCTTAAATTTTGTATTAATCTATTTTAAATAAATTAATAAGAGAGTTGATAAGGGGATAAGAATAAATAAAATCTTGAGATAGAAATTTAAAGAGAGATTCGTGAGACTCTGGTAGGAGAGCAGGGAGCGATTCTTGTATTCAAAGGCAATGTTGCGCGCGATGCTGCAACATTGCCAGAAACTACTAATAATTGATTTTCAAATAAAACTTTGTTGTTGGAGTTTTGTACCGTGCACGTAAAACGATTTAATTCGAACCATGTAAATCCTTGTGTCTTGATTTCTTCTGTAACTATTTTTGATTATTTCTAATTGGTGAAGTGAGCATGAATTATTTGTTTTGTTTTTTTTTTTTCATGGCAAAATTCGAGGTTGACAAATTCACGAGTGGAGAATGACAGGAAGAATAAGGCGATATCGAAATCAAGGCAACATAAGAAATGCTTCTTTTGCAATAAGGAAAGACATTTCAAGAAAGACTGTTTTGAACGGAGAGAAGGATAGCCGAGGAAAAAAAATGAAACTAGTGATGCTTCGGTGGTCTTGGATGGTATAACTCTTCTGTTGTTCAGGTTGTTTCATCGAAGGATTTCGATAAACAATGGTAAATAGTGTTTCAGGAAGAGTCGACTCCATAAACAGAAACTTGTTCAAGGGAAGCATTGAAGATAGTGCATCAATCAGAGTCAACTCCGAGAACGAAAATTTGTTTAATAGAAGCATGATTAATAGTACTTCAAGGAGGAGTCAGCTTTGAGAACAAAAATTATTTCTAGGGAAGCATGGTAAATAGTGTTTCAATGGGAGAACTCCGGGAACAAAAACTTGTTCAAGGAAAACACGATAAATATTGCTTCAAGGAGAGCCAACTCTTGGAATAAAAAATTATTCAATGAGGAGTAAGTTCCAGGTTTATGCACCACTAATGTAGTGGCTTGTAGAGCATTTGAGAAACTCAGGAAGGTCGACCCCTATGTAAGCTAAAAGACTACAACTACAAGTCAAAAGCCGCTTCCTACAAAAAAGTGATGCGAGAATAGATTCTCTTATCTAAGCAAAAATTGGTTCAAGGAAAGCACGAAAAATAGTGTTTCAAGGTGGTCAACTCCATCAACAAAAATTGGTCCAATTGAAGCATGGGAAATAGTGTGTAATGGTTTGAAAGTTTTAAAACAAAATTTGTAATTATTGATGTACATTATAAATGAGATGTAAATTAAGATTTAGAAGAAAATGTGTTGGAAAAAGGGTAAATAAAAAGATAAAATTTGACTATTTGAAAAATAAAATAAAATATAAAAAAATTATATTATGGTTGATCGATTGCTTGAGGAAGACGATCGATCACCAAATGTATGATTTCGGCAATGGCAATCCAGAGAGCTTGCCGATCAATCACCCTTTCTTTTTTTTTAGAAAGTTGAATGTTAAACGGGTGCCGATCGATCGGCTAATGCATGGTCGATCTAAAACCAAAACATATAAAATTTATTTTTATTCAGATTAAAATTTAGATTAATCACGATAATTTGATTAAAATAAATCCAATTGGGATTAGATTAACACTAATTAGTATTAGTGGTTAATTAAGTTGGTTATTTAGTAAATTTTTAAGATGGAGGGCAATTTTGTCATTTGAAGAGGATAAGATTGGTTTAAAAGGTATTTTGTCTTGGAGTGCTTTCGGAGATGTTGAGTTGGCTGATTCTGGTGGCTTCTAAGTGAGGAAAGGAAGAAGAAATGAGAGAGAGAGAGAGAGAGAGAGAGAGAGAAGAAACATGGGAGAAACCTGCGATGGAAAGAGAGAAAGGGAAGGGAAAAACGTGTGATTCGTCAATTCATCTTTTAGGATAAAATGTTCATCATGTTGAAAGGATCGTTTTTGCGTAGAAATCATGGGGGAAATGAAAGATTCCAGTTAAAGTGGAGGAACCGATAAATACAGTAAATATTTTTAATAATTATAATAGTAAAATCAGATTTTATTGCCTTGATAGGTGCAGATAGATTTCAATTTTGTTAGATTTGGATTTTGTTAGATTTGGATTTTTGGTGAATTGGCGACTGGAAGTGGATAGATATGATTGGGATGATTGAAGTAAAGAATTGATATTGTTTTTAATTCAGATTAATATGAATTATATATTTTTTATTTTTAAAGAAATATTGAAACGAAAGAATTTTTAAAACGTTTACTTACGTTGAATTGAGCATTGATTTTAAATGTCAATTGCGTTGAATTGAAAATTGATTTTAAATGTCAATTGCATTGAATTGAGCATTGATTTCAAATGTCAATTACATTAAATTGAACATATTGAATTTTAAATATCAAATTCATAGGTGAGTGCGTATTTTGTATATGCATAGTATTGTTTTATAACTATTTTTAAAATGTGTATTTTAGAAATGAGGAAGTTGGAAGCCATGGTAATATAAGAACTCGTTGGTTGGACTTGCCTCTTCATGTGAGATGAATATGACTATGAAAATGGTTAGAAGTCTTATGCAAAACATTTTTATCGGGTTGAAAATCTCTGAATTCTCGAAAAGAATAAGACGAAGGGTTCTACAGCCTTACCGGAAAAATTCCAGAAATTGTAGTGGTGGATTATGGTCATATGAGTCATTTTAGAAAGAAAATTACATTTTTACATTTTAATTTAACTGTGAAAAGTTACATTTTAGAAATTCAAATAAAAAGACAGTTTTAAATCCTGCATTATTATATTAAATTGCATTGGATTTAATTATTGTTGAAAACAGTTTTAAAAAAGTAGTTTGATGAATTTTAAATGGTTCCAATTACAAACACATATGCGTTTTTATATAAATGACATGGATTTCAAATCAAAATATAATGATTTAAGAGGATTCAAAATAATCATGATTAGGTTGGAAGTTGATGTATGAGCCTAGATAGTGTGGATAGGGTTTGGGCTAGCTACTCTAGTCGATAGATTTATTTGCTGAGCCAATGACTCATTATTGTGGATATTCATATTTTTTAGATATCGATGACATTCACCAGGACGAAGAAATCAAGACGAGGTAAAGTGTACAATGAATCATAAGTGAAAGAGCACGGTCGATGGTCTTTGGGTTGAAAAGTCACATGTCGTAATTTATATGTATATTTATATTTTTATTCGCCTCCGTTAAAATACTCTTTGATAATGATGTAAACATTTCAACATATGAAATGTATTTTGTGTAATGTATTTGATTAGATGGATCCTAATTCAGGATGCCACGTAGGAGGAATACTGTATGTTTGAGGAGTATGTCGTTTAGAAGTTTCCACTTAAAAAATATACGTTTTGAGGTTGTTGTTTAGAGAATCTTTCCAATTCGAGAATTCTAAATACATATTGTATAAACTGCGTTGATATTGGATATAGTATATGATAAATGTCTGGTTGATGTTGTGTAATGAACTGTTTGGAAGATATCTTATTTTAAGATGTCAGGTATAATTCAGACGGATTTAGTTAGAAATACAAATGTATCAATGCAATTTGAAAACTCAGAGTTTATTTAAGTTATTTCCCACATTGAGAATCCAAATCGTCAGAACTCGTCGGGTCGGGTCCTGACATAGTGCTTCAAGGGGAGTCAATTCTAGAAACAAAACTTGTTCAATGGAAGCATGGTAATTAATGCTTCAAGAGGAGTCAACTTTAGGAATGAAAACTTGTTCGAGGGAAACATGATAAATAATGCTTCAATGGGAGTCAACTCTAAGAATAGAAACTTGTTCAAGGGAAGCATAGTAAATAGTGCTTCAAGGGAGTCAATTCTGAGAAAGAAAACTTGTCCAATAAAAATATGATAAATAGTGCTTTAAGGGGAGTCATATCCGAAAATAAAAATTTGTTCGAAGAAAACATGGTAAATAGTACTTCAAAATGAGTCATTTCCGAAAACAAAAACTTATTCGAGAGAAGCATGAAAAATAATGTTTTCAGGAGGAGCTGGATGAAAGTTCTTTCAGTTGTCAAGTTTAAGTTCTATTTAAACTTGGCAAATATGAAGGAATGCTAATCTTTACAGAAGGATGCACGAGCTCTACATAGCAGCATGAAGATCTTCAAAACGAGAACCAAGGATGAGATTGTTAGTTATTGGCTAGCATTTTGATTTGGTTTGATTTGAAGATTTTTTTGAATTAGATTTCACATATAGATTTTATGATTATTTTATCTTGTTCAAATTTTGTATTAATATATTTCAAATATATTATATTTAGAAGGTTGATATAGAGATAAGAATAAATACGATCTGGAGAGAAAAAATGAGTAGAAATTCAAGGAGGGATTTTTAGACTATGGTAGAAGAGCGAAGAGCGATTCTTGACTTCAAAGGCAATGTTGTGCGCGATGCTGCAGCATTGATAGAAACTCCGATGCATTGATTCTCGAATAAAACTTCGCTGCTAGAATCTTATCATGGACATAGGACGGTTTGGTCCAAATCACCTAAATTCTCGTGTCTTGATTTCTTTTCTAACTATTCTTGATTATTTCTCGCAGTTTGTGTAATTGGTTTAATAAAATCACAATAATATAGATACAAACTCAACGAGATGGTGAAGGAAGGTCATTTTACAATAACAAGAGTAAACAAAAATAGGGAGTTTTGTTGCCTTACAAATACAAGTAGACTGACAAGTAGAAAGAGGAACCGCAATCGCAAATGATAATGAAACAACAATTAGAGATGAAAAATGAGCGGGCTAGTGGCTTGGTATTGTAGCAGACTCAACTCGGTTCATTTAACTTTGGCTTATGAGTTAGCTCGACTTGAAAATTTTTTGGGCTGGCTCGTTCAGTTCTACTCATTGGCCTCGTTAAGTTCGGCTCATTAAACTCGTTGAACAAGACTTTTTTAAAGTTGGCTCGGCTCGACTCGACTCGACTCGGCCAGCTCGTTTGTCACCTTAATTGCACATGACTGATAAATAAATAGGTGTCAATCTAGTTAGTATGCGCATAATTTATAATGATACAATTGTCAAATATTTATAATAATATTTGTGTGATACTTTTTAGGATAATTATCGATTTTAACCCTATACTATGCACGTTATTTCAGTTAGCCCTCTGTACTGTCAAATCAAACCTTGTACTTTGATTCTGTTATCAGTTTTGACCTTCCATCAACAATTTCATTAAACCCTCATTTAAAAAATTATCAAACGATATTGCATTCAGTTAAAATTTTTACCACATGTTTACTACGTAATGAGAAGATAATCTAAAAATTTTCGTATTTTTATAACACAGGTACGATTGATTGTAATTTTATTTTAGTAATTTATAAAAATATTATAATAAATCATACAAGTTTTAGAAAATCACGAAAAATTTTATATTATCTACCCATAATGTGGTGAATATGTGAACAAATTTTCAAATAAATCCAATATCTTTTGGTATTTTTTTAAACAAATACTAAAAGATATTAGATTTATTTGAAAAACATTTCACATATTCAGCACATTATGGGTAGATAATCAAAAAATGTTCATGATTTTCTAAAACTTGTATGATTTGTTATAATATTTTTATAAATTACTAAAATAAAATTACAATAAATCTTATATGTGTTAAAAAATACGAAAATTTTTAAATTATTTTCTCATTAAGTAGTGAATATGTAGTAAAATTTCAAGTAAATCCAATATCGTTTGATAATTTTTTAAATAAAGGTTTAAAAAAATTGTTGATGGAAAGTCAAAACTGTAACAGAGTCAAAGTACAGGATTTAATTTGTCAGTATTTTTAGTACAGAGAGCTAACGGAAATAAAATATATTGTAAAGAGTTAAAATTGATAGTTACCATACTTTTTATTAAATCATTTCAAATAATTTTTCTCAAAATACATGTCATTTTATATGTTAATAAAATAATTTTATTGACTAAATAATTAATTATTATATTTGAACATTATAATTTTAATAATTATTTTTTTTAAATATACATTATATTTATATAAATATGAAATATTTACATATATTTGATTCGTTAAACTTGACTCGTTAAGATTCGACTTCGTAAGACTCATTAAAAAAAATTGGTCTAACGCATTAGGCTCAACTCGTTGAGCTCGTTAAATTCAATTTATTTAACTCATTAGGTTCGGTGATTTAAAATTTTTCAAGTTTGGATCAGCTCGTTTGTTATTTCTAACAGAATAAACACGAAGAGAAGGGTAGGAAGAGCGAGAGCTAAAATACTAGAATATGGTATATTATCATCTGTAATTCTACACGAAACATTATCTTAAGTAGAAAAAAAAAAATCAATATCACAACTAGCCACAAAATGATTAATATATAATGTATAAGACTTATGTCGCATTACGAGTACTCTTAGGTACGAAGAAAGAGAATATGTTCATTGAGGAGGAGAAGCCTAAAATATTTTTATTAAAACAACGATTTATTTTTTTACCTCCACAGTAACAAAGAAAGGCACAAGTGTTCCATATCATGAACCCTTAGATTTAATAAGTTTGCAAGTAAATAATGTAGAATATGAATTAATAAATCAAAATATAAAACGTGACAATATGCACATAAATAAGAAGGGAGTGTGTGCGTTAGCATTAATGCATTATGTAATTACGGTCCGCTTGAAATTTGATAATCAGATTTTCATGGGGGGAGGGGGAAAATGGAAGACGACGATAACGAAGCAGGGAGGAACAAGCAACAGTTGTGGAGTTGTGGAGCAGGAACGGACGGTCAACTCGCCACCGGCAGACTCGAAGACAACCACTTGCCTCAGCTCATTCACCTCCCCTTCCTCTCCTCTTTTCCCGATCCCATTTCTCTCCTCTCCTGCGGCGGCGCTCACGTTATCGCTTTAACTTCTGGTACCTCAATTTACTCTCTATCTATCTCTTTGAGGGCTTTGTTTTAAAATTGCTTTTGCAGGTGGGAGATCGGTGACATGGGGAAGAGGAAGCTCCGGGCAGCTGGGGCATGGCGATTTGGTTAGCTGTTTAGATCCAAAGCCTGTTATGGCCTTGAATAGCGTAGTCATTACTAATGTTTCTGCTGGATGGGGTCATTCTGGATTTGTTTCAGGTTCACTTTTCCCCTCAATTTCCTTTTCATTGAAGTTTTGAAAATGAAACACGCGTGTAGTTTCTTAATTCGAGGTCAAATGCCAAAATCATTCTTCTCTATGGAACAAAACTAGACGCCTTATTAATTTCCACGAGAAGTAGACATTGTTCAATGGTAATTATCAAATTACTCTCCACTATACGTCTGGTGGTCACTCCATGTCTGGTGTTTTTTTTTTGTCGTTTTTCTTCAGAGATTTGTGGGGTTATATGCTTTTCTTTTGATCATTTTATCTTTTGAATTTGAATAATTGAAGTGTAAATATGGCTTAGATTCTTAAGAAAATTTGACAGTTTATGGCTTTGTCCATTATGTATTTTTCATTGTATTTGAAAAGTTGGCATGTAATTATGTCTTATACTTTAAAGAAATTTTTTAAGTTCGTGGGTTTGGAAATTATTCCTTCCTTTTATGTTTAAAAGACATGTCAAGTACTTCCATTACAGAAGCGTCTAATTTTCATTATTTTTCAAAAAGTTGTCTGTTTTTCTGTTCATAGATGAGGTCATCTTTTTTTTTTTAGG
>CM039527.1:12224456-12410952 GCA_022433055.1 Begonia peltatifolia | reverse complement strand
CGGGGGGGAGGAGCGGAGCCCTGCGCGGTGGGGAGGGTGTTTCATTGGCCTCCTGAATTTGTGTTTTCTACCTTTTTCAGATGATGGCAATCTTTATACTTGTGGGGATGGCTCATTTGGTCAGCTAGGGCATGGTGATTATGGATCTCATTGCTCCCCTGCAAGAGTCTCATTCTTTGCTGATATGTTTGTTGAACAGGTCGCATGTGGTATGCGCCATTCTCTGGCCTTGTTGAAAGGTATTGTCTGAATAATCTTAGGTTCTTTTAGGCCTTGAAATTAGGAAAAGTTTATACTACATTTTTAAAAGTTCTTTTGTTGAATCCTTCATAAACTCCAATTAAAGTAGATATAAAGTGAAAAATATGAGATGTGTAAAAGAAATGTTAGCATGAATTATCAGCAAAACTCTGTTGGTTAGCTAGATTATAATTGGGAGAATTAAAAGGGGAGAAAAAGAGAGAGACCGACGAAGAAAGCTTTTTCTTTACATGAAAAGCATAACCTAATATTTGTTATTCATTTCAGGCTTCGATAATGAAGTTCAATCTGCCGCAGGACGTCAAGGAAGTCAAGTTTATGGATTTGGAGCGGGAAAACGAGGTCAATTAGGTATTTCCAAGGGAATCAAATCAAGTAATACTCCAATAATTACCTGTGGATTTGAAGATGCAGAAATTACAAACATATCTGCAAATGGAGACCATAGTGCTGCCCTATCTTGTGAGTTACATCCCTCTTTCATAATGATTGTAGCTTAAAAAGGGACATGTGGAGTAGTTCCCTCCAGTTTAATCTTGTTCGTATTGCTTAGCTGATGGGACTTTGTTCACTTGGGGAAGAGGGTTTGGAGCCCAATCAGATGCTTACTCGCCAGTGGTTTGTTCTTTGTCATTGTCTTTTTCCAAAGTTGCTCTGGGATGGAACCATGCTTTAGCTTTGACAGGTTTGTGTTTTATATAGATTTCACTATCAATTTAGCTCTACATCGTATTCAACTATGTTCTTAATTCTTACTTTCTACCTTCTCGTTTGACGATTTAACAGGTGATGGAAAAGTTTATATGTTAGGTGGTGACCAACATGGAAATCTGGGTGATTGTGAGAGAACAAGACACAAGGGTAATTCACTTACCTTTTGTTCACTCCGTAATTGTTCATTTTGTAAAGTTACTCTTGCGAAAATTGGATTTGTACCGATAGTCGACTTAGCAACATGAACTTTGCCATTTGAAGTTCAACAATTAACTTGAACGGAACAGATTAATCTTTTAGTTATTGATAAATGCTCCCTTTCGAATCAGCTGATTCAAGCTATCCCATTCTAGAGAGAATTCATGGTCTTGATGAGATCAAAGTTTCGGACATTGCAGCCGGTGCCGAGCACTCTGCTCTAATAACAGGTATAGAATTCCTAAACTGAAACGTTTATTACCCAACTTCTCTCCTTCACATATATTTTTTCTTTTTTGGGCAGAGGAAGGTGTCCTAAAAACGTGGGGTTGGGGTGAACATGGCCAGCTTGGCTTGGGTAATACCTGCAATCAAACTATTGCCCAAACAGTGAATTTCGGGGAAAACTTCCATACACTACCCTGTAAATTTCAGGTTTTCTGTGGAAGTGGGTTTACATTTGCCATTAGAACACCTTTTGCTCCTTAAAATGTATCAAAAGTTCGTACAATTGATCATTCTTTGGTTAGATTTATCTATGAAGCTTGCATGAGATGGTAGCGCTTGTCCTGTTGTGAGGAGGGGTGGGCGGACCCAAACCAGAACCAATGGCTTGGTTTCTTTGGTTTCGGATCAGTCCAGTTTTCACCTAGACAGTAATCATAATTGATTCTGAACTGATTTGTTAACGATATAGTTCAATTAATGATTTTGTATACTACAACGGTTAGAATCAAATTGAATAGTGAATCATAAAATTTGACTCTTAAAGCCATATGCGACAAAATTGGGGCTAAAATCAATTATTATATATATATATATATATGTATCTCATGATTTAGTTTGTGTTGATGTTAGACAGGATGAAGAACAACCAACTTGTACTCGAGTCAAATTGTTTAACTCTTAATTTTATTAACTTAAAAAATGCAATGAAAAATTTATATAAAGTACTCTTGATTAAATCTTGAAAAAAAAAAAAAAAAAAGTCATTTGAGATGAATTGACTAATCTTAATAGGAGTTAGAGTTTATTTCAAAGTGTTTATAAAATATTATACATAAATTTAATAAAAATTCAGCTATACTATTTTAATAGAAGTTAAGTGAAAATAAAGTTTCTCGTGAACTCCAAACACACTAGACCATTGGTTATGATTTTAAAATAACGACACTCGGCAGTCGCAACCTACATAATTATCCTGATCAAGTTCAGAGTTCACGCTCAAAGACACGGCTCTTCAGCTGTTCTATTACTTCTAGTTAAAATACAGTTCACATTAATAATAAGGTATGCAATTGGTAAAGATGTAAATAAAACAATGACATAAAATTTAATAATCATTTTATGCTAAATAAATAAATTTAATTATTGAATTAAAAATAATTCTTAATCGAAAATAAAATAAACTTCTACCTCGAGCGGGTATACAATCGGTCAAAACCCAATAAATTTAAGGGTCTAAGTCAATGAGTCAACATCTTAATTTAATAAATTGGCACCTAACTAAGAGTAAAATTGTTTAATATTGGATTAAAATTGATACATTTAAATTCTAATTATTCGCTCAATTTAATCCAATATTGATTTAGTGAAGTAGCTTCAATTTGTGCCAGAAAATAGCCTCAAAATCAATCATTATTATGATGGGTCTAGTCCTTAACGTGTTGGGCTTGACGATAATAAGTACATGTAGAATATGAAGATTTTTAAGACTAACAACCCAAGTCGGAAATCGAATTTAACAATCAAGGATTTATATGTAATTTAGAGAGTTAAGAGTGTCACCTTATACCTTATTTATTTAGCAACCACGGTCTTCTTGAATCCCCGATTAACACCTTAGGAATTCGATGTTTCCAGTGACAAATGTATACAGCACACTACTAAAAGTCTCTTAACCAACAAAGATTCTAATCAACCCAAAATCCAAGTTACTGACATAGAGAATAACGACTGGAAAGAAAAAAATCAAGTTTAACACTGACTAATTATTGGTGTCTCTAATTTTTATCAATTCCGCCATTGCCTTCCTTGGATTCTAAATATCTGAAACCAGAAGGCTCAAAATTTTCGATTTTAACAAAGAAATTATTCGCTAAAAAATCTATGTTTTTAACACATAAAACAACACAAAGGAATGAGGAATTTGACTCATCAATTTTCGAGCACCAGTGTTGAACTAGAAGTTTCCAAATCGTTCTTCGCTCAAAATTGTTTCACAGGGATTGAAGAGCAATACACAAGAGATGTTTTAAAAACCAAAATCATAGGAATCAGAGATCGAATTGGTCGTCGGCAGATTTTTTCCTCTCTGTTTCCTCTTTCTTTTCTTCGTGAGCAGCACCTACAGCAAACAAAAAGCATAGAGAGAAGATAAGTGGAGATTTATGGAGAGAGAGAAATTGTACATGTGGGAATTAAATGAGAGAAAAATGAAACGTTATGTTTAAACTTTACTCCTCCTTCAACTACTCCTCTTTCGATGTGTTAACCAAATTAAAAGGTGGGTCTCACATTCTCCTCCACTCCCTAAAATTTATATCAACCATCGACACATCATTAAATAGTTGAGGATACTTTATTCTTATCTCTAATTCAAGTTCCCAAGTGGCTTCTTTTTCACTATGATTCTTCCACTGCACCCTCACCAAGAGTATCTCACGACGACGTAGAACCTTGATATCTCGACTTAAAATTTTCTCAAGCTCCTTCTCATAGGAGACCCTTTCTTAGATAAGCACCATGGTCCAAGAATATGACATGTAATGGGTCAGAGATATATTTCCTTAACATAAAAACATGGAAGACATTATGAACATAATTCAACTGTGGTGGTAAGTCTAAATGGTAAGCCATTGAACCAACACGTTCAATTATTTGAAACGGGCCAATATATCTTAGAGTCAATTTTCTTTTTACAACAAAACAACTTACACTACATCTAGGTCTTACTTTGAAAAACATGAAGTCCTCTACTTCAAACTCGATCTCTTTTCTCAAAATGTCAGCATAACTTTTCTGACGACTTTGAATTATTCTCAACCTTTCTTTAATTATTTAAACCTTCTAAGTTGTCTCTCGAATCATATCAAGTCTGAGATTAATAGGTTCCTCGATCTCAGCCCAACACAGAGGCGATCTACAAGGTCTTCCAGATAAGGCTTTATATGGTGATATTCCAATACTGGTCTGGTAGCTATTGTTGTAGACAAACTCTACTAAAGGCAAATGATTTATCAAACTATCTCAAAAATTCAGAAGATATGATCTTAGAATGTTTTCAAGAATTTGAATAGTACGCTCAAACTGGCCATCTGTGTGAGGGTGATGTGTTGTACTCAAATTTAATTCGGTGCTTAAAGTTCTCTGAAGGGCTTTCCAAAACTTTGATGTGAACCTCGGGTCTCTATCAGACACTATACTCAAAGGAACACCTTGAAGATGAACAATGTTTTCAATATACAACTTACTTAACTTTGTCAAGGAAAAGTCCATTTTGACTGGAACAAAATAAGTAGACTTTGTCAATCTATCAACAGCCACTCACACTGCATCAAATTTATGCACTGTCCTTGGCAAACCCATTACAAAATCCATAGTGATTCTATCCCACTTCCAGTCGGGAATAGGTAAGGGCTGCAATAACCGAGCTGGTCTTTGATGCCTAGCTTTAACCTGCTGGCAAGTCAAACATCGAGAAACGTATTCTGCTACATCTCGTTTCATTCCAACCCACCAATACTGACGCTTTAGATCATGGTACATTTTAGTGCTACCTTGGTGTATAGTAAATTTGGACTTATAGGCTTCTGTTCAAACGGTTTGTCTCAATTCTGAATCATTAGACACCACAACTCACCTTTTGAATGACAAAAATCCATCGGGGCTGATTTCCCAATCGCCAAATTGTTCACCCAACTGAATTTTCTCAAATCTTTCATTTAATTCATCATCAAATTTCTGTATATCTTGAACACGATGAAGGAGCGTGGGGGTAGCAACCAAATTGAATACTCAAACTGTTTGACTATCTTTCTTGTAATACAGTTCATAATCTTCTATAGTCATGCATCTCTTCTAATTTTCTAACAAAAGACTGGAAGGAAATCCCTGAGGGTAACTACTCAAGGCATCAGTTACAACATTGGCTTTTCTAAGATGGTACTCTAAAGTAAAATCATAATCTCTCATATACTCCATCTATCGACACTGCTAGAGATTTAGATCACGCTATGTAAATAGATACTTTAAGCTCTTATGGTCAAAATATATTTCAAATTTAGCTCCATACAAATAACTTCGCCTAATTTTTAGAGTAAAAATAATAGCAGCTAACTCAAAATCATGTGTAGGGTAATTTCTCACATGCATGTTTAACTGTTGAGATGCATATGTTATTACTCTATCTTGCTGCATTAAAACACATTCTAAACAAACTCCAGACGCATTTGTATATACTGCATACGGTAAACTTTCATCGGCTACTGTTAAAACCGGCGTAGTAGTCAAACTCTGCTTAAACTCTTCAAAAGTCATTTGACATTTATCATTCCAAATAAACTTTATGTCGTTCTTGGTTAATTGAGTCAATGACATAGCAATAGAAAAAAAAATTTTGAATGAATCGTCCATAATAACTAGCCATACCCAAGAAACTCTGTACTTCAGTAATATTCTTAGGTGGTTTCCTCTCTAACACTGCTTTGACTTTAACGGGATCTACTGAGATATCATTCTGAGACACGACATGACCTAAGAACTTCACTTCTATCATTCAAAAGTCACATTTCTCTCATTTTCCAAATAGATGATGTTCACACAACATCTGCAGAACAATCCTTAGATGTTCCATATGCTCCTCACGAGACTTGAATATATTAAAATATCATCGATGAACACCACCATGAACTGATCAAGATAAGGCCAAAGAATTCGATTCATCAAATCCATAAAAGTTGTAGGTGTATTAGTCAATCCAAACGGAAGCACCAGAAATTTATAATGTCCATAGCGAGTACGAAAAGTTGTTTTAGGAATATCCTGTTCCCGAATCTTTAATTAGTGGTAGCCAGATCACAAATTGATCTTTGAGAAGCACTTTGATTCTCCAAGCTGATCAAATAGATCATCAATTCTTGGTAGAGGATATTTATTCTTAACTATCACGTTATTTAATTTTTTATAATCTATACATAGTCCAAGCGAACCATCCTGCTTCTTTGCGAATAAAACTGGTGATCCCTATGGCGAAATACTATTTTGAATAAAACCCTTTTGTATCAAATCATTTATTTGGGTTCTTAACTGACTCAACTCAGCATGAGCCATGTGGTACGGAGCAGTTGAAATTGGAGCTGTGTTGGGCACTAAGTCAATGCTGAACTCAATCTCACAGTCGGATGGTAACCCAGTAATTCTTCAAGAAAAACATCAGGGTAGTCACAAACCACTAATAAATTAAAGTCATGTCTAACTGTAACATGGTTGTTGCTAGTAGCAAAAATATTCTCATATAGCTCCAATCATCTCCAACCCCCCAAACAAGTTCGTCAAATAAAATTAACAAGGAATATACGGGTATTACATAGATGCAACAAAACTTTTCCATCTCTCAAAGTAAGGGTTATACTTCTCCAATGACAGTCAATTATTATCTTATAAAGGTTAACCAATTCATACGTAGAATCATATCGAATTGATCTGTAGGCATAACTATCAGGTCAGCAGGTAACTCGTGTTCATTAATCATAATAGCCACATATCAAACAATGAGGTTCATCTCATATCTATTGTTCATAGGGATACTCAAAATGAGAGGATTATCAAGTTTTTCTATAACTACCCCTAAAGCATTAATAGAAGATGTAGAAATAAACGAATGTGTTGCTACAGTATCAAATAAAACATGTATCATAATATTAAATAAAGAAATCATACCATCAATGATGCCCTTGCCAGATTGATCAAGAGGCTCAGACCTTGTAATCCCATAAGTTTGGCCAGACATCTTTTCTTTTCTCTTTTCCCACCTCAGAATCCACCCCTCAATGAACTTGGGTTAACAATAGCTATATGATTTGAAGTCACAACAATAGTGGTGTTTGAAACGAAGCGCTGTTGGTACCCAGTACACTTCTAGAAGTTGATATTGGTGCTAATAACGCTGGTCCTGACCAAAAAATCTTTTGTTACTTCCAAAACCAAATCTGATAGGAGTTGTCTGAGAAGGTGTTGAGTTAGTTTAAGGTTTTTTATTAGTAGGGCAATTCTTCCTCAAGTTTCCAGGCCGTCCACAAGAGTGATAAATGTATGGTCCTAAACGTCTATTAGAATAAGGTACAGTACCAAAGGATCCGCTAAAGTTACCTTGATTATGGCCTTCACGGTCTTTCCCTTTAAGTCCTTCTTTGTTATCTTGCCTCCCACGGGCCAATCATCCTTCACTTTCCCTTTGTATACACCGAACTGTTCTTCCAAATCTGTCTCAACACGTTGAACAGTAATAACTACCTCAGAAAGGATAATAAACGCAAAGTCTATCAATTGATATATGATCTTAGACCTTAAATTCAATCAAAAATTCACAAGCATATCCACCGAGTTCATGTTACTAATATACTGAGAGAACTCCATAAACTTAGCATAATACTCTAGTATGGTAAGATTTCTCCACTCCAAATTATGATATATTGTGATCATCTTCTAGTGATATTCGGCATTGCAATAAAGGTCTCTAAAAATGGCCCCGAACTGGGTCCAGGTCATATCTTCTGAAGGGTAGTCCAACTTCAGAGACTTCCATCAAACTTTAGTAATTTTCTTGAATTGGTAGGTTGCAAATCCAACCCAATACTCTGTCGGAGCTCTCATAGTCGTCAACTTCTTGAGAATTACTCTTAACCAATTCTCTGCAACTTGAGGGTCCGCATCGCCCACAAACACGGGTAAGTTCATCTGCTCCCACTACATAACATAGTTCATGCGGTAGTCCACTACGTCCAGATTGCACGTTCTTGGGATATATTTTGAAACTCATCTCTCAAAACTATGATTGAATTAGTAGGCTACAATTCAGCAAATTGTATAGTAGGTGTTGCAGGGGTACGGTTCTTATAAGCTCTTCTTGGGGGCATTTTTCAAAAATTTGAAGAAAAAAAAATTAGTTTACGTTTTTATATTAGAATACGTCCTTTTGCACAGTAATATTTTTTGTATGTCATCGCATCATTTAACTTACAGGTGTCACTTTCAAGATGGGTAACCCAACTCTGATACCAAAATTTCTGTCACACTCCAAAGGGGATCTAAGACAGAATGAGGAACGACTAACTCAAATTCAGGTCAAACCGTCCAACTCTTAATCTTATTCACTTGAAAAACGCAGTGAAAAATTTATATAAAGCTACGACCCCGAAACACATGGAATAAACATTTCAAACAAATGACACCAGATAATGCGATGATATAAGTTCAAATAAAGTAATATAGGGAAATTGCTAGATTAAAGTTTACAACTTCTCAATGGTGTTTAACCTTAAAATTTAAAATAAGTCCTCAAAGGAAAATTTATTAAAATAGAGAATTCTCGTCAAGAGACTATAACTCCTCTTGATTAAATCTTGAAAAAAATAAAAAAGTCATTTGGGGTGAGTCGACTAACCTCAATAGGGGTAAAATTTATTTGCAGCATTTATAAGATGTTATACATAAATTTAATACAAATTCAGTTATGCTATTTAATAGAAGTTAAGTGAAAATAAAGTCTCTCATGGACTCCGAACACACTAGACCATTGGCCATGATTTTAAAACGACGACACTAAATAGTCGCAAGTCACATAATTACCTTAATCAGATTTAGGGTTTTGCATCCAAGGAAACGACTCTTCAGCTGTCCTATTACTTTTAGTTAAAACACACAGTACACATCAATAATAAGCTATGCAATTGGTAAAGATGTGAATAAAACAATGCACAAAATTTAATAATCATTTTATGCTAAATAAATGAATTTAATAATTGAATTAAAAATAATGCTTAACCAAAAATAAATAAATATCTACCTCGAGTGGGTATACAATCGGTCAAAACCCAGTAAATCCAAGGGTTCAAGTCAATGAGTACACACTTTAATTCAATTAATTGACAGCTAACCAAGAGTAAAATCATTTAATAGTGGATTAAAATTGATACATTTAAATTCTAATTATTCTCCCAATTTAATCCAATAGTAATTTGGTGAAGTAGCTTCAATTTGTGCCAGAAAATAGACTCAAAATTGATCCTTACTATGATGGTCTCGCTTCTTAACGTGTTGAGCTTGGCGATAATAAGTACAAGCAGAATATGAAGATTTCTACAACTAACAACCCAAGTCAAAAATCGAATTTAAAAATCGACGATTTGTAGGTAATTTAGAGTTGAGAGTGTCACCTTATACCTTATTTATTTAGCAAGCACGGTCTTCTTGAATCCCCGATTAACACCTTAGAAATTCGATGTTTTCAACGACAAATGTGTATAGCAACCGACTCAAAGTTTCTTAACCAACAAAGATTCTAATCAATCAAAAATCCAAGTTCCTGACAAAGAGAATAACGACACATGGGGAGAGAAAAATATTAGGTTTAACAATGACCAATTACTGGTGTTTCTAATTTTTATTAATACCGTCACCACCTTTCTTGGATTCTAAATGTCTGAAAGCAGAAGGTTTAAAATTTTCGATTCTAACAAAGAAATTATTCCCTCAAAAACTCATATGTTTAACACACAAAACAACACAAAAGAATAAGGAATTTGACTGGCTAATTTTTTAGCACCAGTGTCCGAACTAGAAGTCTCCAAATCGTTCTTCGCTCAAAATTATTTCACAGAGGTTGAAGAGCAATACAAAAGGAATGTTTTAAAAATTAAAATCATTGGAATCGGAGATCAAATTGATCATCGGCAGATTTTTTCCTATCGGTTTCTCTCTATATGTTTCCCTCCCTCTTCTTCGTGGGCGGCATCCTCAGCAAACAAAAAGTAGAGTGAAGAATTTATGGAAGGAGAGAGAAGATAGGTGGACATTTACTTAGAGAGAGACTATGGGAATTAAATGTTGGGAAAATGAAACGTAATAAAATAGATTTAAATCGTCCTTCCACTATTCTTATGTCGGTGTGTTCTCCAAATTAAAGGATGGGTCTCAAAGTTTAAGCGAACTGAAATTCAGAGTTTGATTCCAAACTACGAGTTCATTAGTTTAGGGTTCAATCGTGAAAAAATTATGACAAGCTTTTTATTTATTTGTTATTGTAGTAAAATCATTTGCATAAGCATGATTTGGGGAGAACACAAGTGTTTTGATTGGAGCGCCGTGGGAGTCTATTCAATATTATATTAAATAATATATTTCAGTAATATCCTTCAATTTTTCTCACAAATTGATAAAAAAACAAAACTCAATAATATAATTTTTGATCATTTAGTACAATGAGACATGGGGTGGTCCTCTACTTGAAATCATATGCTTATTTTATTTTGACATTAAAAAAGTAACATAAAGTCCTCCACTTGAAGACACTAATTAAATGTCCTCACATCCTTTAATGCGCAATAAAGCCTGGACCAATGGAAGATAACAAATTTAACAAAAATGACGTTTTGTTTTTTTTTTTTTGAAAATTCAATGGGTTGGTTTTCTTATTTTACTGTTTAAATATATTTTTTAATATGTCAAATAGAGATAGTTATAATTAATATAATAAATTATAAACAGTTAATTTATTATATGAATTACATGTTTGAGAGTAATTCATTAGACTCTTAAATGTTTTAATGTGTGAAATGTGTAGTAGTACAAGTTGACGCCAAAAGACTGTCACATTGCATTCATTTTCAACGCTTAAATGTACGATAATCACTCATGTGCATAGTTGTACACCTTTAGTGCTTTCCCCTCTTTATTCACTCTCATTGTTTTCATCTTTATTCGAATTATATATATAAATTTCTTACAAAATGATTTTAATTTTACATGTTTTTTTAAATAAAATCTTTTGTTGAACGCGGTGTAAATACACAAGGATGATACTTCCATGTACAATCATTTTATTAAAGATGATACTTATCGTCTTACATGTACAATCAATCGACAGGACCAAATAGTACTTTGGCCAACTAGGTCAATGAGCATGGTAACTTCGTAATCGACGCATAAAACAAAGAAATGGTCAACATAATTACTTCTATTAATAACATAACCTATACAACGGGTACTCTATATTAATCTTATCATTCTTATTTCTGATATGACAATCATTAATTGGTATCAATTATAAATTGTCACGTTCTGAGATAAAAATTATAAAATAAAAATATACGATAAATGTAACATTACTCCTATATAATTAGCATGGAAAATATAATATCACAGTACGAGTTCTTGAAGTATGTACCGATGTAAACAATTTTGAGTTCTCTATGAATAATGCTACTAATTCCGCATGCTAGAAGAACATTTGTTATGGACAAAATAAAAATAGAATTAAGAAGGTTAATTAGAATAAGTTTTCCTCTAATCAACGTAACAAAGTTGTTCACTATGACTAAGTTTGTTCTAAATAGTGTGACAGATGATGTTAAAATGTTGGTCCACAAAATTTGGCTTGCTACGTCTAGACCGTGAGCTCTTTCTAATGGCTACTGCCCCACCTCCCTCTCTTTGGTCGTCACCATTCTCAAACCATCTTCTCTTCTCCAAGCTCTAACCCTCATCTCAGTTCTATAAATAGGTCTTCCATTTCCCATACTTCTTCTCACGAAGAGCTTGGTTTGTGATGAAGAAGATGAAATTTCCATGGTTTCGAAGAAGCTCTCATCCATGGCCGGAATCGTCTGTCTCTAAAAATGAAGTTGATGATGAGAAAGATGTTAGGAAAAAACATGGAGGATGGAGAGTCATGCCTTATATATTAGGTCTCTTTCTCTGTCTCTCTTCCTCTCTTTTTTCGTTGTGCCGAGTTTTTTGGTGATTTCATTAGAACAAGGAGATCGATCGACCATCAAATAAGTTGAATTTGAAAACGCATCTATTTTGACTTCAATTAAAGTTATAATTGTAGTGGTTTGGTAAATTATGTGTGTGTGTTAAACGTAAGATGACTTAGGTTGTCTTCATATGAAACTCCAATTTGAAACCTATAGAAACAAAGTGAACTTAACCACCATAATTAGGTTGTCTTCGTATGAAACTCCAATAAAATTTTGGTTGTTGTTGAAGGTAACGAGACATTTGAAAGACTCGCGTCGTTCGGGTTACTAGCAAACTTCATGGTGTATCTAAGAAGAAAGTTTCACCTCAACCAAGTCACGGCTATAAACATTATAAACGTATGGGGTGGCATAACAAGTTTTACACCTCTTATCGGTGCCTTTATTTCCGATGCTTATGCCGGTCGCTTCCGTACTATTGCTTTTGCTTCCTTGGCTGCACTTCTGGTACCTCTCTCTCTCTCTCTCTCTCTCTCTCTCTCTCTCTCTCTCTCTCTCTCTCTCTCCTCTCTCGTGGAATAATTATTGTTTCTCTTTTTAGAAGACTTTATTTTTTTTTTTTTCTTTGTAGAGACATTTGTTATTATTTTTAAATTATTTATCTCACATGTTAACATGATCTTAAAAGGTTAATGTCACGTTCTGAAGCAGACCCGAGACAAAACGTAGAACAACGTGACCGAATTTACCATTTGTCTCTCTTAGATGCAGTAATATTTTGCCATAATTTTGAGTTTTCTGTAGCATTTTTTCCTCTAAAATACATGAAGAGAGAGAAGCTGAACCCATGAAGTATTATAAAATAACATAAAATGTTAGAATTTCTATGAATAATATCAATAATATATAAATAAATAAATAATTTAGTTTTATTTGGTGTATGATGAAATATTGTAAGCAAACTAATTTAAGTTCAATGAATGTGAGAAACTTGGTCAAATATCTTTCTACAACAAATAATAATTCAAAACTAAGACAATTTCTTTACAACTTGGGAGTTTTACTTTAATTTCTTTGTCCCTAAGCATTTATTTTTTGTTCTAGATTTAATTTCTTTTGTCATTATATTCACTTAGGTGGTGGCTAAGTGTCACTTTCATTATATTAAAAAGTAAATGATTTATTTTATTCAATAAATCATTTACTTTTTAGTTTATTTATGGGGAAAAAACATTTATCTTTTTAATATATTATTTTGTCGTTTAACCATAGGGAATGATGACGATGACACTCACGGCATGGCTGCCGGAGCTACATCCTGCCCCATGCATTCAGACAGCAACCCATCAATGCGCCGGCCCTTCAACCTTTCAGCTGGGTTTTCTCCTCCTCGGTCTCGGCCTCCTATCCATCGGCGCCGGAGGAATCCGGCCATGCAGTATCCCGTTCGGCGTCGATCAATTCGACGCCACCTCAGACGAAGGAAGAAAAGGAATCAATAGCTTCTTTAATTGGTATTACGCCACTTTCACGGTCGTGCTGATTCTTTCTTCGACCGTCGTTGTTTATGTTCAAGATTCAGTCAGCTGGACTCTGGGGTTTGGAGTTCTGACTGCTCTGATGTTCGGTTCAGTCATCGTCTTCTTCGTTGGAGCTGGGGTTTATACCTACGTTGAACCTCAGGGGAGTGTGTTTTCCGGGGTTGCGCAGGTTATCATCGCTGCGTATAAAAAGCGGCGGGTCGATATCTCCTCGGGCAAAGAGGTGGGCGGTCGGATATTTTACGATCCACCATTGGAGAAGGGAAGTAATGTTCTGGCTAAGCTCTCTCTCACTAACCAATTCAGGTCTGCCATCTCTCGCTTACTGCATTGGCGGACTTTTTAATTTTTTATTCAATTAGTTTTAAAATAAATTCTTTATTTAAATAATTAGAGATTTTGAGGCCATTAGTCTATTTTATTATTTTTTAGGATTTCTCTCTAAAATCTGACACATAAAAATGTTTACTTTGACTCAACTGAACCTGTCACGTCTAATTGTGGGACTGACATGTCTGCAGATTCTTAAACAAAGGAGCTGTAATATTAGAGGGTGACCTAAACCAAGATGGCAGCAGGATTGATAAATGGAGAATCTGCAGTGTACAACAAGTTGAAGAACTCAAATGCTTGATAAGAATCGCTCCCATTTGGGCTTCTGGTATAATCAGCTTAACTTCAATAACGCAGCAAGGAACATTAACAGTCTCTCAAGCTCTCCAAATGGACCGCCACCTCGGCCCATCCTTCCAAATCCCGCCTGGCTCAATAGGAGTCCTCTCGTTCATCACCGTCGGACTTTGGATCCCATTTTACGACAGAATCGTCGTCCCTTTCCTCCGAAAGATCACCAGACACGAGGGTGGAATCACTCTCCTCCAACGAATCGGAATCGGGATCGTGTTTTCGATTCTGTCAATGGTGTTTGCGGGAGCAGTCGAAACGCAGAGGAGAGATTTGGCAATTTCTTCGAAAGTTGCCCCCTTTGCGGCCTCTCCTATGTCGATTTTATGGTTAGCTCCCCAACTTGTTTTGTTGGGGTTTTGTGAAGCGTTTAACATAATTGGACAGATTGAGTTGTACAATAAGGAGGTGCCGGAGCATATGAGGAGCATGGGTAACTCTCTATTCAGTTGCTCTTTTGGTTTATCTAGCTACGTGAACACTCTGGTTGTTAGTGTCGTACATCGAACGACAAGATCCGGTCGGGGGAGGGCTGATTGGCTGACCGATGATCTCAATGCCGGGAGGTTGGATTACTTTTACTATCTTCTAGCTGTAATGGGTGGATTGAATCTTTTCTACTTCTTATATTGTTCTAAAAAGTACCGTTACAAAGGGGGTAAAGTGATGGAGGAAGAAGGTGTCTCCTTTGATGTGGAGTTAAGTTCTACGTCCACCAAAGTTTAATGAAGCTCAAGAATATGGATTTACTAGTAGGTCTATAAAATAAATGGAAACGTTGGCCTCAAGCATAGAAAAGGAAAGAGAAGAGCCAGAAGAGAAGAGAGAGAAAGCTTACATAGGTGGTAGATGGATGAAGAAAATTGTTATAACCCAGTGAACTTAATTTCATCTGTCATGCAGAAAACATTCGCAATACGCTAGAAAATGATGATCTAAAAGTTTCTGATGACAAAAAAAAAAAAACAATTTCATATGTCATGTCAAAAAAATTCACAATACAATAGAAAATGATGATCTAAAAGTCTGTAATAATAGAAAAAAAAAAAAAGATATATATTTAATAACTCAACATCGCAATACAAGGTAGTGCGTCGCGAGGGTGTAGCGATATAGACTTATTTTAATTTCTTATATATATTTGATACACGAGTCAGCTGTATTTTAATTTTAATATAGCGAACTTTTCTATTTTTCTTTTGCAATTCATACTTAGCTATAAAATAAAAATAAAAATAAAAATAAAAATAAAAATTTTCTAGCCGAGATACTATAAACAAGATACCTTAAATTATTGTAAATGTAAGAAAGTTGAAAACCATAACAATAATACATGTAGTTGAATGAGATGTGTTTCTTGTAGGATCAAAGTTCTATGCCAAGAAGAAATAAATTGTGTTGTTTTTTGGATTTTATCAAATTACCAAACATAGCTGTGAGCTAATCGAATTTTGGCATTAATACTTATGATCATCTGTCTGTCTTGAGCTTTAATGAGTGCCAACAACTAACAATCTTCAAGTATCACTGTCACTTGTTTTCTCTGGCTGCTAGTGTTGTTTTTTCGTACGAGTACAATTTGAGTAATCACTCTAGGGAGGATTTGCCTTCATTTTCTATAGTAAATTGCAAAGCAGATAATAATGAATGACAGAAGAATCTGAGATACTTGAGAACTCATATTATTATCTTGACAAAGGGAATTTATTGGGTAGAGCTGATAATTTAAATAATCAGCTATAGGAATAGAAATAACCAAATCAAGAGATACAACAACAATAACTGTGAGAGAATTCATACATTCAGTAGAATCCTTTGGCTCGATACTCCATCCGCTACAAGTAATGATCGAACTTCCTGCCCAAAACAAAATATCGCCTTGTCAACTGTCAAGATAGTTTGAAACTGACTTACATCATTTCTAGTCTGGTCCTACAGCAAAATGAAGTTCAAAGTTTCTATCGGATTCGGATGCAATTCTCATAATTAAACATTGGCTATAATATAGAAATTATTCATTCACCAAACATCCTTTACAGTTTCTTCAGTGAGGAAGCTCAATGTGTGTAGATCATAAACAAGTTTCGAAATCTAAAGTAATCTCCTAAAAGAAATTCTTCCTTGTAATCTTTCATGTCCTTGAATATACCACCAGAAGGAAAATAGCAAAGGCTAATGAAATCAATAAGACACAAGCACAGAATATACCTCTGTCATCTGTCTACGTCCACAAAGCACTGCTCCGGCAGAATGAGGGTCAAAGATTTTCTTTGCTCTGACAAAAGCATCCTGCAGGAATTACCATAAATGACAATCACTCGTTTTGCAGAATTAAAAAATGTATGAAGAGCACACACAAGAATGTTCAACTCTACCTGCACATACCCACTTTCACCTCTCCAATTACTATCATCAGGTTGTGACAATACAGGAACAATTTCAATGCCAGAAGATTCCCAATCTTTAAACCTATCCTATGAGAGGTTGTGGAAACATAAAAATCTAGCATATACATTTTCTTTAAGTAAGTTGGAAATATATTCTCAGAATTAGAAACAACATTCAAACCTGATATGCCATTCTCTTAAGGTTTCTAACCCCATAATATAGCCTCACATCAGATCTTTTATTTGCACTGAACCCTGACTCTATGAGAGATCGAATTGGACTGCATAAAGATGACAGAGAAAAAGTGGGCACTGAGTAAATGAGGTTTGGATAGAACGGTGAATAAGTTAAAGCCCAAAACTAGTGTTTGCTGCAACCAAAATAAAAACATGGAGAACATGAAGTGCTAACAAAATTAGTTTGTAAGAATTATAACATATAATCTAAAAAGTGCTCAAGAAATCACAAATCAATCTTCATGTTTCGAATTAATAGACATGGAAAAGAAAATGTTGTTGATCGTAAACATGGAGAACATGATCTGCTAACAAATATTTCGTAAATTGATAACATAAGATCTAAAAAGCGCTCAAGAATCACATCAAATCAATCTTAGTGTTTCATTTTTGCAACATAATCATTCAGGAAAGCTAATAAACGTGGAAAACAAAACATGGTTGATTCTTAATTTACAGAGAAAATGTTGATAATACAAGAATGAGAATACTCCAAATATCCACTTCGATGTGAACTGTCACCTCCAAAGAATATTATAGGGTAGAGATTACAATAGCACTTGGTAAGCAAAATAAATATATAAAATCATTAAAAAAAATAACCTTGACTCATTCATCGATTATCACAATTCCTAAAATTGGCACGCATTTGTAGTGGACAGATTTTCTGAAGAAATGTTTTTCTTCTAGCGTAGAGAAAAAATCCAATTTGAAAAAACAAAGATTCAGTAGATTTATCCCGAGCAATAAAATTAATAAAATAACAAATAAACATTATTCAACACTGCAATAAATAGACATGCCACGATATAGTCATATTCACTCACGCTAATAAGAAAAAAGGGGTTTCCTCAAGCCTAATCACCTTGCACAAAGTAATCAATTCCTAAAAAAATTTAGCCAAGCCTAAATATAACGTATGCAAGTGCTGCCATTCTTTCAAAAAAGGAGTATACTAAATTACTTAATCCTTATCAATCAGCACCAGACTTGTGTGCACTGCCCAAGTCACTCGTTTCCTTACAAGTGGGACCACCCATGTTCAGGCGATGCTCTTGCATCATGATATCTACAAGTCAATTAAACAAGATGCAACTTCAAAAAACCATTTTCAAGCTTTATGCCTTCTTCCAATGGTTAGCTGCACAAATTACACTCCAAGATTGGAAGAACCTTATGAAACATTAGAGAAATAAGCTCTGGCCAACTTTCCCAGTACCTCATGCTACAAAAAATTATGTTCATTTAATAATTTCCTCTTTCAATAACCAGTTATTATCCAAGCTCGTTTACATGCCTCTCAACTAATCTCACAGGACTCGTGCAATGTTTCCAAACTTAACTTTGTACCTCAAACGGCTGGTATAACCCTAAAGATTTTTCTCAGCAGGTACAACCCTAAAGATTTTTCTTGCACGTACGGTATCCGAACTTTAGACATTGAACAGAGTACATTGTCGAGGTCAATTACTTCACCAATCAACAAATGAGCTAATGAAAATCTTATTACCTGCTTTCCTGTTTCACAGTTTCTTATGTTCGATCAGAATCTTCCACAAAAACCAAAAACCAAAAACCTAATGAAAACCGAATAACAGAAGGGCATTCCACTGAAAGGGTACTCTAACTTTAGACCTCGAATGGGAGTACATTCCTCTTCTTGCAAACAGATTTTCAAAACTACATTCAACGGAACGCCATAAAACGAAGAAATCTAAGAGGGAAGTCAGTGTCTGCTTTCCTATCTCACTTTTTTCTGTCTCAATTTCAACGAAAACCAGAAAGTTTAATGATTTCATCACCATTTGATCTACGACATCCGTCAATGGAAAATGAGCAATTAACAACCAACATATAAACTTCTCAGTCAGAAAAACAATTCGAGAAACAACAAGAGCAGAGTACCATCTGTATTCACTGGTGAAGAACAAACACTAACCTGATTCCCGATCCAGTAGCGAAAATCAAAACCGTTGGATAATCACGAGAAGGTTCGATCTGATCGACCTCGAATCCCCTACCAATAACTTGACTGAGTTCCACAACATCTCCTTTATTTAATCCACACAAAGCCTCCGCCGTCGACCCTCTCACGCTCTTCACCAAAAACTCGAACACGCCATCCTTGGTAGCGACGGAAGGCGGCGAAGCGATGGCGAGAAATGTTGGTCCAGCAACCTCCGGAACACGAACCTGCAAGTATTGACCCGAGCGTAAGTAAGACGAGGCCAGGAAAGGCGCGTCAGACACGTCAACGGTGATATGATAGAGCGACTCAGCCGCCGAAGAGACTCCAGATATCGGAGCTTGCGTCCAGACTGTTGTGTCTCTGCAAACAGCCGCGGCAGCGAGGGAGGAGAATCGGAGAGTCGATCGACGGTGGTAGGCCGGCTTTAGGAAGCGTAGGAGAGACATGGAAGAACAGAGAAGTGGGCGGAAGAGCGCATGAGGAAGAGACGGAGGCGGAGGAGGAAGGATGGGAATGAGATGAGCGGAGCGATTGCGCAGAATTTAATTCCCGGAACTGAGCCAGGGGCGGCGAGAGAACTCCTAATTTCATGCCATGTGGAGCGAATCTGTTGATTTTGTAAAATTCATTTGATCCCAACCGTTGAACATTTTATATGAATGAATTCGCTATAAAAGACCAGTCAACCTGAATCATATTCTGTGCTTGTTCAACAAAAGCAGTAGCCTCCCAGTGAATTCATTGGTGATCTATCCTCCTTTTCCAGCCTCCTTCTCCGGCGGAGCAGGTGGCGATGGTGGAGGAGCAGCAGCAGCGGCCGAGGTCGCATTTTCTGCCATGGCAGTAAGAAGGTGTCCGTAAGGAGAAGCCCGTGAAGAGATGTAGGGGGAAGAGAGGCAAGGGGTGGAGTGAGAGATCGGTTAATCGGAAGGCCATCGTCGGACGGACGATCGGAGGAGAGAAGATAAGAGTCTGCGTGAAGCCATCTCGCTGGGGCTTCTCTGTAGTCTGTGAGATGCGCCACCCGGGTTTGACGATTTCGGGTCTATTCCAGTGGGGCCGGCCTGGTAACTTTAGAACCGAAATCTAACTTTTGGTACAAGAACCGAACCGGAATTAAACTTAAAATTCCCGTTCAGTTTCTTCAAATCCGGTTCAACTGCTAATACAAAAATATTGTCAAAATAAAATAAATAAATAATAGCTAAAGAAAACTATACAAAAATTTTAGAAATAAAATTTAATGATTTTCAAAATTAAGATAAATTAATGGTAATTAACAAAATCAACTTTAAATTATTTTCGTTAACTGAATAAATAATAAATTATCAAAATTTTAACAAAACAAATCCCAACCAACTTCTATTGTTGAAAACGAATTCCTGTTCCCGAGCATTTGTTAGAGAACACGCTCGAGAACTAGAGATCCTAGTGAGTTCTTGTTCTTGAGAATGTGGTCTTGTTCTCGAGTGCTTGCCAGAGAATATGTTCGAGAATGGAGCTTCATTCTCGAGCACTCCACTTAAAGTCTCGAGAACGGGCTACAGTTCTGCGCAACTATAAATAAGAACGAGAGTCGATTCTCCTCTCGTTCATGCAGAAAAGAACACTAAATCTCTCAATTTCTGACACTTTATCGGTGATTTCGCTGACCTTCACCCTCTTGGTTGTTGATTTCGAGAGCCCCAACTCTATCCTCCACCAACTTTGCTCGAATTTCCATCCTTTTTCGCTTAGGAATGACTCTAAAAATCAAGCTCCCAATATGAAACGAAAAGAAAGTCTTTAGAAAAGAGCTCCCTCGCAAAGTGGTCATCCGACACTACACTCTCCGACAAATAAAAATGAGCATGTTAAGGATTCGATGACTATCGCATAGTGTCGGATGTTGGGCATCTACGTTCTTATCGACGAGGTTGTGGTGAAGTTGACTATAGATTTGGTTGCATAGCAACAAAGCACATGCAAGCCTCGTAAATATTGGAGTTTGCAAGGCATGGAAAATCCAAGGTGAGTAAGAGTGGATGGGCCGAAATGCTTGTAGATGTGGTGTCTTTGACTTATTTTGGGTACAGCGGAAGTTGTCATATTCAATGATTTTTCCACTCATTTTTTGGTAAATTGGTACGTTCATTCTCCACCTTTTGTTGGGAGAGTTTTTTAAAACATTGTAACTGAAATTTGATTAATCTTCATTTACAGTAGACTTGACCATTTTAACTCGAGTCGCAGTAGAGTTCAATTTATGGAAGACTCATTTGTCAATCACCTTAGAATTTAACAAGTCAAAATGCAATTTACTCGAATACTTAAGTTAACAAAACAATTGTTATTAAACAAATAAAAATATTCTAGGAATTTAAACCTAAACTCTCGTACTTAACTCACTTTTGACCCGACCATTATGAATTCTTTTTGAGTGTAATCATAGACTACTTAAATCACCAACAAGATTCGCCCCAAAGAGAGTGTTATTTATTGGTTCTGTAATTCTTTCTTGGTTTGAGCGTGCCTGTTTTAACTGTAGATTCTGACAGGGTGGGAAATTTTGAAGATAGGGCAAAGAGTGGGTATCACTCTGTTGCTGAGATTTCTCCTCTGATTGCTCGCGATACGGCAGCACATAGCATTAGGCAAATAGTAGTTGTTTGACAGTCAAACAATACCATGCATTTGAAGGTAAAATCTAAAAATAAGATCATGCATCTTAATATTATATTAATCAGTGAAAGTGAACAATTTATTATTTGGTTTAGATGTATCATTTACAATTGTCCACAATATTAACTACGACTTTAGAAGCATGATAACTATTTGTGTTAGTATTAACGAATACGACGCAACGCAACGCAACGCAACGCAACGCAACACTTTTGTCGTCCAAATAATCGACGTGACATGATCTATCTTTTTAGATGAATTATCATTTTAGTAAGAAATTCAAAATTGAAAATATTTTCACGTACTTTTTTTTTTTAAAATAATAAAATTGTGAGTCCACGAGACATGAGTTGTAACATTTATTGTTTCTAGTGTTTGGCAGATGGAATATAATTACAAGTGTGGAATATTTGTTGGATTTCCATCCCCCAATGACGACAAACTATTATATTATTTTATAATAAAGATTTTTGTATTTGTACTTTATTCCTCCAACACATATGCTCATAATTAAATGCATTTTTTTTATCCTAATTGCAATTTTACTTTATGTCACGTATGAACACTGTTAGTGAAGCAATTATTTTTCGAACCAACAAAACTTTGATGGATATAAGTCCAAATATTATTTTTTATTCGATCAATCTTGACACCACTGAAGTCAACAGTTCACTTGATTCACTCTACTGTCTAATTTATATTTTATTCATTTTTTTGATAAAATAATTAGAAGAAAATACAAATTAAATTCCAAAATTTTAAAAATCGTTTCACTTAAATTTTAAATCAAAATAAGTGAATACAACGACTGGGTTGCGACATTAGTTTTGGTAGAAAAATAAAACCTCATGGGCCTCCTCAAGACTTTTCCAACAACCGACTCAATGGATCAGAATCCACAAACAAACTTTTAACCAATATTTTAGATGTCGTTCAACTTAAATTTTAACATAATCTATTAAACTATATATTGAACAACCTCGTAATACTTAGGTACCAAAGTTGAAAAGCATGATCTAATGATGATGACCGAATAATATGCATGCTCTGCATGAGACATACGAGAATTATACTTCTAATTTTACAACTTAACTTTGTACTTTGACGTAACCGTTATGTATCATTGATGACATGTAAATGTTATGTTTTTTTAACCTCTAAAATTAGAGTTTATGTGATTATTACTCTACTTAGTATGACATGGGGCATTATATAGTTCAAATTAGTCAATTTATCAATAAATATGCACAATTTATAAAGTAAATTTGTGACAAACTAGTATTTTTGTTGTACTTGTAATGCAATGTCGTGGGGGACTTGCCCTCTTTCACAATGTTTTTTTTTTTAATTTTCCAAGTTACGTGGTCGTCAAGAATTGGACAGAGACAAACAATGACACAAACTTTCTAATACAGTGACATTGACAATTTTATATAGAAAATTTTAGGGATTTTCAAACCCAAGCCATACTCATCCTAATTTTTGTATTAGTTTCCTTGTCCATTGTTGTTTAACTTGTATCTTTTTGTACAATGAACCTTGCCGGTCTAATAAATCCCGGGTTTAATTTCGGATAAAAGAATGGAAGGTCGTGATTTTAATTTGGATATCTTACTTAATAATTTTGTTTTCTAGTAAAATAATCCATTAATTGAAAAAAAAAGCCTCGTTTTATTTTAAAATAAAACCTTAAATTAAAGTAGTAATGAAAATTTTAATACTAATTTTAAGAAAAATATAATTATAAATAAGCTACTATATTTATTAATAAATAAGTTATAATACAAAATAATGATCATTTATAGTAATAAATTAATTACATTTAAATAACATCTCGGAGAGTAAATTAAATATTATTTAAATATATTTTAGTAGCTGAAAATGTGTGCGCTTATTTATAGCCATCATCTAGCCATGTGAGTTGAGAAGATTCAGTCTCCATTGCTTTCTGCTGTCCTTGCCGAGTGCTTGAAAAGAGGATCAATGGGAGGCGACGAGGAGAAGCCGATGGAGCAGAGCTTGTTGCCCAAGCAGGAGGAAAAGCAAAGAGCCGACTCCATTTTAACATGGGTTTCTTTCTTTCAAGAGGTGAAGACGTTGGGTTGTATTGCAGCTCCCATGGTTGCTGTGATTCTCTCTCAGTACTTGTTGCAGGTTATTTCTCTCATGATGGTGGGTCATCTTGGTGAGCTTGCGCTCTCTAGCACCGCCATAGCCATTTCTCTGTCTGGAGTTTCTGGGTTTAGTCTTCTGGTTAGTGTGGGTTTGCTTTTCAGGGGCAGTATGTAATTTCAATCATTATTTCCTTTTTTGCTCTATTTTTCTCTGTTTGATGAAATTCCATCTTCACTGTGCGAGTTATTTTCGAGTTTAACAATGTGTTTCCATGGATTTTACAAACTAGATTCTTACATTCAGCTAGTTGGTGAGTAGATAACCTTGATGGCAATAATTGCTAGTTGGAATGATATTTAGATTTGAGTTATAATGAACTTGTTTACGTCTTTGAGTTGATATCTTGCCCTTTTTTTGTGGTGGTCCTTTTGAAATGAGACTTGAAATAGCGTTGGATAGTTGTCCATAATGGTTGGCTAAAATTGTTTCATGCAATCCGAAATTAATTTGTTAAAAAGATCTCTAAAATTCATTCTTTTGGATTCACATTATGGGTGATTTAAATATGCAAGTTGAAACTCTGTCTCTGTTAGGTTCTTTGAGCATTAATTGAGATATGATATGTACAATTATTACATGACCTTTGCAAACTCTGTTTTGGCCTTGTAGAGTTGTCAGGCAATTGTCGTTTTGCTCTTTGTATGGCCTTTTAGAGTGTGAAATGATTCTCTGACTGCTCCCTTCTTGTATCACGCGCCTTTCTCTTCTATCAATACACTCATCTTTACATAAAAACTATAGAAAGATCATTCTGTGACATTTGCATTTCAGGAGAAATTACTTAGATTTAAGGCACAGCGATGGTAAAATTTTGAAAAATCACCATGCTGCCGATATGTGATTTTAATGAATGTCATTTTGAGGATGCTGATAAGTTCAAAACAGGAAAGAACCGAGAAAACAATCATTGGCAGCATTATTCATTAATTACCCTGGATTTTCTGTTTTCCTTACCTTAATATTTGATGAAAGTGAGAAAAGATGATCGTAGCTGACGGCTCTTGTAACCATACCATTTCATCCTGTTGATTACTTTATATTAACTTCTATAAATAGGGTGAAAGAAAGTATTGAGTTATCCCATATCGGTTCGGTTGTGGAATGGACTGGTGATCAAGTGTAAGAAAAATCTTCATTTCTTGAATTAACTTTTGGGATTAAGAATGTCCAAAACCACCTAACTGTGGTATCAGAGTCCAGTTTACAACAAAATCTCAGTTCACCGGGAGAAACTAGGTTGTCAGCTCTCCCACTTAAGGCCCGATGTGTGAGGGGGAGATTGTTGGGTTATCTCACATCAGTTGTGGAGTGAGCTAGTGATCAATTTATAAGTGTGAGAAAAATTCTCGTCTTTGAGTTAGTTTTTGAGATTGAGAAAATTCAAAATCTATTAATAGAAAGTTTAAATACCAATTTCAGAGCTTATGGACTGGTAAATATATGGTAAAGTATTTGTTCAATTTACCAAACTGAATATTGTTATTTCTTTTCATCAAACAGTTAGGCATGGCCAGTGCCCTTGAAACTCTTTGTGGACAAGCTTATGGAGCCAAGCAATATCAAAAACTTGGAACTCAGACCTATACTGCTATATTTTCTCTCATTTTAGTTTGTCTCCCTATATCTTTAATATGGATTTACATTGGGAAGATATTGATATTTCTTGGTCAAGATCCTCTTATTTCTCAAGAAGCCGGCAAGTTCATCGTTTGGCTTCTTCCCGCACTCTTCGCTTATGGGTGTCTTCAACCACTCGTGAGATATTTCCAGACTCAGAGTTTGATCATTCCCATGCTTATAAGCTCATGCATCGTCCTTTGTTTCCATATACCTATCTCTTATGCACTAGTGTTTAAGTCCGGACTTAATAATATTGGAGGAGCATTAGCAATCAGTATTTCATATTGGTTGAATGTAATTTTGCTTGCACTCTACATGAAATTCTCTCCTTCCTGTGCAAAAACTCGTGGAGAAATTTCGATGGAGCTTTTCTATGGACTTCGAGAGTTCTTTCTCTTTGCAATACCGTCGGCAATAATGATTTGGTGACAAATTTTCACTCTTACAACTATCCATTGATTAAGTTACTTATCCGAGACTAATGTTTGCTCTGATTTTGATGATTACAGCCTTGAATGGTGGTCATTTGAGCTGCTAATCTTACTATCTGGGCTTCTACCAAATCCAGAGCTTGAAACTTCAGTTCTATCAGTATGGTAAATTTCCATAACTCTTCAATATAAGAACAATTCTCCTTCTTTCTTTTAAAACCCAATTTTCTAATTAATTGTTCTAAACAGTCTCTCGACTATCTCAACACTCTATGGCATACCATTTGGACTTGGTGCTGCTGGAAGGTACACTAAAAGACCCGTTTGAACTTGGACTATGCTTCAAATTTTTCACAAATACATGAACTCTGTAAATTAATCTTTAGCAGTAGTTCATTTAATAACTTCGAACATGAATTTTTCTTGCTTTGTAGTACTCGAGTTTCAAATGAGCTTGGGGCAGGGAACCCACAAGCTGCTCGAATAGCTACTTTCGCTGTCTTGTTTCTTGCAGTGGCAGAAACTAGTATAGTAAGCTCAGCCCTCTTCGTAAGTCGGCGTGTTTTCGGCTGCATTTTCAGCAACGAGAAGGAAGTTGTGGATTATGTCACCACAATGGCTCCTCTAGTCTGTCTCTCTGTTATAATGGACAGCATACAAGGAGTTCTTTCAGGTTAATTTTGCATACAAGAATACAACTTAGTTCTTCTATATTATCTCATCCCAGCCTCTCAATATACTGAAAATTGATTAAATGACATAGAAAACTTCTGAAAAACAATAGAATCTCTATATTCAGATGATATTAATGTGTTAAACTGTCAGTAGTCCGACAAGATTAAGATATTAGGCTGAGACCATTTGACTATTTAAACTATTTCATGATATTTCCCTTTTCCTATAAGCTTTAGCTTTATTGGTTCATTCATGCTGACAATTTAAGATTGAATGGGAGGAAAGTGATAACTTGACCGTTGATTTCTTAATGTAATCAGGCATTGCTAGAGGATGTGGGTGGCAACACATAGGAGCTTATGTAAATCTTGGTGCGTTCTATCTTTGTGGAATTCCAGCTGCGGCATTTCTCGGTTTCTGGGTAAAGCTAAAAGGAAGAGGGCTATGGATAGGAATACAAATGGGGGCTTTTGTTCAGACCCTTCTGCTGTCCTTAGTTACGAGCCGTATTAAATGGGAAAAAGAGGTAACACCCTCTTCCACTTTCGGTAATCTTATTTTTTGATTGTTTACGAGATTGACGAAGTGCGAAGATTGATTGGTTTAGTAGCAGAAAAAACCTACAAGTGTATAGTTTTTTGAAAACAGAGAAACATGAGATTGTTAGAAACTAAATGAGTTTTAAAAAAAAAAACATGTAATTTCAATATGAAATGCGCAAAATATATTCGAAAATTGAAGAAATTAGGTACATTTGGTGATATTAAGGTCTGTTTGGTGGTTTAAGTTTACAGCAGCTTAGCTAATCTTTCAAACATTCCCTTAAACATTTCAACTATGACACATGCATAGATGTCTGGAAGGAGTTGTCAAGGTTGTTCTTGTTTTGATTGCAGGCAAAGAAAGCAAGGGAGAGGATATTTCAGGGAATGTAGACAAGTGAGTGGGATGAGTAATAATATGTAATTTTATGACATTGGTTTTCTCCTTGACCTGCACGCTACCGATTAAAATAATTCATTTTTTATCATTTTTTTAGCCATTTCTGATTCCTTTAACTATTACAAGAGATACGGTTCAGTTTGATTGTTTCTATCGGTTTTCAACTCATTGAATCAACATTGAACCATCGTTTTTGATTCCACACAAAATATAAATCAAAACATATTCGACTCATACCAAACTCGGATTGGTTGATTTTTGACACCTCTGATTTCTTCTATTTATGCAATCCAACAATAAGTGTGACTGGAAGCCTTAATTTACTCGAGAAAAATAAAAAGTTGAGCTTTTTTCACATTATAATTTTACAATTTGATGCATTGTCTTGTTTCCCTGTTCGAATAGTAAAAATAATACACCACGTACGGTAATTTATGAACAATATATAAACAGTGCGTCAGATTAATTATATTCCACGACTTATCACTTTCGTGAAAATGGTTGGAAGTAATTAAAGATCAACGGCTGAAGTACACAAAATTCCCTATAATGATTACATATAAAGCTGTAGAATTTCACAAATGCTAAACTTTTTACTATTGATGTGCATTTACAGGATCTTGAATCAAAATGTGCAATTTGATTATACATGCTTATAGTTTTCACCGACCCGTGATCTTGACCATCCACGCACCTCCAAAGTAAAGACCGAGAAGCGGTGCAGCCAGAAGCACTTGGGTCAGAGGGTCTGTGGAGGGTGTGACGATGGCTGCAGCCACAACTGCACCGACCACTACATATCTCCACACCGAGAGCATTTGGTCCCCTGTTACCAGACCAAGTTGTCCAAGTAGAAACTGTATTACTGGAACCTGTACAACAAGAGAAAATTACCAATCTTGACACAGCTGATTATTCGAGTAATCACCCAAAATGTAAGATTATAATGTACATATTGCGTTACTCAATTATCAATGGTGTGATTCTAGACTTTAACATAATTTATAAAACTTTAAGAGCATTCTAGCAATTACAAAGATTCAACAGACATGGTTTCAAATCTTACTGATGAATAAATCCGAAAAAAATCCTATCAACCTGATTGCTTCATTCTATTTAATCTCTCTCATCTCTTCCTTAATTTCAATCTCCAATGGGGCAGACTGAATAAAACAGTCTGTCATTACATAACCAAAAATTTCAATCTCTAATGGGGTAGACTGAATAAAACAGTCCGTCATTAGATAACCAAAGTTAGAATCATAATCCAAGAATGAAATTGCATGGACATACCTGGAAAGACAAGCCTGTACTGAACATTAGAACAAGTACGAACTCAAAATACTGATCAATGGACCACAAAGATTCCACTGCTCCTTCTGCATAACTGACGAAAAAATTTAGAGCTGCAGGTGTGAGAACCAAATACGAGAAGACGATGCCGGCATAAAATAGAACCGAGGAACCTAAGACAATAGGCCCCAGAAATCTTCTTTCTGCTCTAGTTAAGCCTGGAAGAACAAACGCTATAATCTCGTAAAGAATAATAGGGCTTCCTACGAGAAGTCCACAATAACCCGATACCTGCAGAAATATTTGAGTTAAGCTTTTAACACGAAATTCTTTCTTAATCCTTCGAAATTTTTGTTTTTCAATTGATGCACTCAGTTTTGGAAAAGATGTTCACCCTGTACCTATTTTGATGGGAAAAAAAATGAAATCCTTTCCAATCTTTTGAGATTAAACACTAAAGCTTTATTGATATGTGTTAAGCCTAACCTTGATTGTTGTAAAGAAAAATTCGCCAGGAGCAAGCTGCAGAAATCGTACACCTTGTGCTTTAACAGGAGCCTCAAGAATCTTTATAAGTTCTTTCGAAAATGCAAAGCATCCCATAATTGCACCTCCAACTGCCAAAACAGATACAAATATCCTCTGACGCAATTCTTCTAGATGATCAAATAGACTCATTTCTTTGTCGTCAGGAAGGAGCTCTTTACGAGGGTATAAAAAATTGAAAATTGGACTTTGTCCATCATCATTCTCGAAATTTTCTGCTGCTTCACTTGACCTTTCTGAAAGATCTGCACCAGACAACAAAAGAAGAAAAAGAAGAAACTTACATCAACAAATATTAATTTCATATTAGAAAATAAATACCCTTTTGGTAGGACATTAGGTAATAAGTGCTGACTCACATTTGCCATTTCATTTCACTAATCAGCAAAATATATTCCATTATGTTCGCCAAAGGCTTAATAAACTCATGTATATTGATTACAGGTCCCAAAACAAAGGGGAATTCAAAATCCTCATAAATAGATAACAACTCCATGATCATGAAAGCTGACTTCTCCCTGTTGCGGTTATAATACTCATACTCCTCTCCACATGCATTTTCTTCTTGAGTAAAACCAAGGGACCCCTTATTTTTCCTTGTAAATTTATGCCCTAATGCAACAGTCCATGTCGAATCAAAAAATCATAGGATGCTTCAAATTGAACTATTACTAGGATTTTTGAATGTGCTATGTAGTTCATGAAGTAATTTTAACATGTTCATCGAGGAATTACCCGAGCTTTACTCTTTCTTTAACTGAAATTATTTTTCATTGCGTTGTAACTTAACAACCTAGCCACTCAGATTAACTATCATAAGCAAATTCTATAATCATCCCAATTTGAACAGAAAAGACAAAAATCAGCGATTAATTACCACTAAATGTAGAGAAAAACAAACATGTGAAAGCATGTTGAAACGGGTTTTCGCAAAATACCAAGCCTATCTTCGACAATGGCCGAGCCAATCCCCCGTCCCATCTCCTGATTCTTCTCTTTCACATCATCATCGACCGCTGAACATACAAACCCACCAAATCTCCAACGACTGCGCAAGCCGCCATAACCCAATTTGGGTCTCCTCAAATGAAACTGGTGCGGCTTAACAGAGCGGAGAAACTTGAGGCAGTGGCAATGTCCGAGCTGCAAGTGTGGTATAAGAGCACCGCTACTGCTTCCCATCGCTCTTGCTTACCCTCTTGCAATCAAATTTTTGGATTTCTCAGACAGGTTTCAGCTTTACACACCAGAAATCTTCAACCGTTAAACGGGAAGAGCGATGATATTATGCAACAGAAGAATCGAAGCGTATTTATCTCGGTAATGGTGTTTCTCAAATGATTTTTAAGGTTACAAAGCCTGTGTTCGATTAGCTTTTTAGGCCCATCTATGCTTTCAGCCCATTTAATTATATTTGTTTGTTTGTTTGTTTATTATTAAGTAAAATGCAACATTTTATACCCTTGACATTTGGGACAATTTACAAATTAAATCTTAAAATATTTCTTTTAACAAATGAGACAAATGCAAGCTCCACCATAGCTATTAGAAATTTGCAACACGTGTTGTAATGGTTCGAACTTTTATTATATTTTGGTCAATGATAAATAAATAATATTTATATATAAAAAATTTGTAAATATAAGTTGTATTGAAGAAATGATACATTATGAGATAGAATTTAACGTATAATTTATTATAAATACATAATATTTTAGATTAAATTATATTAGATTATTAATAGTGAATGAATGAAAATTTTATTATTGTGTAACTAGATTTAATAATGAAGTTAAAAAATTAAAACTTGATGTAAGCAATGAGACATTTGGCGTTTGAGGGAAAGAAGAAGTGGTTAATCTAAAGAGGACACCTCGTGGGTTTTTATTCTTATTTCTTATCATTTTTATTAATTGGATTTAAACTTCATTTGAAGTTCAAAAATATCCATTTCAAGTTTCCACTCTTTCTAGTGTTTTTCTTCCACGAAAACTCATTCTCTCTCTTTTTTTTTTTCTCTCTCTCCCTCTCATGATACCCTAAACCACAAAAGCACTTTCTCTTTCTCTCAGTCTTGATATCTTCTCTATGTGTTTCGTCTTAGCAGAAGAAATGAGCACCCTCTTCTTGCCAATATTCTCCACATTTTGATTTGAGTTGTGCTATTTTCTATATGGAAGTATTGTCCTTTCTGAAATCTATCTAGTTGACTGCAAGTTTAGTGATTTCAAAATAGGTTTGGGCTGTACATTATCAAATTCAACATTTTTGAGTTTACTGGTTGCTTTGCTCTTAATAGTCTTGTGATTATGATGGTTTCTTTGCAACTGGTATTCTAGCATTATACTTCTTGTGCTTCTTTGAAATCTAAGTTCGATGGAGAACTCTATTACTATATTTTAGCTTCAGCAATATTGAAATGGAAGAAATTATCAAATTGTACTAGTATGTTCAAAAATAAGGAGAAAACAGAGCAACTCGAGTTTGGTGAAATTGGTTCTCAATTGATAAATAATTTTGACATGTTAAAGTAGGCTCATTGGGTAAACTATGAATTTTGAAATTGATGCATTTGGATAAGTATATTTAATGTTATGATTTTTCAAAGTTGAAGCAAAAACTGTAAAGAGTATTCTAGGCATGCTACGATTTTAGTATTTTTTAGACCATCTTCACAATTTTATCTTGCTAAATTGTTTTAGTAAGATATAATAGACACTTTAACAAAATCATAGCCTCTGAAATCAGTCAAATTGGATATGTATACATTGAATTATGAATGTTCGAAGTTAATGGAAAATATTGATCATATTCCGACTTTAAACCAATGGAAGGTTAATTGGTTATATTATGTTCAAAACCATTACGATTTGGATGCTAATAGTGTAATGCATGTGTTATAGATTTTCAAGTTACAAGGAATATTGATCAAGTTGTTATAAATTGTGTTAAGGACATAATGTAAATAATTCTAACGGTTAAAATAGTTAGTTTACAATTCATTGCATTACTAAGAGGAGATAGTTTACATTTCTGCCTTGGTTATGGATAGGTTTAGAAATTTTAGTGATTTTGTTGAGATTGTAAAGGATGAAGTGATAAATTGATATCATTTTTATGCAAATTAGATAATGAATTGTGAAAATTGTTTATTTTCAATATTTATTGAATTGTTAAAACGTAAAATTTTGAAAACAATGTTTTACGTTGAATTGGAAAGATTGATTTAAAAATCATTGCATGGGTGAATGAGTTGTTTTAAACTTACATATTATTTGTTTTATAAATATTTTAAAGCATGCATTTAAGAAGAATAAAGTTAGAAGTCTTGGTAACATAAGAACCCAATGGACTGGACTTACCTCTTTGTGTGCGATGATTATAACTATGAAACTGAGTAGAAGATTAACTATATGTCTTCTTTGGGATGAAAGTCCCTAAACCTCGAGAATGAGCAATGCAAGAGGGATTCTACAGCCCTATTGGAGAACGTTTGGGAACTTGTAGAGGTGTGTGATTGTCATATGAAGTCGATTTAGAGTGGATTGCATTTTGACATTTACAAATGAATGTTAAAAGTTGCTGTTGAAAATTTGATTGAAAATATGATTTTAAATCATGCAAACTTATTTAGAATTGTATTTAATTTAATTATATGTGGATAGTGATTTTAAAAGTTCATTAAATGTTTTAAAAGGGTTTGAAATGGAGCATGCATACATTTTATAAAAATGACATGAATTTTAAAGCATAAGTTTATTTTAAATTGATTTCAAAATAATCACGGATAGATAGAAGACGAAGTATAATCCTAGATATTGTGGATAGATCTGAGTTAACTATTCTAACTGCTAGACTTATTTGTTTGGTGTAAAACTCATCATTTTGACATTATATTTTTTCAGATAACGAAAACATTCACCGAGACGAAAAAATTGAGACAATCTGAAGAAGTAAAAGAGACATAGGTGAAACCATCAAAATATATGGTTTTTTTTGGTAGTTGGGAACGGGTTTAGTGTATAAAAATTGTATAATTTCTTTTGAACGGTCACGCATGTGTGATCTAACTCTGTAATAGATTCCACTGTAGAACTTTGAAGATGATGATGATGTAAAACTATGATGTAAAGATAGAAATAGAATATTAATATTATTTAAAAAATTATATAAAATATTTTAATTTGAAATACCAAATACTAAAATATGGAGATAGATGAAAATAAAAATATAACCATGCAAATTTGGAAATCGAGCCACCTCGGGAATCCTAATTATCAGAGCACGTCGGGTTCAGGTCCTAACACGTGTAAACAACATTTTTCGTTCAACGAGGTATCTTAACCTGTTTATAATCTCTCTCACAATTTCTAATTCAACTTGAAATCTATTGATCCATCTATGATTATTTCAAACTCTGTAAATCACGATGATAGAGTTCAAAATCAAGTTCAATACCTCATTAAGTAGAAAATGTGGTATACAAGTTCTAGATTTAACAAATAAAATGACAGTAATATCTAAATTTATAACAACTGAAAAATTAAGTTTCACTGATCAAAAGAAAAAAACTAATATTAATTTGTAAATGACTCAAATGTTATGATCTAACTTAGAGTTCACGTTAATTAATTTACCAATGAATAAACAACACATTAGAATGTAAAAATATAAAAATTCCAAGTGAATGAATAAGTTATCATTATATTTAAGACTACCATTAAGTGACACCGTTGATGATTTTATTTTAAGACTTTGGTCTAGAAAAATGAAACACAAACTGTTTGGAGTCTTGAGCCATTTCATATTATAATTGAAAATGCTTACTTGCAAATTATTAAAAATCACACAAGATATTAATATAGTTGTGCTAAGTTATTTAATCAATTTATTTTCTGGCAGCAATCCCTTTTGTTGATTGAGACATTGAACGTAAATATAACGTTACACATATACTTTAATTTTTCACTTTTACAAATTGTATAAGTATTATTAATTTATTAGAATAAATAGTCTGTTAATTTAACTATCTATATAATATCATAATTATTATACTAATAAACACCTGGAACATTAAATTATATGCTAAACGTAAGCCTTGGCAATGGCCAGGCTAGATCAAGCCAGGCCACTGTTGAGTGGCCAAGGTCGAGCTCGACGAGCCTTGTGGTGACCAAGGTCGGCCTCGTCTTCCTAAGCAAGGCCCATGGTTGGGCTTGCGGGACACTGTCCAGCCTGCCGATTTAACAATAGGCTAGGTCATGGCACTAGATCGGGTCGGGATGCACAGGCAAACATACCATTGTAAAATCAATAAAACCAAAATAAAATCAAGAATCCTTAAATTCTTTGAAATTGAAGAGAAGAAGCAAATACATGATAGGTGTAAGTGATGCATGCCCAGCAGCTACTCTTAAGCTTACCTCGTATGCATCTCTTACATCCCATGTGTCATTAACTTAACTAAACAAACTTACCCATCAATCCAAAAACACCAGAATTAAGCAAAAAGAAGACAGTTTGGAACACTAAACTAAGAAGAATTACAAGTAAAAATCGGACCATTACCCTCGATTCCCCGCGATGCAACAATAACAATCTCCTAATTCTGCCATTTTTTTTTACTGTCACAAAAGGCGAGAAACTCAGGAGAGTGCAATTGCAAAGCTTTTCAATCTCTCTTTCAACCTTATTTTTTCACTACCCATCTTTCAGAAATTGCCCTTCTCCGGCGTGATGCCACTGCCCATGCTGGCTTCCTGTTCTTCTCTCGTCGCCAGTGATGGAGAGACCTGAAGCCGTTTGGGTTCCGGTTGCTGCAAAACATGGTTGGACTTGTCACCCAAAACCGGAAGATAATGGCAAAGAAAATGGAAATTTTGGGTGGTATATAAAGGCAAGTATAGTAGACCTAAGTAGGGTTAATCTTTATGGGATTTTTAAAATAAAATAATTTATTTTAATTTTTCTAAATTTAAATAAAAAATGAAACTTAAAAGCAGGTGACAGTCCACTAACTCGGTTTCCAATGCTCTTGGAGTTTTCATATCATAATGTATGGAATGAAAATTGTTAAATTTTATACCATTTTGATGGATTCGAAATTATTATTATACCTTTTATGTCAAATTCCCTTAGAGACACTCACTCCCGGTTCAATCTGATCTAGTCAAATCCTGTTTCAACTCAACTGAGCTCTGCTCTATCGAGTCGAATTAGAAATTTTGTTTGGTATGCTCTATTTACGAGATTGACATAACATGGTCGGACTCGAATTGAGCTAGACGAAGAGTATATTCAAACTTTTAAGTAGTAGGCAGGAATTAAATGGATTAAACTTGTTTGGCTAAAAATAACAACTTTTTAGTTTTATTGCTTAATTATTGTTTTTAACGGGGTGAATACTTTTACTTTACTATAATAAGTATATGATATTGATTGATTTGAAAAATTATATATATCTTTTTAGTTTAGTAAAAGTAGATCCATCACATTCATTGAACCTTCCTAACATCATGGCTACTATATGTGATGTGAAATGATATTTACAGTGTTTATCTGCAACAAAATCTATTTGCTAATATATTCATGCTTAGATTGGTTCAAGTACAATACGAGTGTATGAATTATGGTTCTTGATGGATAGAATAAACAAATTTGTAAAATAGAAGTTTAAACTGAAAAAAGAAGGAGGTCACGAGCGAGACAGAGAAAAAAGTGATGTCATAGTCGAACAAGCCAAAAATCGTAGTTGACTGGGTTAACACCCAAAGTCATGGACTCCCTTGTGCAAGTTACCGATTGACTACATGGAAACCGCAAACAATCCGAGCTGAGGTTGAGAGTCTAGTTATCAATCAGAACGAGTAATCGATCAATCAACGTAACTTGAGCTATTTTTATCAATTCTTAACCTTTTAAATTCTCTCCAAAAAAGCCTAAACATTATGATTTGTATTGGTGAGGATGTATAGAATCCAAACTTGAAGATGCTTCCATTTACACGTTTGTAAAACTTTATGGTAAAAGCGTTGAGTTAGCGTATAAAAACTTATTGAAAAGTTTGATACTTATGAGAAAAGGTTTATTGAGTGGAATCCTTAGTCAAGTGTAACCATAATACGCTATTAATCATTCAAAATCAAGTCACAGATAAATAGGGTTTTGAGGCTGAAAAAGGAAGAATGTGGAAGAAGAAAAGGCTGTCATTTTGTCAAACTCGGGTAGGGCAAAAGCACCTGTTTGTGGGACACCCTTTTAGGTTTGACAGAAGAGGAATCCAAAATCTATAAAAGCAACCCCACAAATTAAAAATAAATTAAAAAAAAAAAAAAAAAAAAAGTGAAAATGGTGCCAAGTCAGCCATATTTGAGTCTCTTTTTTGACCTTTTCAACTCCCTTCCATTATCTTTATCTTTAGTTGGTGGAATGCCTCCTCCACTTTCACCATTTTTCAAACACATTATCTTCAACTCACACTCCAATTCATACACCCTCCGATGACTACTTGTGATTTATTCAACTAATTTTCTGTGCTAACGCGTTCTAGGGATTTTTCATGTCCGATTGAGTTTGCACAAATTAACTTACCCGTGATAAAGTTTTCTAACGCTACCTGTTTTTTTTTTTTTCTTTTAATTTTCGTACAGGAATCGATGAGTTTTATAGATAGGAAACACAATATCAAAAGATTGGCAATGAGATTAGTGAGCCAAATGGATCCTCGTCAAAATTTATTATATAATGTTACCTATTTTGACGTCATAAATACGTCGGTTATGAAATACTGCTTAAAATAAATAAATCATTGGCTAATCAACGCCCAATTCTTAAAGTCAAAGCTTGAGCGCGACATCCCGGAAATAGTTGCCACCTGTCTGTTTTGTCGTCTTATTGGGTGACACGTTGTGCCGCGTGATCCTCGATACAGTGGCCGGGCCCACTGCCCACTTACTCTGATTGTATGGAATCACACGTGGATATAAAGATTTTTAATTAAACATTAATGCTTTATTTATAATGGAATTAATTTCATAACCAGATTATTCAACTATTTCTTGTAAATGTGATTTTTGTAAAGCCAATAATGTATTAAGAGATTTTAAAATTAGGATTGGTAGTTTAATAGCAGAAGGTGACAGGCCGACTAGATTCAGCTTCGCATTTTAAAAACCAAACTAGCCTTCATTTTTATTTTCTAAACGGAAATGAATCTCATGGTTCAGCTCCTCCTCCTATCACCAAGTTCAGGTTTAATTTCTCTTCTTTGTCAACTACAAGTGCATGGTTTGAGTCCAAAATCAGCACCAAATGAAGAAAAAATGGAACGGCAGATGCACATCCACTATCAGCCGAAAAGACCAACTTCTCAGCCCATTCCTCCATGCCACGAGAGCTATTCTCAACTCTGTCCATGATCCACCCATCAACTCAGCTGGATAACCATTCTCACCTCACCTCACCTCACCTCTACCCCCGCCAAAATGAAACTCACTGTCACTTCATTCTACCATTCTATACTGAGATATTGAAGTGAGTTTTCAATACTAAAACAGACTCGAATCACACTGCTTAGATTTCAAACTTGGAGCATTTCAATAGTTTTGCTCATAACATCTAGATTGATTGTCATCGTCTTAAAAGCCATGCTGCACTATCAACTCTAATAATAGTATCATAATGTTCCCCCTAACTTGATTTAGTTCATATCCTAATTATGATAACTCATCAACGATTAAAATAATAAATGTACACACAGCGTCATAGTACAAGATCTGACTGTATCAAGTCATCTAATATTTTTTTATTTAGTCATTCATCAACTGAAAGAAACATGGTCTTTTTTCTAGAACTAAATCTAAATGTGAAATTTCAAACCAATAATCTAAACTAGGATTAAAAAAAGAAGAAGAAGAAACCATAGATCTGCATGTAACCTATAAAAAGAAAGGGCCTATCATGTATATTAGGTGATTACTCGTTACATTTGAGACACTTTGAAACAATTGCCAGAAATAGAATGATTAACAAAATCATCAATGCCAGAAAATATAAACTGCTCCGTTGCACTAGCCGAAAATGATGCACAGAAAATAAGTGGAAAGTTAAAGCATTGAGTCAAGTATCTAAGCTATAATTTTCATGAGCAAAGAAATAAAGATATCTGTAAAAGAACATCTTCGTGTTAACCGCTGGCAAGGACGAACAAAGAACATCTACCTGATAGTGACGAATTTGTTAGTCCCATGTCTAGCCCAGTAATTCTTTAAATCAATTGCACTAGCAAAATTGTAACCTTCAGCTGCCAATTTCTCAAGCACCTTCTTAAAAGCACCCTGACTCATTTTCCGGCCAGCAATCCTTGATCCGCGCCTTTTGGTATTCATGGGGAGAGGATATGTAGATACATTTGTTGTACAACAAGCTGATTGCCACCCACCACATCCCCACCTGTAGCATTGTTTAGGAGTTCCAGTACAAGAGCAGACTGGAATGGGAATACCCGAAATGTCCATATCAATCCCGTTTATCACCAGTTCCATGCTCTTCTTAGGCGTTTTAACATGCCGAACCATTGGAGAGCTCTCCTTCGGCTTTCTAGCCTTTTTAGCTTTTGGGACTTTTGGGCCAACAGGAACACCGCTAACTTGGCATTTTCTTGACTGGCCGCCTTCTTTTCTTGCAGCTGGCTCCTCAACTCTACCCACCATTCCATCCTGTGATGTACTATTAGTTGGTGGCTGTAGAATCTGTAGAGAATGAGCACCTGGAGTTTCTTGGAGAAATGCATTATTGGGGTTCTGAGGTAACATGAAAAATTTCTCCCTGTGGTTTATCCAACTGTCCCTTGGATAGTTCATAGGGACTGGTGCTTCAGGAACTATAGAGTTTCGAGGATGAAAGACTCCATTTGAACTAAACAAGGTGTGGTGATCCCGCCCATGAAGATAATGCTTTGCATCACGGTCTGCCATAGTTGACATGAGCTGAAGACCGAGATGACCTTTGCAGGATGGTTCATAGTAACCCCAATTCCGCATGTTCAGCCCATCATCATCCATGATATAACTACAAATCATGCAAAGGAACAATAAAAATTTATAACTTTGTTTTTCTTTGGCTTGATCCATCAACAGAATTCAAATGTCAATGACAACAGCCTTTCAATAATCCATCCCCTCCACCAAAAAAAAGCAAAAGCATTGCAAATACAAAAAAAAAGTAATGACGATGAAAAAAAGATTTGATGATTGAGAAAGCGTAGGCTTTCAATCCATTGTGGAACACTATGACAGAAAACCAGAACTGTAAACGAAGCACCCATTGAATCGTCCAATCGTTAAAAGTTTGGATTTGCTTTCATTAAATGCCAAAAAAAAAAGGTGGCGTTAAAAAAATCCTTGGAATCGCTCAAATTCTGCAGTTTCTAAAACTAAATGGCCCAAACGACAACGCGTCCCCCTCTCGTAAATCAATTTTTTTTTCCTTACAAAATTGGGCAGTCTGAGCTGCCTTAGTCAATTTATACGAACCCTTGAAAAGAAAGTTGCCGACCAGAATAGAAACGATTAAAGACGGATAAAACGATTTAAATTTGGTAGAAAGAGCAAAATTGATGCCAAGTGCATTAAATCAACGACACAATTATAACAATCGTAGATCTCCCACAACGGAAGAAAACCCAGGATCCGAAACTCGTTGTAATTAACGAAATTAGGGTTTCAAAAATCAAATACTAACTAAACGCAGAGCTTCGAAGTAACAAGAGAAATCTAAAAAATTCAGTTTGGGAATTCTGCCCTCTACTATCTAAACAAATATGTAAACTTCAGGTGTTCAGGTGTAAAAGTACACACCATGGACCCATACATTCAAAATTGACACAGAGAGAGAGAGAGAGAGAGAGAGAGAGAGAGAGAGAGAGAGAGAGAGAAGGGGGAGAGAGAGGAAAGAGAAAGAGAAAGAGAAAGAGAAAGAGAAAGAGGATGTGAGAGAAAACTTACTTGGCTTTGGCTAGGTGTGGACGACTCTTTAGGGTTTTGCCTTCTGGAGAGAGAAAGAGTGGAGAGAGGAGAGAGGGAGATCTGATAAGGTATCCATCAAAGAAGTAGTTGTCGCTGTATATAAATAACAAAAGGTAAAAACTTCGAAAAATAACCATTTCAAGGGGTAGCAATGTCCTTTCAGCTCTCAAGCCTTTTATTTTTCATATTTATTAAAAATAATAATATTAGTAGTACTCTATATTCTTACTTACTTTCTAGCACATCAAATGTTGCATCAAAAAACTTATTTTTCTCTAAAATTTACCTAATAAAAAAGTTGGTGTGATGAAAACGTGATTTCTTTGGCAGTAACCCCAACGACGTTGAATTAATTGTTAATACTTTTAAGTTTAACAGATTATTCATCTTGAAAAAATATGAAGAATCACTTGCTCTTTACCTTTAAATTTAAGGAACTAATATGAATTCTGCTTTTTTTTAAACAAAAATACCTTTAAACTTTCATTATTAGACAACTTAATAATCTTTTATTCAAGTGTTTGGATGTTCAAGTGTTGGTCATTCTCCGTCTCTTCCATTTTCGTGTTTAGAGACTTGTGAAATTTATGTTTCAAATTAATCTTTATTTTTATACATAATTTTTCATTACTTGAAAGTGAAAAAAATACACAAAATTGTGAAACTTAATCGACATTGCTTTATCTAACTGCTCATAGAAAGGTTTTTATTTGTTGACCATAGTCAAATCTGAAGCATAAACAAGGAATTTAGAAATCGAATGAATGCCGAATTCAGATAATCAAAATGAATGTCAAAGTATAGAAATGCTTAATTGGACAAGGATTGCGAGAGAAGAGGAGGGGAAAGAGTAAAGAGAGGAAAAGGCTACAAGAAAGAGGCATATGTACTTATTGAAATCAAATGTTCAATTAGAAGATAGTGATACTTGCAAACGTTTAACAAGTTTGTGATTGTCTTCGTCAAAATATGAAATGTTTGAAGAAGAAGAAGAATCTTTTTGCTTTGTTTTTTTTTTTTTTCCATCTTGAGTGGTTCCTCTATCCCACCTCCATAATTGTGTAGCTCGAAGGTTGAGGGTCCAAAAACTTCCTTGGCTTAGTGGAAAGAAGAAGTGTAAGTGATGACAAGATTTTCACAATAAGATTTCTAAACTTTTTTGTGTAATTTATTATATCAAATTATGTATTCTGTCTCTTTTAATTAGATAAATGAAATCTAATATGCAAGCACAAACAATATAGTAAAGAAATAGGGAAAGAAATAACAAACATGTTTGTTAACATATTGTGACCAAACTGGTTATATCCGCACTCTAAACTCCTTATTAAAGATTATTTTCTAATAATCCTTACGGTTATAAATTTTGAACTTCCGAGCGTCAATTTTTGCAATGATTCTTTATAAGCGTCGCCTTTTTCTTTTGTGAATGCCGTAAATTTCAATAGAATCTTTCTAATTCTTCAAGGATATCATCCTTTTTGGTTTACACAAATAACAAATAGTGTAGATAAATTTTTAAGTATAGCAACTTAACTCTTTCAAATGTAAAATTTCAAGTTTTGAAATAGGACATGTTAGATTTTGGCTCAAAATTGAAGTATCAAATATTCCCAAGTGAATGAGCAGCACTTCAGTGTAAATGTCACTCAATGGTTTGCACAATAAAGTGCGCTTGTATTTATAGACACCCTCAGAATTTTGGAGCAGTGTGATTTGGGCATTTGCGATATAGCCATTAGAGACATCAATGAAGTGATGGTTTACGCGAGTACTTTACTTGACTTCCACTCCAAATGTTGGTGTGAAGCTTCTATTTCAATTTTTTTTTTTTTGTCTCTAAACGTAACTTCTGCAACATCCTCTCGGTCTTTGCTACAAGCGTTCACTTCATCTCCAAGCATCTACAAATTAAACTTCAAAAGATATTGACTCGGCAAATTGTATAGGGCGTCCACTTCAAGTGATTGTGACTAACATGCTCTCGGAATAGGACTTCTGCGAGTCTTCCATCTAAATATATGATTCGTGATCGGACATCTGTATCTCATCTCAGTGTGCGTGCATAATATTATTTTTAACACTTTATGATATTTTCAATTGAGTCCTCTATCACTATGTTATCATATAGTGCACAGACTCAATAAACATATTAATGCATTAAAATACTCATTTTTCAAAGTTGTTTTAAAGATAATAAACTTACATACTTTCACATATAATATATTCGACATTATATTCATAAATAATTTACTCAACAATCATTAGTGACTTAACAAATATCACCTTCATCATCAAATCAAATATGTTTGATCTCCATTCAGCCAAAAATTGTTCAAACCAAAGGAAAAATCTAATGAGAAAAAAAAAATCCAGAATTCGAGAAAAAATTTATTATAGAAATTCAAATACATAATATTTCTTGTGCCGAAAAATAATGAAAGCCTGGGACACATCCATAATTTTCTTTCTTTATCACTAGACATCTGTGAAAAATCTATAATTTTAGTGCAAGCTTTTTCCATCTAGGCATAATAGAATTCAAAGCACATAACTCTTATGTTCCAATCCACAATTGTTGTCCTATTTTTTTTCTCTCTTAGCATCACCTATTTGAAAAACTATCGAGCATTTCTTGGCTCGTCAACCATCGAGCATTTTGTAAGAATGAATTTCAAGTTTTAGAAAGCTTGAACAAGTCGATCATAGATGCCTTTGGTTTCACATTCAAGGAAAACTATTATGAGTTTGAATTTGAAGCATGATTCGAAATTGGATTCAAGTTCATCTAACTAGAAGTTCCTTTGGTAGATTTAACATTGTAGCCAAATCCATGAAGAAGAATCGTGAATGAAAAATAGGACGTACGCTCGCTTGATCTAGCTCCTTGCAGTTGTTGTGCAACCCTTTGCGTTATCACCACCAAAAAAGTGTTTCTTCGACGGCGATCTTCTATGCATTCACATAGGTAACCAATGCACAAGTAGAATTATAGCCTCGAGATCTATTAAGAAGTGACTTCTTTTAAGTACTCAAGAGAAATACAAAGACACGCGCTGCCCACGTGACAAATTTAACAAAATTTTTAATAACTTAATTTATTTTGTTGTTTTGTGGTAAATAATTGAAGCCTTTAAGCACTAAATAAACATATTAAGTGTCGTGCTACTCAGCTAATTAGATTGATTGCCTAGGTTTGGCCAAAAAAATCTACAAAATTTCATGACTTCTTAAATATTTATAGATTAAAAAATGATTTTTTTATTAATTAAATGAAATAATTAATAAAACTATAAAATATAAATAATATCGAAATTTACCATTAAAAGTGACGGGAAGGGAAAATGCTCTTCCTCTCTCCCTTTCTGCAACTTCCTCTCTCCTCTCTCCTCTCTGCTCTCTCTGGGCAAACCCTCACGCGCCGTCCGTCCCCATCCTAGTAAGTTTTCTCTCTCATCTCTCTCTCTCTCTCTCTCTCTCTCTCTCTCTCTCTAACTTTGAATATATGGGTCCTCGTTATACATTCCGTTTTGTCATTTAAATGTTTGGATAATGTTCGTTAGATTCCACATACGAATGTTCTTATTATTACAGAGATTTTGAGATAAGGGTCGCTGATCTGTTAAGCAAAGATGCATATTCGAATTGGGAATCTGCCGTTTTAGTTCGATCTGTGTTTTCTTGCTTTGAATTGATCTGGTTTGATGAGTTTCGTCTTGTTGATTCGGAAACCCCGCAAAATTTGAATCTTCGTGGTCGGGGTTGCTTCGTAAATTTCGATCTCCAGAAGTCGAAGAAATGCTACCCGGATAAGATCAATCTCTTTTGTTTTATTAGTTGATATAGTTGTGTTTCCGTTTTTGGGGATGATAATGAAGGTCTGCAGTTTGAATAATGTCCAATTTGATCTGCAGAGCCAATCTTCACTACATAAAATTAGTTGGATTGCTCATCTCTTAACTGAAATCTCAGTTCTTTTCATTGCTCTGATCTCAATCTTCAATTCAAAAGGTGGAAGCAAATATTTGTAGTCATACATGATGGATGATGATGGGCTAAATATGCGGAATTGGGGTTACTACGAGCCGTCATTCAAGGGCCATCTTGGACTTCAACTCATATCAACCATGGCAGACCGCGAGTCAAAGCATTTTCTCCCTGGGCGCGATCCTCGTGTCTTTTTGAGCTCCTCTCATGGAGGTTTTCCAGGTGGAGACTCTATAATTCCAGAAGCACCAGTCCATATGAACTATCAAATGGATGGTTGGATAAACCATGGAGAGAAATTTCTCAACTCCAACAATGAATGCCTTCTGCAAAATCTTACTGCTCATCCTCTGCAGAGTCTACCATCTCAAGCATTGCAGGAAGATATGGTCGGAAGAGATGTCGAACAAACTCCGTTGAAAAGGGGCGGTAGAAAACGTCCACCAAAACTCCTGAAAGCTAAAATGGCTAAGAAGCCGAAGGAGAACTCTCCAACCGTTCAACGCATTAAACGAGCTAAGAAGAGCGTAGAATTGGTGATTAATGGTATCGATTTGGACCTTTCGGATATCCCTGTTCCGACCTGCTCTTGCACCGGAACGGCTCAGCAATGTTACCGGTGGGGCTATGGGGGCTGGCAATCAGCTTGTTGCACCACCAACATGTCTATGCATCCTCTCCCGATGAACACCAAGCGGCCGAGAGCAAGGATTGCCGGCCGAAAAATGAGCCAGGGCACATTCAAGAAGGTGTTGGAGAAACTCACATATGAAGGTTATAATTTTGCAAATTCGATTGATTTAAGGACGCACTGGGCAAGACATGGTACCAACAAATTTGCCACGATTAGGTAGAATTTTTTGTTCTTTTGTGACTTTTGTTTGTTCTTTCTTTCTTCTGTACCGCCGCTAGATTAGTTGTAAGCCAATCCAAGCTTTGTCATGAATGAGCTATTTGGCTTAGTATAACACTGGAAATATGGTTGATAATATTGTTCTTATCTTTATTCTTAGAACATATGGATTTGATTCCATAACCGCAGCCTAAATTGTCGCAGCCTAAAGCAAAACTTCATATTTCTTATGATCATTCAAGAGCATTTGGGAAGAGATCAATTCACCTGATATCTAGACGATTTAGCTACTCGATCTTAGTGATCTATGAGGTATTAGCTCTCCGAATTCGATCAATTGTGCGGGAAAAAGAAAGGATTCTAGTTTCCCCTTAGTTTGTGTTGGTTTTTTAAATATCTTTTTTCAATATTATGTATTTATTTGATAATAAACTTTCCAATATTGGATCATCGAGATAAGTTGTTAAACTTTCATGATAATATGAACATTTTATCATGATAATTATCAAAGTATGCACTAATAGTATAAAAATAAAAAAAATATATAACATTATTCATTTATACTATAATATTACTGAAGTGGTACGTATTAATTGGATGTAATTAATGATATATTAAAGGTTTTTTTTTTTTTAACAATCTTTAAAGTTTTGATTTTTTTGGAAAAAAACCTTAAACTTTATTATTTATCGTAAAAAACTTTAACGTTTGATAAATAAATAATTTGAACCTCCGAGGGAGTGAGGAGGACATACTCTCGGTAGAGGACGGCCGGTCCAGCTGGACTGGCCGTTCAGTGCTCAATATGCAAATTTTTCTAAAATTTTTCAACAAGAAGACGTACTTCATCCTAGAGTACGTACTCTAGAGGGAGAGGACGTACTCTAGGAGGGAGAGTACGTCCTCTCCAACTGGACAGGACATCCTCTCCCCCTAGAGTACACTCTAGGAGAGAGTCCAGTTGTATAAGACGTCCTCCACTAGACAGGACGTACTCTCTCCCTTATAATACCTACTTCAGATGGAGTACGGATTATCCAACTGGACAGACCGTACTCTCCCTCTTAGAGGACAGACCCGTAACAAAAGTCACGGGTTTTTGCCAGGGGAGTACGACTTGTCCAACTGGACTGGCCATACTTCCCCATAAAATGAAAACCCGTGACTTTTGTCACGAGTTTTAAGGAAGAAAAGACGGCTGGTCCAAGACAGCTGAAAAATTGTAAAAATCCTGCACATTGAACACCAGATAGCCAGTTCAACTGGACCGATTCAACTAGCCAATTCAGTTGTCTATTTATCAAATGTTAAGATTTTTTTACAATGAATAGTAAACTGTAAGATTTTTTTCAAAAAAAATCAAAACTTTAAGATTTATTTTAAAATAAACCTTAAAGTTTTGATGGATAGACAATTAAGAGAGTACGGTATAGTCGGTTCAAGGAAAGACGGCTGGTCCTTGGACCAGCCGTTTTTAGGGGGAAGTACGGCCGGTCAAGTTGGATCACTTGTACTCTCTTGGCAAGAATCTGTGACTTTTGTCACTGGTCCGTCCTCTAAGGGAGAGAGTATGGTCGTATTTCGACCGTACTCTCTCTGAAAAATTTTAGAAAACTTGCACCTTGAGCACTGGATATCTGGTCCAGCTGAACCGGCCGGTTTAAATTGTCTATCCATTAAAACTTTAAGATTTATTTTAAAATAAATCTTAAAATTTTGGTTTTTTTGAAAAAAATCTAGTTTATTATTCATTGTAAAAAATCTTAACGTTTGATAAATAGGCAACTGAACTGGCTAGTTGAACCGGTCCAGTTGAACCGGTTGTCTGGTGTTCAATGTGCAGGTTTTTTACAATTTTTCAACTGTTTTGGATCAACCGTCTTTTCTTCCTTAAAACTCGTGATAAAAGTCACGGGTTTTCATTTTTAGGGGGAAGTACGGCCAGTCTAGTTGGACCAGTCGTACTCCCCTGGCAAGAACCCGTGACTTTTGTCACGGGTACGTCCTCTAAGAAGGAGAGTACGGCCTGTCTAGTTGGATAATCCGTACTCCATCTGAAGTAGGTATTCTAAGGGAGAGAGTATGTCATGTCTAGTGGAGGACATCTTGTACAACTGGACTCTCTCCTAAAGTACGTATTCTAGGGGGAGAGGACGTCTTGTCCAATTTGAGAGGACGTACTTCATCCTAGAGTACGGCCTCTCCCTCCTGGAGAGGCCGTACTCTAGGAGGAAGAGTATGTACTCTCCCTGAAAAATTTGCATATTGAGCACTGGACGGCCAGTTCAGTTAGACCGGCCGTCCTCTACTGAGAGTACGTCCTCCTCACCCTCATTCGGAGGTTCAAATTATTAATTAACAAACGTTAAGGTTTTTTACGATGAATAGTAAAATTTAATATTTTAAAAAAAAAAACCAAAATTTTAAGATTTTTTTTTTAAAAAACCCTATATTTAATTATTTATAATTTTATCGTCTATTTTTATCTTTTAATAATAATTTATTTTAATTATTTTTTATTTACTTCATTAATTATAATCATCAACATGTCAAAAAATAAGAATTAAATAACAAGACTAGAGGTATACTTTACAAGATTATAGTCAAATTGAGAAACGTTCTGCTCTCCGGGTCGCCCCGGCGAGAGAGGAAATATCTTGTCGTCGGATCATCCTTAGCTTACCAAAACTGCGCGTGTACCAATAAGCCGAAAAGTTTAGTCTGACTATGATCAAACATTTGATTTCTATCTTTCCCCTGACGATCCCTCCTGCCATATCGTCACTTGTTTCGTTTTTAGTTGATATTATTTTACATTGTACAACAAATGACTATTGTTGGTTTGCCTTCTCTCCATTGTGGAGTAGGTTTTCTCATGGTAAGATGTTTCGTTAAAGATAAATTTTGTTTCTTGGTATTTAGTATGAACTTAAACTTCATTTAATTAATGATGTTATTGCTCGCAGGCAGAGGGAAATTTTCAGAAGCCTTTCTCTAACATATAAAAACCAGATGGTTCTATCTGGTGAAGAAGAACATGTATCATGGATTTCTTGGCTATATCTGCAAACCCATGTCATCTATTTCACGCCCAAAATGTTCTTACTTCACGGATACATACTGCAAATTGACGACAGACCCTTTAGTAAATCAGTTGGCTATGATTTTGCAAGACGTTTCCGACGCTTCTCTACTTCAACAAGGTCGACAAACTCATGCTCAGATCGTCGCTACTGGACTGAACGCCAACAGTTTTTTAGGTGGAAAGATTCTGAGCACGTACGTGCTTTGTGGTAGCATTATGGATGCCAAGAATGTGTTTTATGATCTTCCAATGCGGCATACGAGTCATTGGAATTGGATGATTAGAGGGTATGCGAAAATGGGTTTATTTCATTTCGTCTTATTGTTTTACTTTAAGATGTTGGGTTCGGGGGTTTCTCCAGACAAGTATACATTTCCTTGTGTTGTTAAGGCTTGTTGTAGTTTGAATCATCTGAGTTTGGGCAAGATAGTTCATCAAACCGTTAATTCAATAGGTCAAAAAGTGGATGTATTTTTGGGAAGTTCTCTGATTAAACTTTATGCCGACAATGGTCATCTGGATAATGCGCAGTGTCTCTTTGACAGCATTTCTGAGAGAGATTGTGTTCTATGGAATGTTATGCTTGACGGGTATGTTAAAAATGGAGATTCTATGAAGGCCATGACTAAGTTTTCAGAAATGAGATGTAGCGAAACTAAGCCGAATTCAGTAACTTATACTTGTATATTGACTGCTTGTGGCATTGAAGCAATGGTTGATTTTGGTTCTCAGCTTCATGGGCTTCTCATCCGTTGTGGGATGGAGTTGGTTTCTAAAGTGTCAAACACTCTGTTGGTTATGTATTTAAAATGCCAGCGCTTATCGGAGGGACACAAGTTGTTCGACGTAATGCCGCAAACAGACGTAGTGAGTTGGAATGCATTTATTTCTGGGTATATACAGAATGGTTTGATGGCTGAAGCTGAGAATTTGTTCCGTGGGATGATATCGAGTGGTATTAAACCAGACAGGGTGACTTTTGCTAGTTTTCTTCCATGCATTGCTGAGTTCTCAAATCTTAAACAGGGTAAGGAAATTTATTGTTATATGTTAAGAGGTGGTGTGCCTTTGGATCTCTTCTTGAAAAGTGCTCTAATTGATGTATTTTTGAAGTGCTGGGACGTAGAGATGGCACAAAAGATTTTTAGCGAAGGCTATTCCGGGGATGTTGTCGTTTGCACCGCTATGATTTCGGGCTATGCTCTTAATGGTAGGGAGACAGAAGCTCTTGAGATATTCAGGTGGTTTCTTCGACAGAAAATGAAGCCGAATCCTGTGATGGTGTCAAGCGTTTTGCCAGCTTGTGCGGGTTTGGCTGTTTTGAATTTGGGAAAAGAATTGCATGGAAGCATCCTTAAGAGCGGGATTGATGATAACTTCCATGTCGGATGTGCTGTTCTTGACATGTATGCAAAATGTGGAAGATTGGATCTTGCCCGTCAAGTTTTCGACAGAATGTCAAGAAAGGATGCTATTTGTTGGAACTCTATGATCTCGAGTTGTTCTCAGAATGGTAAACCAGATGAAGCTCTTCATTTTTTCCGTCAGATGGGCATTACGGGCAGCGCCCAGTATGATAGCGTGAGTATATCGAGTGCGCTCTCTGCTTGTGCAAATTTACCATCTCTCCGACACGGAAAGGAAATACATGGCTTCATCTCTAGAGTTTCATTTGCTTCTAATATTTTCACCGAGAGTGCTCTGATCGACATGTATGCCAAGTGTGGAAACTTAAGCTTAGCAAGGGGTGTGTTTGACTTCATGCAAGAGAAAAATGAGGTCTCTTGGAACAGTATAATCGCAGCCTATGGCAGCCATGGCCACGTCAAAGAATCTCTGAATTTGTTCCATAAAATGTTGGAACAAGGAATCCAGCCTGATCACGTCACTTTTCTTGGAATAATCTCTGCTTGTGCCCATTCCGGCCGGGTTGATGAAGGAATCCACTACCATCAATGTATGACCGAAAAATACAAAATCCCAGCTCGGATGGAGCACTATGCCTGCATTGTCGATCTATTTGGTCGTGCTGGCAGATTGAACGAGGCTGTCGAAACAGTGAAGTCAATGCCATTCCTTCCCGATGCAGGTGTTTGGGGAACGTTGCTCGGCGCCTGCCGTGTACATGGCAATGCTGAGCTCGCTGAATTGGCTGCAAGACAACTTTTTGAGATAGACCCTCTAAATTCAGGCTACTATGTTTTGCTTGCTAACACACTTGCTGATTCCGGAAAGTGGAGGAGGGTGCTGAATGTAAGGAGTAAGATGAAAGAAAGAGGAGTTCAGAAAGTCCCGGGTTACAGTTGGATTGATGTCAATAACATCACACATATGTTTGTTGCAGCCGATGGAAGTCATCCGGCGGCTGCCCGGATTAAAAAAGTTCTTGACGGCCTTCTTCTCGAACTGAGACGAGAGGGTTATGTTCCTCGGCGTTTTCTTCCATTCTATCCTCAAAATGTAGGAGCATCTGATGATTGACCATATTTTTCAAATGGAAAGATTGTAGTATTCCTAGTTCAGTTTTGGTATGTTTCAAAGATGTTTTCACAGGTGTAACGTGACTTGAACATTCTAATTGGTACATTAATCATCGAAGATTATAAATATTCAAAATAATATACTACTAACGCTTTGACATAAATATTACCATATTACATCATAAGGTAAGATTTCATTAGATAATAAAATTAACCGAAAATTGTAATATTGTTTCATTCATTTGTTAAGTAACACAATCAAACCTTACATAATTAAAACTTTGAATTACTGAAAAAAAAAAAAAAAAAAACACTTTACAGCCTCCACAATGATCAAGTAAAGAATCAAAAATTCAAATCCCATGAAAAAAGAGTAAAAAAGATGATCAAATGCTTAAATGCTCCTCTCTTGGAAGACTCTGAACAGTGTCTGACCATCTTCCTGGAGAATGATCACTGCTGTTGGACGACACTTGAGCTTCTCCTCTTGCATCTCTTATCATCTTCAAAACCTCCCTCATCGTCGGCCGATTTTCTGGCTCAACCATCACACAAGCCATGGCAATGTTCAAAAGCGCCTGCAGTTTCTCCTCGGATGCCTCATTCCCAGATGCTGGGTCATCCCCAGACTCAGTTTCTTCTTCTCGAATGGACCTCACCCATGTAGGGATATCCGAACCGTGTTCTTGGACAAGGTCTTGGAAAGGCATTTTGCCTGTTAAAAGCTCCAAAAGCAGGACCCCAAAGCTGTAGATATCTGCTTGTTGAGTCGATGGCTTTCGAATGTCTCGGCATTCGGGTGCTTTGTAGAAGAGAGATGTGGCGCTTTGTTCTTCCACCGAGTCGGGATTTCGGAACGAAGTTAGGCCATAATCTGTGAGGCAGGATTCGAAATCTGTTCCTAACAAGACGTTAGAGGATTTCAAGTTTCCATGTGATAAGCCATTGTTCTGATGGATATAGAGTAAGCCACTAGCCAAGTCTTCTGCTATTTTGAGACATGAAGTCCAATGGAGAGGTTTTCCACCAGCCGATGTTCTTGACCCTGTAGGCAGGCAAATAGTAGAAATTCAAAATAAAAAGTAAAGTGTCTTCATATGCAGCTCATATTATAGCAATTTCAACTTTTGCATCTTGAGTTCAAATATCGGCAGCAGGACAAGCACACCAAGATTTATTATTCCAAAATATGATAAGAAATCATAATACCCTCATAAGCTGATAAGTGAGATTGCATAATCTCATAAGCAAAAAAATTGATACTAATTTATCAAAATTATCAACAAAAATTCTAATCTGTAACAAAAAGAACATGGATATAGTAAAAAATTGGCCTCTTCCCTGCGTAAATGGGGAAAACCCATTTCATGAACCGTAAGAAGAAACTCGACATTGTTTACAAGGCAAACTACATCAAAGAAACAATGATAAGAGTTATTGTTCTAGTGTAGTATGTAAGATTATCTTATATGATGCAGATAGCAGAATAGGCGACTTAAAATTTCATCAGAAGGTCTCATGTTCACTAGCAAAAGAGAAATTTACTGATTCTAGTGCTTCCCATATTTATCATTCCTCTATTCCTCATCTCAACTCCAACATGTTTGCAATTTTGTTGAAACGATTCATTTTCTAGAAGTAACATGAAGATAGGAGATCAAATCAAAAGTGAGATAAACATTCTTAAGTAATATTATAGTAAGTTGGCACAGGTGGGATGTCACTCCAACTATATAAATAGAGTTGTCTTTGTTGTGCCTGTTTCTTTCCACAGGATGGACATGAATGCTAGGGTGTTTGTATCGCGACTATTTGCCGTCAAAGTGACTCAGTTGTCATGATTCGAGGTGGCTCTTGCAAAGGTGTGGTTGCTCCACTGTGCAACCGTTGATCATGTTGCAATTAGAATACCTTTTCTTCCGTAAGATTTTGAGGCTGTTGAGTTTCTAAGTAGTAGGTCGGCAAGCTCATTCTCCTAAGACATGCCCTTAGAACTTTTGTATATCACTTACAATACACTTCTTGCTTGTCAAAAACGCATATCCAGTTGAAAAGAAGAAAGGTGGTCGGGTTGATAGATGGGGACTTATAAGGGAGACACCTCTTCTTTCACAATGTCTCTAAGCCAAAACCAGCTCGTCAAGAAATGACATGCAGGCCGAAGCAAAGAATATGTTGTTAACACATCCACATCTACTGACATTTATGCTTGAAAATCATACGAAATTCTTGGCTTTTGCAATACCTTTTCTGAGACAAAGAATAATGCATCCTTGAGAAAATGAATGAAAGGGGAAGGAACGGAATATGGCAGCCATTCCTGTCTTGAAGCACCTGAGAGACATTGTTTCCAACGCAGAAAGTTGTGGACAGAGTAACAAAGATGATAGCATGGAAAATGCAGTGCTTTTTCTAAAAGCATGACATTGACCCATCACTTAATGACCCTTTATGAACAAAGACGATAACCTTTCTCAATCATTGTCTAAATCCATCTTTCTTTCCTTCTCCAAAATGGGTCATTAGGGTTGATTAGTGATTATGCTCTAAAATAATAATCACATTTGCTACATCCTTCAAAAGATCTTTATATAGCAACTAGCAATGCCATCCATGCTTCTGTTTATCTCTCTTCGTTTTCTCTATTCTCTCAAACCCTACATTTGGGGGGACCTTTCTTTCCTCTCTAACAATAGTTACAAACGCTTTTTAGATAGAAACTCAATTGTGAGACATCACATGCCATCTGACGATGTGGGCCCTTGATGTCAGGATCCTGTTTCTCACGCCTGACTTCAGAGCGTGAAGCCTAATTATTTTTCACTTGATAAATCATACACAAGGAATCAGCGAACAAATAGCTATTGGACGGGCCTGGGGACTAGGTGTCATCCACAATCAAATAGACATATTATAATGAAGCAAAATTTTTATTTAAACTTGTACACTAACCTTAATTAAAAACCAAAAAGCACAATAATTTCCAATTATACAACCTACTACAACAAGAATAAACTTAAATGATGCACGACAAATTCATATCTGATAACAAAAAATAATTAAAATACCAACCAATCACAAATTATAAAGTAATGTTTTGAGTTTTATTGCTTGCATAAATGGAGCTTTATCGATTATATTGGCAATATAATAAATGAAAAAAATTATATTAATGAATTTATTTTTTTGTCATTTGCTTACAATTTAATTTTTTTTTATTTCTTTAAGTACTTCACAGGTATATCGGCAACATGGCCAAGCATTATATAAAGAAATGCAAACGAAAATAATTAGCTAAAAACATGTCACGATCAGAACTAACACTTGTGAATCAAAATAATTAAGACATTGGAATAGACAATCATTTAATAGAGGGTAGAGAAAATTTTCAATCATAAATGAGATCGGTAGAGTACGGAGTACCCTCTTCATAAAATAATTTTTCCAAATTTATTTTTATGATATTTCAACCAATGCTAAGCATAAAAAAGGGTTGAATCTACATAAATTATAGCTAATGTTTTTTCTAAGGGAGTGATCAGCGATAAATGCACGTGAGCCTGTCTTAACCAAGATGGTGACAGAATTAAATAAGGATAACAAAGGTGGATGGCCCATTTGGATTTTTATGTGTTTAGTAAATATTCATGCACTCATTACACGCAAACTCAAATGTTTTTTTAACTAATTAAACAATTTTTTTCACAATCACTATAAATACAAAACTAATGACTATAATTCCATATAAAAGCATTAAACTGAAGATATATAATAATCAAACAATAAATTCCTTCATCAGAGAATGGATAAATATAACATATTTGCCAAAAAAATAAGAATGTTATATTTATGCTCCAACATAACTGGCTATTTATTCGAATGATTTTATTATATTAATATATATAATTATTGATTAGGAGATTTTCAATAATGTCTTCTAGTTCTTGCAAATGGGTGAGGTGTAATGAAAGGCGATTTAATAAAAGAAAAAGGAGATTACCGTGAACGAGAGAGAAGAGACTGCCGTTGGGGAAGTAATCGTAGACGAGAAGGCGTTCCTCTTTAGCCTGGAAGTACGCTCTGATTGGTACCAAGTTCGCATGTCTTAGCCTACCAACAGCCGCCATCTGTCTCCTGAAATCTTCCAGGGGAGGGTATTTAGCGTCTTTTAGCCTCTTCACCGTCACAATATAACCCGATTCCATTACCGCCTTGTACGTGCTCCCCACGCTCCCTCTCCCGAGCGTCTCCGCCGACGCTTTCAGTAGATCCTCTAGATTGTAGCTCATTTGCTGATCCCCTGCTTCGCAGAACACCAGACTCCCTAGACCCTCACCCTCCCACGAAAATCCCCCTCCTTTTGCTCCGTTATTACCGCCTCTACCACCGGCCGACGGCTCCCCCATTTCCTTCCCCTCCGCCATCACTGTTCCTTTACTCCTGTTCTCCGTCATGCTCTTTTTTCCCCTCCGCTTCCTGCTAACCAAACACCATACCAGAAAAACAACAATCAAAATGCCGAAGAATCCACCAATTGACCCGACGATTATCTTCGTCTTCTTTCTACTTCTGCTTACTGACTTTGAATTGCCGTCTGAAGTAGGACTCGGCGAAGGTGCAAACTGTAAAGCTGTACATTGAATATGAATCTGTTCTCCGCAGAGATGAATATTTCCTAAGAATGACGACGCATTGAACTGAACCAGGGCAGAGGTCGCAGGAATCTCGCCAGAGAGCTGGTTATTGGACACATTGAATAATCGAAGTCTGGTTTGATTCAGAGGAGGAATATCTCCCGTTAATCGATTGTTCTCAAGGTAAAGAATGTAGAGTCGTGTAAGTTTGACGAGCGAAACAGGAATGCGGCCAGAGATTTGGTTTCTCGACAGTACGATTACTTTCAAGCGGTGGAGATCGGAAATATAGGCCGGGAACTCACCGGAGAAGTTGTTGTCGTTAAGAAAGAGGGATTTAAGATTAAGGAGGGCGGAGAGATCGGGGACTGAGCCGTAAAGAGAGTTCCCTTTGAAGCTGAGAACGCGAAGCTGATCCAGACGGTTCAAGATTCGGGCATCGAGAACAGCGGAGAGATTCAGACGCTCCAAAACAAGCTTAGTGACTCTGCCATTTCTGCACTCCTTCACCCCTCTCCAATGGCAGAAGTCAGGTCCAGTCCAGCGAAGAGAGTTTGCATTGTCGAACGAGACTCGAAGAGCCATGAGAGCATCCCCATCGGCTGCATGAACGAGTGGAAGAAGAAAGAGGGAAAAGAAGAAGGAGGAGAAAAGGAAGAAGAAGAAGAGAGAAGAGTGGTTTGAAACCAGTGGTTCCATTGGCACGAAGCCCCGAAGGACAGATCTCTTAAAATCTCCATCTTCGCCAAACACTGAAAATAAATACATAAATAATTTTAGGGTAAAAATCAGTTCGAAACAAAATGTAATAAAATCTATAAAAACTAAAATTTTAAACTATTTAAAATATAAATAATCAAATATTGTTGGGTAGTTAATTATCCAAGTTCACTAAAATGAACAGCCCATCCTTGTTCAGTGCCTAGGGAGAGGAGACCACTCATTTCCACATGCACCATACGAAAATCTAGAACAAGGAGAGCTTACCCCGAAACGATCCTTGTTCTAAAGAAGCTAATGAGAATGGTAGCCGTTTTGGAGCGATGACCTCTGTTCTCAAAATTAAAGCTGATAATAGGGTTTTTGTCACGGAACGAGAGGTCTATCACCAAAATTATATAAAAAATCAGCCCCTCTTTCCACTCCCACCTTCTAAAAATCATATTTTTCTCTCGACCACCAGCAATTCCAACCTAAAATCTGGCCATTTTATGCTCTCACTTTGTTGATTTCTCAATCTCTAATTGTTTCCTACAAATATTATACACAAATCCAACAAAAATTAGCCCTAAATCGCCCAAATCCACATTTCAACATAAATTGCCAAATTGCCCAAAAATAGCTCCCAAATTGATTATTAAAAGAAAGTTTGTCCCGTCATAAGCAAGTCCGTCACAAGCAGGTCCATCACAATGTGCATCGACCAAATGTGCTTCGGCAAATCGCCCATCAACGTCACAAAAGGGTTCGACAAACCAGGCACTGTCGTCACAAGGTGCTTAGGGTCAAGCGCTACAACCGTCAACTAGATATTTGTTTATTGAATTTCGCAATCAGATGTGTCAAAAGAGTTTGAGCAAAGTATATCAAATGACTCTATTATTTATTCGAAAACCGTCAACTTTAAAAATTGTGAGTCTTTGGAGATCAATGAGATGTTTGACAGAATAGCCTTACACGGGGTGTACGCAATGAGGGGCGATAGCTACAATATGATTGTTCGCTTGTTTTTTGGAATCTTAACCTCTACTAGGAGGCTTGGGTGGTTAAAGACGTACTTATTTGGTACATATATTATTATATATCCAGACAATGTCAATGAATTGCTCAAGTTTGTCAGAGATGTGGTGGAAAGATATTACCATACTTCCCAAGACTGAGTTTTTCATAACGGCCAAGGGACTTGACTTTTTTAGGAAAATTCATCAAAATCCCAACATCGAAGGGTTCATAAAGCTAAGTTCCAGGAATTTGAACGTTAGAGCTCGAGTTATTCACAATCTAATAACTCACATTATTCTATCTCGGAATAGACATAGAGATCTCATAAGCTGTATGAATCACTATGTGATGGAGAAGTTTTACAACGGTAAGATGTTCGACCTTGACTTCGTGATTTTAGATCACATGAATGAGATTGGTTGGATATGCAACAAGAATTTTTTGTACAGTACGCTGATTCAAAAGATCGTCAAGCAAGCTCGGATTCTATGAGCTCGGATCCAACTTCCTATTAAAGAGTATAGGAGAGCACTGAGATCCAATGATGTATTTGATAGACTTCATTTAATTTAGATTGGCTTAGTTGAAGTCTATAGAACTTGGGGGTTCAAGGGAGATCATGGAGTCTACACCTCTCGGAATGTTCACATGAGAGCCTCCACCTCTCGGGATGCGCCTATGAAGACGTCACTGCGCGACCATTGTCTGCTTAGACAAACAGCAGGTGAGACAGAATGAAACAGAGAATAAAGTTCCTCATAGGCAGAGTCGAAGAACTCACAGAGAGAGATGATGGAGTCCCACAGAAAACTAATGGAGTCCTAGAGAGATCTGAGACAAACTCTCATTGATTGGATGACAGATGATGACGCCGATCTCCCACTGCAGTTTAGTTTTTGTTTTGTACTTCATTTTATATATTTTACTTTATGTTTGTAATTTATTTTATTTTATGAGTAGAATTATTGTAATTTACTTTATGTTTTGCAGTTGGTTTATGATATGTGATATACAGTTGTACTTTACTTTATGATTGTACCTTGGTTTATCTAGAATTGGTTGTTGGTTATAAAATTATAATTTGAATATGCAGAAATTGTTTGAAACTAGCTATGAGGAAATTATAAAATAAAAAAAACTCTGTCTAGTTTTATAACTTTATCTCCCTAAATTATACATTATAATACATACATTACAGATTATAATAAATCCATAAATCATACATTACATATTTTAATAAATATATAAATTACAGTGCTAATAGTTAGACATTTCTTCGTCTATAACTTTGTGTAGAAGATTTCTACATATAATGAAAACTATATTAGAAAATAATAAAAGTGTCCTTATGAGTGAAATGTATTGAAATGTACATGTGTGCCGTCAAATATGTCGAAACCCATAAATGTGTCTTGCGAAACAAAAGCAGAAGCAATGCCTGAAGTGGATCCCCTGTTAGGATAAGTACGACTATTATGCCCCTGACGCCGGTATCTACCACACGACATCATTGAGTTCTTCCTAGTAATTGTCGAATTTGACGGCTAATCGACATCGTGCACTTTTTTCTTCTTCGACCTACCAAGTTGGCTTTTTCTTTTGGGAGAAAGAATTTCATTCATATTTTGTACAGGCAACCCACATGTGTTGGCAATTAATATGAGATGCAGATAAGTTTCTCAATGATAGTATTAATGAACATAATTTTTCAATGCTAGTTTTATGAAATGAATATAGTGGACGAAATGGACACACGAGATTCCGGGAAGCTCCCACCTACAAAAGTTGCATACACACGTATTCATGTCGACAACATATTATTCGTTGTCGTTGTTGACCTCAAATCATGCAAGCTCCCGAAAATATAGCACTCTAATTTTGATCTTCATGTTCTATCTTGACAAGTTTTTTTCTTTATCTTATGACACAAGATGTCTGTTGATGAGGTCAACCTCTCGTATTTTTTCACCATCGTAGTCATTAAACACTTTTGAATAATTTCAAACATGGTCATAATCGATTTGTGCTTAACAGGTAGTAGAACTGCATTGAATGACTCGCATACATTATTCAATCCCAGTTCACACTTGGGAATTAAAGAAAATGGATAACTAGCCCAATATCTAGAGTTTGTGCTCCGAAGATATGCATGGGCATATAAGTTAATCTGATTGAATTTTCTCATTAATGTCTCGAAATAAAAAGTTGTGTTTGTCCTGACCATATTCCACATTACATCTCTATATACTCTGTTCTGAAATTAGTTTTTGAAATTTGCATACGTATGCAGAAGCAGTATCAGTGCTCGGCTAATGGTAATTCCCGCTGCAGAATATTCAACAACCCCTGGTATTTGAAAAAGCAACAGAGTCAACATAAAACAATATAACTACCACAACGCTCTAATATCTGAAATAACAATTGGAAATACATTATACCTTTTGTTGATCTGAAACAAATGTTCATCTGTATCCAGCTTCAGCTTGTAGGTCTTCCTTCAATAATTTTAAAAACTACGTCCATGAATCTATACACTTTGATTGCACATTTGCAATAGCAACGAGATATATTTTATCACTGCCATCAATGCTGACGGTTGTTAGTAATTGGCCAGAACATGAGCCCTTTAAATGACAATTATCTAAACAGATAATAGGTCTACCACCTTACAGCAAACTTGCCTTGCAAACAGCCATACACATATATATTCTTTCGAATACGTATGCCTCTCGATAAGTAATTCTGTAGGCTCAATGTGCTACCCGGATTTGATCTATATATTTCTTCTGTGTACGACCACAATAGTTGGAATTGTTCGTCGCCCTTCCATTCATTAAATTTTTTAGCTTCACTTCTTCCTCTTTTAACAAGACTTAGTGTAATGTTGACATTCAAATCCTTCCTCACTGTCTCGACAATGGATGGAATTTTTCACGTATGTTGACTTTTGAACCTATCCAAATAATGATTCGCCACCTATTTTGCAGTAGTATGTCGATTCTTAATTTTTCTTGCTCAGTTGTGAAAATGGTAAAACTCTTTATTTGAAACGTAAACTTATTTTGCATTTTCGAACCATGTAGTCGCCAATCACACCTGTTAAGGGTGTGCAAAATCGAATTGAAACTGAGAACCAATGAAATTAAACAAGTTCTGGTCGGTTCTGAGCCAAAAAAAAAATGAAATGCAGTTCTATTTTATAAGAACCGAATATATTGGTTCGGTTTTCGGTTTGGATCATCTAGAATTGGAATTAACCGAACGGAACGACATTTCATTCAATTTTGTAATAAAAATCTATTTTCTATTTTCTGCTTCTCCATACGGCACTCGACAGAACATATTAACAGAAGCAAAACGCTCAATCTCGACTCTCGATGCTCGACCAGAACGCTCGAATAGGCGACAACTGTTTTTCGTTCTCGACTCTTTATAAGCGTTCTATTCAATCTTTGCTTATTTTGCTGTTTTGTGAGACTCTTTGGGCGTGATCGAGAGCAACATTCTGTGCGATTTTATTGTGGTGTTTTGTTGTTGTTAATTTTGTGGTGTTTTATTGTTGTTAGTTTTGTGGTTTGAGTTTTGAGAGTGTGTTCGGCCATGAGTGACCGAGAATGTGTTTTGCTTGAGTTCACTCTTCGACCGTGAGTGAGTGATCGAGAGTGTGTTCTGTTATTTCGTGGCTTTATGGTTTGCAATTTGCATCAAATCGATAATTCTTATCAAAGGCGAATATTGTTGTTTGATTTACATTAATTTCACTGTGAATTATTTCTTAATTTAGACATTCATCAAGCATAGAGATGTAAATTAGGAAAAATAATACTTATAATTTCTAGGCATTTGAATCTACTTGGTTGGTTTTTTTCTCAAATGCCTGTATTGTCTTGTTTTAGGATGAAAAACATTACTGAAAGTGTAGATGGTCTTACTCTTAGCTGAATGAAAAGAAAAAAATTAGAAGTTTAGCATTATTTTATTAAGATTGAAAGTTCTGATAATAACAACTATAGAGCAAAATGTAATAATCATTGTTTACAGTTATATGCATGTCATGCATCGAAGAATGAGACATCAAACTTGAAAAGACACATTCTTACATGCAACAAATTGTTGGCAAGTAACTATAGGAAGCAAAAGATGTTAAACTATCAGAATATGGGAGGGGGAATGAATGTAATTTGTTTTAGTCTTACAACTTATCGAGAACTGCTTGTAAAGATGATTATTGTTGATTAATTAACTTTGAAATTTGTTGAAGGAAATGGTTTTACAACATATTCACAATATGTTCAACCAAAGTTTTCTATACCTTCTAAAACTATCAATGCATGAGATATTTCGAGTATTTACGAGAAAGAAAAAATAAAATTGAAAGATTATTTTAGAAAAACATCTCAGCGAGTGTGCTTGACTACAGATACATGGACTTCTGTGCAAAATTTAAATTATATGGTATTAATTGCTCATTATATTGATAGTGATTAGATCTTGTGTAAGAGAATTATCAATTTTTGCTTTATTTCGAATCATAAAGGCGAAACGGTTGGTAGAGAAGTAGAAATATGCTTGTTTGAATGGAGAATTGAAAATGTTTTAACGATTACAATTGACAATGTTTCTTTGAATGATGTTGCAATTTCGTATTTGATCAAAACAGGAATGGTTTAGTTTTGAATGGCAAACACATGCATGTACGATGTTTTGCACACATTTTGAATTTGATTGTGTGTGATGGTTTAAAAGATCATCAAGAGGATATCACAAGAGTTCGTAAAGTTGTTAAATATGTTCGATCTTCCCGTGCAAGGCTACAACAATTTAGAAAATGTGTTGAAAATGTAAAGGTCATTTGCAAAAGTAATGTTTGTCTTGATGTACCTACTAGATGGAATTCTATATATTTGATATTAGAAAACGCCGAAAAGTATGAAAGAACTTTTACAAAGTTAATTGAAATTGATAGTCATTATTTTCTTAATTTGGACGAGAAAAGAAGAAGACCACCTACAATAGAAGACTGGACTATTATTAGAGAGCTTATCAAGTTTTTGAAGATCTTTTACGATACAATTGTTGTCGTTTCGGCGTCCTCACATGTTACCTCCAATATTTATATTAGTAAAGTGTGTAATTTGAAACAGTTATCCACGAGTACTCTAAGCGTGATAATGAATTGATGAGGAGAATGACTATTGACATGCAAAGAAAGTTTGACAAATGTTGAGGTAGTTGTGATAAAATCAATTTGTCGATGTATGTGGCAATTGTACGAGATCCTAGACGTAAAATAGAGTTTTTGAAACATTGTCTCACCATGTTGTTTGATAATAAGAAGACAAATGATTTGGTGAGACAAGTATAAATTGTGATTGAAAGATTATATCTCGAGTATAAAGCTGATTTGAGTTTTAAAATTTCAGAAGATAATTCTAGTACAATAGTTGGAACGATTTGTACCGTGATTAGACAAAGTAATAGTTTGGTCCACAATAAGGTGTATGAGTTATTTTGTAATCGTTATAATGAGCATGACGTTTCAAATAATAAGGATAAAGTTCAGCAATATTTATCTGAAGAACTAGAAAGGTTTTCAGATAAAAGTGATATTCTTGCATAGTAAAAAACAAAATTTTTGAAATTTCCACTATTGAGTAAAATGACAAATGATGTAATAGTTATTTTTATTTCAACAGTTACTTCGGAGTCAGCTTTTAGTATTAGATGCCGTATACTTGATTCATTTTGTAATTCTTTGTCCCTAAATACTATTAAGATACTTATTTGCACTCAAAGTTGGATTCGGATGTCAAAACATCAATCAATCGACATTAATCATTTAGGAGATGATATTGACAGGTTGAACAATGTGTGTTAATGTTTTACATCTTTGTTTTCTTTGCATTTTATATTTTTAATTCATTTTGCCTAATTGATTTGTCAACTATATTTTACCAATTTTACATCAACTAATGGAGATTTAGATAGTATTCCAATTTTAATGGGATAGTTGAAGCTAGAAGCAGATATTATTTAGCATTTTTCATCACTTTTTAGTTTTTAATAACGGATAATATTATTTTATACTTTGTTTTTCAGTATTTTAGTTGGTACGTTGCATAATTCTATTTATTTTTGGGGAGTGCAATATATTTTAAATTGTTTAAATTTTTTTTACTAATCTATCAAACCGGAACTGATAATTTTGGTTCGATTATCGGGTCGGTTCCACCGATTTTGGGAACCGATTTCAATTCTGGTCGGTAAAAATCGAATGCTTGTTGGTTTGGTTCGGTTTTACTCCAAAACCGAACCGAATCGACAAATGCCCACTCCTAACATCCGTTTTCACACACTGTCGTAAGTCGCCGAAATTCACTTTTAATGAATTTGATGTCATAACCATTATTCAACCTATATTCTACTATTTCTTCTCTAAGTGATTTTAAAGAATTATATTTTTTCTTTACCCCCTCTCTTATCAACACTCTCATCCAACGTGTCCAATGCCACGTATGCACTAGAGAGAACGAATGACTGTTCATTTAGATCGACTTCTCATTTTCGACATAAATAATAATCAGGGGGTCATTGAAGGGTGATCAGCCACTTATTAGTGTTTGATTTGTTATTTTTATATAGTTTAAAGTTTTAGTTATGAATTTTAATTTAAGCAGTGTTTTAAAGAAGTTTTTATTTAAAGTTTAAACTAATTTTTACCCATAATTTTATTTGACGTTACAATAATTAATTTAACTAAAAATAAATTAGATAAAGAGGTCAATGCCGCGGCAGAGTTGATTTGCCGCAAAATACGTCGGCGTCGGGGTGAAGCGACAGTCGTTTAAAGGTTTCACGTGAAATGTCATAGCATAGTAAAAGCTTTTGTTTTATTTTGTTGGCATGAATTCGATGATTTTCAATTTTCGAAGCTCCACTTTTTTCTTTATTATAATATTATTTATTTACCGAATAAAGATGCTTCTCCCTCTCTCCGCACAGCTCTGAGAGAAACTGCTTTCCTGCACTAGGCTCTGTTGACTGCTAATAATGATAGAGAGAGAGAGAGAGATGTCTGAAGTATGAACTGAAGCAATCACAGAAAATGGATGAAAGTAATGAATGCAAAGGCGTTGGGTCGTAGCCTTCTACTCCGCCGACAACGAACTGTCCTTTCCGACCTGCCCCTAATCACCGGAGTTTGGATTCTTCTCTTATTTTTGGCTTTACCTTTCCCCACCAAAACTAGTATTTATTTCTTCCTGCTTTTAATCTCTTTCTAAAAATCCTGTACTTTTTAAAATGTTAATCACGCTATAAGTCAGTTTTTTAATTTGTTTGAAATTTTGAAGAAACGAGAAAAATCTGATCAAATTCGACTAAAATTGAGCAAAAGAACTATTAATGTTGGTTCGGTTCGATACACATTTTTCGGAGGAACATGATCGAACCAAACTGAAGAGGCCCTCCCATCCTAATAAATAAGGATATTCAACTAGGTCATTGCAAATCTCAAATGCCAAATCACTACTTCTAAGAAACCTCTCTCCCTAAATGAGGCTGGTTATTGTGAGCACCAAAAAAACCCACCCTCGGATTCTTCTGCTTGTATAACATTGGGGTTACAGGAACCGACTGAACCAACCAAACCAGCCTAAATAAAGAGAAGCTCAAGATCGAACCCAAGAAGAAAAGAAGCCCTAGAAAAACCTAACCAAAAGGTCAGGATCGATTTTCGTTCAAACTAGGCCCGATTTCAGCTCCTAAAATTAGAAACCAAATATTGGGGTGGAACCAAACCTAAATAGCCCCCTATCAAGCAGTTTATTCATTTACATTGCCTGCAAAATACAACATAATAGATTAGGGACAAAGCCTTAATCATCTAGAAATGATAAAAAAAAAAAAAACGGCAGGAAGAGATCAATTTTGTAATTCAGAGACATGTTTTTGCAGCTGCAAGTAAACAAACACTTCTTATTTCATTTGAATTGACAGTAACCAATTAATGTAACTCCAAATCATTCCCCTTCATTATGATATCCACTCAAGCTAAGCACAGCAACTTAAAATTTTGCTATTACTTACAATTTAACGGTATGCGTTTTACTTACGTGTCTATAGGACAGCCGTGTGATGTTTTACATATCAACTCCCTCGTCGATGCCTTTGGAACTTACCATCACATTCAAGTCAATTTGCTTGTCGAATTTCTTCTTCCTCCTCACTCCGAACTCATCAAATCCATCAGTCTAATAGATTTTTTTGGTCAAAGGTTAAATACGACTAAACACAAATCGAGTTAATGAATGTGGGGGGGGTTCGGAATAATTCAATTGATACCAATCTCCCCTGTTGAAACTGATCTGCTGAAATTGGATTGCTATGCAAAGATATATTTTGTAAGGTTTTGCAATCTTTCAATAGATTTGAAGGAATCTAATATTATTGAAAAACTAAATTACCAATAAAAATTAAATATCTAAATTAAAAAAATTAAGAAAGATAAAAATAAGTAAAGACAAAAAATAGAGATTCTACTACAACCAAGTTTTAGACCATTCTTTTATTTGCATAATTTTTTAAACACACAATAAAGAAACAACTTTTCAATATTTCTCATTCTCAGTTCGTCAATTTGTTAAAAAATAAATTAAGAGGGTAATTATATTAATATTATCAGATGATTATAAGTAGAAGGGAGAGAGTAAAATTATTATTATAAATATTGATGAATGAATATGTTATCTAAGTTTCTTAAAGTTTTCCGAATCTAATATTATTGTTACTAAGATTTGTTGTTAGTTTAAGAATTATGCTTCATTTTTTATAATTGTTTAGTATTGTAATGATCACAATTCCATTTGGATATCATTTTACCAAACAATGTGATAGAATTATCCAATATCTAGCAAATTGTGAGCGGGGTGAAGTGAGGAAAGCCATCCGTGGATGTTTTGAGGAAAACTTTGTTATGCAAACAAAAAGACGTATCAAAAGGCATTAGACTTTTGCATGATATACCCGGTTCACATTATTATTGTCCAAGCAAAGTGACTTCCAGTGCAAAAGATTGCAAACAGATGGAGGAATATCTTGAATAAGGTTATCTGAAAAGTTATCCCACAATGTCATGGTCAATTCCTAAGAATGATTCACCCCCACAAAACCATAACACAAGAAGCTGAAGTTTAAGAAAGAAAATTGACTTGAACAGATTAAAAGCGCCATGTCCAATAATTAATTAAATATCATTTAACTAACAAATTGCCTTGTATATGAATTGAAACAGTTATGCCAAGCTCAGTGACCTCAAAAATGCAAAATTTATTAAATTCTTTGGATGTCTCACTAAAGGTATACTAAATTTGGAAGGTACCATTTGCTTGTAACTCTTCAAGAGAGAAGCAACAACCAATTGATTCGGGCAAAGATTTCAGCTTGTTGTTTGACACATTTATGAGCAACAGCTGCACATTATTGTCGCACACATATCGTATCACAAAAGTCATCAAGATGAATATAAAAATAAAGCATTGGGAAGATAGACAAGAAGTTTTGGCAACAAATACAACCCACACTTGACACTCGCAAAGTATTAAATCTACACTGTCAAAGATTATATTAGAAATACTGATGACCAATGACACAAGTGAGATCATTAATAATAACACAACCAAATTAAAACTTCAAAATCTTCTTTGTCAATAAAAAAGGTTTTTGAGTGTCAACTTTATGATTGAATAGTTCAAGGGTGAAAATGCCTTTTACCCTTTGTAACATGCACTTTCCCTCTCACCCTACACCCCTATACAAAGAAATAGTTTTCTCTTACATTGCGCAAGCTCCCAATAGTCTCAGGTAAGTATGTTAACATATTTCTGGAGATGGATAGACGTTCAAGCCAAACTAGCTGACCCACTGCATTTCCAAAATTTTAATCTGGTAAGTGAAGCCATAAAACAAACATTTTGCATGCAAGAGAAGAAAGAAAAGAAAACCTCGAAAACAAATCAAGATATATGCATATGCATGTAGGTGTTTCAGCCTGTAGTATGTAGATCTACAATATAAAATAAGAATATCACCTTCATCGGGCAAGGCACTTATTCAATTTCCATCTAAAATCATAAATTTGTGAGCTTGAAGTTTCCCTAAATTCATTGGCAGTCGCTCAATAAGGTTTTCTGCCAGCAGCTGGAAAAAGAGTAGGAAAGAAAATTTGATTTTTTTTTGTTCTCTTAAAGGTTGTGTCACAAGCTTAAATACTGGCATTTTCTAACAGTTAAAGATGGAATATCTTCAATAAACAAAATGTTGCATCAATAAGATTAGTTAAACTTTGAAATTGAGAACCCAAATACATCTGATCCTCGTTTAGTATTTAACAGTAGCATTTCCAAGCTAATATTTCCTTATCAAGCGAATGTGATAAGTGAATCAACAAAAGAATGAAGTTAAAGTACAAAATGTATCTAATAAAACTTTACGAATGTCGAATTAAAGTATTCTGATGAGCTCTTATATAATTAAGGTGCAAATATTGTAGCAACTTCTTTCTTCTTCAAACCTAAGGAGTTTCTATTACTTCACACGAAGATAATTTTTGTGAACTAAGCATGGAAGCTTCTAAAGTGAATTTAAAAGAGTTACATGTTTAAGGTTCCAACGGAGGAAAAATATATTGAATAATATTTCAAGGAAACAAAAGTATAATTCTCACCAGACGTTGCATGTTTATCAATTTGCTTAGTTCCACAGGCAGATCAACTAATTTATGACACAGAATAAAAGGAGAACGTTATAACAGTACCACTAGAGGTTTGAAAAAAGGAAAACGTAATAACAGTCCCAATAGAGGTTTGAAAAAATTCAATAGTAAGTTCAAAATTGAAGGTGACTCCCACAATATTTGTTAAGATAAAGGCATTACCATTTATCAACTTCAAATGGTACCTTAACCAAACTTAGTGTCAAAATATGAAAGAAAAGAAAAGTTAAACACCTATTTTATTGTGTGTTAAATCCAAAGTTCTCACAGATCTGTCCAAATGAAGAACTTCATCTGGAAATGTCTTTTCATAAAAAATATACAAAAATAAATATGTGACAAATGAAAGGGAAATGTAAAAGTAAGGATTTCTTGTAAATGAAAATAATGGCACTTCATTAACAAGTATGAAACTTATCAATTGTTTCAGTTTTGCTTTTCTTTACAAGAACAAAATGTGTATTAACTACATACTAATTGTTTGAGTTAATTTACATGGTTCACATTCTCAAAAGATATTTCCATGTGTTGATCAACTCTAAAGATTACAAGGAAAGTATTTGGAAATACTAAAACTTAAACTACATAATCATGATCAACATTGACAATTTGTTTTGTTTAGGGATGTAACAATAACTCCAAGAAAAGGAAGACATTTGGATGAAAAATTCAAATCCTAATTAATCCAAAGCTACGCAACTTCCTTTTCTAATCATAATTTCCATATGATAACCCACATTACATAGAAAGTAAGCTGATCTAGCATGTTCATAAAGCAAATATTGTTTTTGAAGTAAATGTCACGACCAACATCCCCAATAGGCTGCCAAAAATGCAAATATATAGTGTATGACACAATCATAGAGGCTAATGTGTGACACAATCAGCCAAAGGTTCTTTTTACACTTCAATCACGGATTAATGAACTTTTTATGTATTATAAAAAACATATGGAGATAAATCATAAAATTTTTGGATGATCCAATTTGAAAAGATCTATATGCAAGCAATATAAGCAGGCTTTCAACGAATTGTGAACATTGCATACTTTAATCCTGCACCCATTTTGGACCCCGGAATGTTGTCAAGGTATTAGATCTTAGTTAGGCGTGAGTCAACGAAGGGAACAATATTAAAAAATTTATGTCAGTGGACGAAAATGTTTGGGTTTATAGCCAATACTCAATATGTCAAACTTTGATTAAGAGCCTAGATTTGTTGAAAGCCCATGGTTATCAAACAAAATATAAAAACCTTTATTAAATAGAAATAAAACTCATTATGAGATTATATCTGGAATGATGAAATCTAAGACCTAAAACACCTCATCCATGAGAGAGCATTCATGTGGAAGCATACATAGTGTACTTAGAACATAAAGCGGCTTTTAGTGATCGATTGGCAATAGAAATCATTTCAATATATGTAAAGGAGGATTTTATCAACACACCCATGTTTTCATGAATGAAACATTTGTTTTTTGCAATCCAAACACGTGATCAACTACCTAGATAAACAAAACATAAGAAAAAATTTTTAAAAAAAAAAAACAACAAAAAAAATCAAAACGAAATAACCTTCAATTTGGAGTCCCGAAGAGCGACAATGCCAGTGGATCGCCAACGGGAAACCCTGCTCACTTTAGAATCCGCAGTTTTGCAAGAAAAGCACCCCATACTTCAAAACGGGAACCGATCAAAAAATTAAATCAAACAAAGTGCGCGCAGCGTCCCTGAAACTCGAAAAATCAGAGTCTCAAGCAGAAATGGGGGTTCAAGGGCCAAGAATGGAAGGGGAATCATTCGTCATTTTTAAACTAAACTGGAAATTTGTGTTTGTTCTTCGCTTTTTCTTCGTTCAGGTGAAACGGGCATGGTCGGCCCGGTTTTCAAAGAGTGGTTTTGTTCGTGTCATGGTCAATTTAGACCGACCGGCTCCAAAAAATAGTTTCGCAAGAAAACTTAAGCAAAAGCCATAATCGATTCGATGCGACTAGTTCCACACCTTGCTTTGAAAATCCCTATTTTCACTATCATTCCTGTTTGTTATAAGAAATAGTCATTTACAAGGGTAGAAATCGGTTCGGTTAAAACCAAAAATCTCTGTTCGATTCGGTTTCAATTTTGAGAAAACCAATTTTGGAACCTCCCGTTTGATTCTCGATTCCTTCTTTCAAAAACCGAATCAAACGAAATTTATTATATTTATATAATTTTTAAAATTTTATCTGAAAAATTACAAATTATAAACCGAATTTAAACAGGATGTAACCATACAAAACCTAATTTAGACCGAAAAAATCAATAACCAAAACGGAACAGAGCAAATCCAAAAATATCGATCCAGTTTGGTTTATGTTCTTGATCGGTTCGGTTTTAGAAAGTTTGAAACTGAACCAATAGATTTGATTTCAATTAGTGGTAGAACTGAACCGAACCAGATTGATTCCATTCCTAGTAATTTATCATTTTCTTTTTCTTTTTCTAGGAGGATTGAATTAGTGTAATATAGAATATTCTAATGACTTAGAGTTGGAATGATTGTTCTCCCAGAATTCTCTTCGTAAATGGGAATCAAATGATTGGGAATGCAGTTGTTATAACATAAGATGATTGTGCAATAATAATTTAATACATTTCAAAAGTTGAAGTGGCCAAATTAAAATACATTTAATCATTTATACCATATAATAATAACGTTATCTCTCGTGTCCGGTTTCGTATTATCAATCTTTTCATATAAGTATTGAATTAAAACAATGAGATAAATATTGAAAGGATAGATTTTGGAAAGATCAAGGGGTTGAATTAAGGTTAATTAATAGAGATGAATTCTAAATGACAAGAGATTTGTGTTCCTCTACTTGCCAAAGCATTAGAAAGCTCATTATCCAGTAAATCGATTAACACAAAATAATATCTCAATCAGCAATTGGATTGGATCGCATTCATAATTCTTTTACACATCAATATTTTGCCACTCTTGTGCTTCGAACGTGACTATTTAATTGGTAACAAACTCCGCCACTTAGATTCGATGCCCTAAAATCTATTATTAACAACTTAAGACGGTGAATCCACTTGGATTTTACTCGACTTGCACGTGTCCTCGATGCCAAGTCGGGTATAAATATAATAAAATATTCTCATAAATATTTAGCCCAGAATTTGGAGAGAGTAGGAATTAAGAGACCAATCATAAGGTTGGTAGGAGATGTTAACGGGACAGCCATCTCCTGCAAGATGTGTCAAAAGACCTGCTTTAGTTGCATCCAAGTAATTCATCACCCAATTCAGTACTTCTTTTTCTTGTCCAAAGTCTCCAATTACCCTGCAACCACAACAATCACCACCGGCTTAAATTAATGCCTGATTTTCCTTCATCACTGGAAAAGGATATTGCATGAAGCATGAGCCTACTTTTCAAAACCATGTAGAGAGCGAGAGAGAGAGAGAGAGAGTGAGAGGTTGAAGAATAATTTTGTACGTACCACTTGATAATTCCAGAGAGATGAACAGTTCTTTTGTCCAAATCCACCTCAATTCCACCGTTCCTAAAGAAGTCTCTAGCTGCGCATCTTAATTCACTCTCTACTGCTTGAGCAGTGAAGAACTTCACCGTGGGACTTGACCTTGTTCCATCGCAGAGTCCGAAGTGAATTATTGGGTTCACTTTTTCGAACGCAAGCTGAATGGTAAAAAACAAAAATTATCCATCAATGCCAACGAAGACTACGCGCAAGATACACATATCGTGATATTTTATTTGACAATTGAAGAGTCTAAATAGGATGAGAGGAAAATGGATACCTCCAAGCGCTTGTCCCCACTGCTAAAGGGCCTTACCAATGAAAAATGAGGCCTTCTGTTAGCTCTTAGGATGCCATTTTTAATGGAACTCAGAGAAAAAGGATGACCCCCGACCAAGTACTGGAAATCAGAGCTGAAGGATCTTCTGTCAATTACGCCTTCCGGGTGTCCTAATCTGATCAATCCATGGATTACCATTGCATTATATAAATTCAAGAAGAATGCCAGCTTTTCATCCTTGGAGAGTTGGTGGAGGTTCACTCGGTGAAGTTCTTGTACCAGATTCACATACCTGTATATGTGTATAATTATATACGATTAAAACCGAGGTCAACAAAAGAAAACTCCACAATGTCGTGCTAAATGTTCGTAGAAAACTCATTCCAAAATTTCTAAAATTTAACCTTTAGAAGTAGAAATTTTAGACAAATATGATATTTACCAAAAACAGTTTTTTGAAAACAACTCTAACGTCTTCGGGAGAAGATACTAATTTTCAGAATTGTAAATGATTAACAGTTTACGAAAGCTCTGTTTTTCTTTTTAAGGAACTCTAACCTGCGGAATTCTTCGCTGTTGCTGATGCCAAGATAATCGAGGTGGCGTCTGTCGTCTGAGGCATACGAGTCGAGGATTGCAGACATGATCTTGGTAAGCTTGCGGCCAATCTCAGCGGCTGGCTTGGGCTCGTAGTCGTTCGTTGATCCACGAAAATTAAAGCATTTGGGAATCGAAGGTCCATGCTCAATAAAACGATAGAAATGGTTGCCATCTACAAAACCATTTTCCCTGCAAAATTAAGAAAACAAAATAAAAAAGAGGACAAGCCATAGTTTGATTAGTCAATGCATGATCGATCTTTGTTCTTACCCGAAAACATGTTGGATGAAGTGCCTCTGGGCCAGCTTCTTGCCCAAATCAACCACCTACATGTCTAGACAAATCAATTTTAAAAAGAAAATAAAAAGAAAAATAAAAAAAAAAATTCTTTCTTGTACTAATTCAAGCAAACATCTCAATGACACGCACACCTATGCAGAAACATCAAGAGTCAAATCTAGAAAACAAATTAAGTTTACATTGATTTATCATGTTTTATTAACCTATCAAATTAATAATGACAAAAAATGATCTCTAGTACAACTATGTTCCCATAAATTAAAAGAACAAAAATAAAAATCATCAACAATCTAAATATATTGATTGAAAACAAAAACTTGTTTTTTAAACAGAATGCTTAGTTAGTTTCTTCTGTAAAGACGGAGAAATTAAACAATGAAATTATTTATAATTCACATTCAAGCTCAAGCAGAACATCATAAAATAGAAATGCAAACAAAGAAAACTTTATGAATCTTTAAAAAAAAGAGACCACTGTATACCAATCTCCTAATCAAGAAAATAAAAAAACAAAACATATATTTGAAATATATGGCATACATCATAAAAGCACAGTTTGGTTTCAATCTGGTAACCAACCTACAGGCAATTAAATGTTCTTTTCTTTCCCTCCAAGTCAACGACTTATGTCACTGGGGTGGGAAAGCATATCAACTCAATAATAAATAATAATAAATAAGCGTATAATTAAACAATAATCACAAAGTTATTGTACTACTTAGTAAGTAAAATTAGACTATTAAAAATACTAAAACAAACATTATTAGATCACATATTATTACAAAAATACAATCTAATTCTACAATCGAATTTGATAGTACAACGAGTAATACAGATTCCACTCATTGATAGGCCTAATCTTTTGATTACTCTACGAATTAATGAATAATATATCATATTGTAATATTATAATGTATGATTAAAGTATATATTTAGCATTAATATAAATTTCATACAAATCAAATTAGGTGCAATAAATATACCGTAACTAGCTCAAACCATAACGTGTACTTTAATTATTTTACCTAATTAATAAACTATCTATTTCTAACTAATTTAAAACGTAATAATTACCACAGGTGTGTCTGAACTTTCACTCATTTTCTTTGAACTAACCAACAATTGAAACGACGTCGTTATCATTCAGTTATTATGCCGGCCTCCGCCTGTCATCATTGTTGGATTTCTAAAGAATATATTAAGTAATTGGAAGGCAATATTTATGTTTTGATTTTTCTTAAAAAAGGTTATTTTTAAATAACTATTTTTAAAAACGTTGGAAAGCTATCGGGTATTACGCAGACCATCGTAGTTAACGCTAATGACCCATGCAAAAGCAGGACTAAGATCAGCTGGGTCAATTAGACTCCATGGTTTCCTAACATCGTACGTAAAACACATGCGGTTGCATTGAAGTGGTCTTAAGTGCAAAACACTGGAATTGTTAAGGTAACGACGTCGTACCTTTCGACGTCCGCAATCCAAGTGTTGAATGAGTACCTCCACCATCTCGCTCCCGGAGAAGCAGTTTTTGATGATTTTCATCTTCATTAAGCGGTCCTGAATAGGTAATCTCTGCCGTAAATATTTGACGATGCCGATCAATTCGTCTATGGACCCCACTTCGGGATCGTCGAAACCGTAAACAGGCGGCGCCGGAGCATCGTCCGGACATTTACTACTCAGCATCTCCTTTAACCTCTTGTCGAATTCTCCACTGTTTCTCAGAGAATTTAGAGCCACCAACCCTCCGAATAACTTTTCGTTGAAGAATATCTGAGGAACGGATGAACCTCCGGTTAATTTTACCAGCTCCTCTTCTCTTTGAGGGTACACATCGATGTTTATCTCCACGTATTTGAGTCCTTGCTCTCTAAAGAATCTCCGAACAGCTGTGCAATCCCTGCAATTCGACTTCGAGAAGAAGCTGACTTGGCCTTTGAGCTCTTTGTATCTATTTTCGTCACGCTTTAGCTTGACAATCACCTTAAGTCCAGAAAGATTGAACTCCGTTACTCCGGAGTTGGCCTTAGAGTCGTCAGCCACTTCATCGTCTTCGTCTTTGAGAGACGAGAGCCTCTTTACGATCGCTGCCGATAAGGTATTACTTCTCTCACGGATGAATTTCCCGATTGCCGGCATGTCCACGGTGAAGTTTTCTGTCATGGATTGTGATCTATAGTAGTTAAAGTCACCGTTTGATGCAGGGGAATCGGAAAGTCCGGGTGGCGCCTCCGGCTTGGGGAGCTGTGAATGCGGCTCTACAACGACGCCAGAATAGGTAACAATTTGTAAACCATCATCTGATTCATTATTTTCTGCCGCAATATTTTGAAATCTATCTTCAGCCATTGAGGGAAAGAAAATTTCTGATTCTTCGCCACCATCGACCGTGGACCAATTCTTTTCCGATTCTTTATCAGCACAACCTTTGGAAGATTTACTTACATGATCCCCGCCAAGATTCTCTGATATTAGACGCTCTCCCCGTGTCCTTCCCTCAAAATCATCCGAGAAAAGCTCCATGGTTAAGGAAGTTTCCTTAGAAAAAATCTCGTCGGCGGAGTCGGTGGTATTGGCATTCATTTTTCGTGGATTGAGAAATTGAATTACAAATTACAATCAGAGAGAGAGAGAGAGAGAGAGAGAGACAGCGAGAGATGAGAAATGGGAGGGAAGTTAAGGAGGGAAGCAACGAAGAACGATGAAATCGGAGTGGAGTTTTAACTTCTAACGTTACATCATCTTCTGTTTGCCAATTACATATATGCCCTTTACCCTTTAACCCAATTTTACACCCAAATAAAACAAACATCATATCAAAAATCTAAAATAACCTCATAATGTGTTATTTATTAATTTGGTTTGATATATTAATCTAACTATTATATTTTATCACTTACGACAAAACCTCGACCCACCGTCACATGTTTTGTATGTCTAAAGACAAAGGGTTGAGTTTAACTTTTGAAATGTAAAATTGTAGTAGTTCACTTTGTGTAGATAAATACGATTCAAGATTTTGTTTGATTGTTTAGGCAATAATTATCCAATATTCTGTTTGATTGTGAGGGCTCAACCTCTATCAGCAGGAGTGCATAATCTCATATCGTTTGTTAGAGTGAAAATTGAGTAGTTTATAAATAAAGTTATGCTCCCCAACTAGTACAAAATGTTTTTGGCTATTAATAAAAATAAATTTATACGGGATCCGACCAAAGTCAAAACAATTGTACTTGAAATACACTGGGGTACTCAACAAAAATAGTTATCATAAATATTTGTTAAAATTAAAGCTTTTATATTTGTTCGAACATGTCAAAGAAAACAAATTTGAGACGAACATGAATGAAGTAATGACTACGCATCATTCTACTACTAAATTGGGTTGTTCGTCATAACTAGGAGAAAGGTTCTAACTTCTAATATCACATGTTTTCCTCTTTATAAAATTAAACCTATATGTATAAGTTAGTGATAATGCTATTATTAAACAATAACTTAACAAAAGCTTCCTTTCAAGATAGAAGCCCTCAAAAACTTGATCTAAAAATATTATTAGCTCAAGCACTTTACTTGAATACATTTTTAGATAATAATTTTTCAAAACTTAACTGTACACTTCCTTTAAAATGAGTTGAAATAGATGGAAATAAATAAATATTTTCAATTATTTTCTAAAATCATTATTACATCATTGTCACAAAGAAAATAATAAAAACGTACATGATATAATAGATAGTATGATCGGACTATATATATCTTTCTACTATATTGGTGGATGTTATAAAATATTGATAATTTCAGTACAGTCATTTTATGTAAGACGTTATATTTAATTTTTTTTTTAATTCTCCTCGATAATTAATTAGAACTAAAAAAAACAAACACTTGAATGCATAGATTAAAAGACTATTTTATGCATGTGTTTTATTAAAAGTTCTTTATTAGGGCATATTTTGGACCTTTTTAGTTTTGAGTAGGAGGGAAGTATTTTACGTCCAAGTCTTTTGACCTCTTCTTTTTTGCCCAAGTGGAGGAGATGGGAACTAGAGGGGCTTTCCCGTAATACCGCCAAGCACCAATCAAGTGCCGTGTTGAAAACATAGCTTCCACGTGGCATCTAATTGACAAGTCGTCCCTTGTTAAATACTCAATTCTGACTTGTTAATAACTAAACGGTCGCTAATAATTAAAATATATAAGCTACCAAATTTATTGAAATTCGGTAAAATAAACTGATACCGGATTTTAAATATTTATAATTTATTTTAATTATTTTAATAATAAATAAATGGCACCTGAAAATGTTATTATAATATAAATAAGGTTTGCCGATATAATGTTCCACAACATATGATTTTTGTTTTTGTGAATAGTATTGCCGGATAACGAGTATCAATTTGGTGGAATTTACAATTATGCGGTTAGAGGATTGTTATGAACCTTGTAATGAAAATCAAAGGATAAAATAGGTAATTCACCACTTTTGAACCATGAATAGGGGGGAAAGAGTCAAAATGAGATTTGATTGTTTGAATAATGCCGTGTTCAACTTGAAACATTCAATACTCCACTTTTAAATTTTATCAAAAATTTAAAGGACTTTTTCAAAAAAAACCTTAAAGTTTGATTTTTTTTCAAAAAAATCTTAAAGTATACTATTTATCGTAAAAAAATCTTAACGTTTGATAAACAATCAGCGTGAACCTCAGAGAGGGATGAGGAGGCCGTCCTCCTCGGAGAGCACGGTCGGTCCAGTTGGACCGGTCGTCCCATGATTTTTTTTTTTTAATTTTTAAGAGAAAAGACGGTCGGTCCATTGGCCAAGCTGTCCTCTCCGGGGAGAAGACCAGCCGGCCTCTCTAGGCCAAAACCCTTGACAAAAGTCACGGATTTTGTTTTTTCCCTGCAGAGTACGGTCAGTTCGCTGGGCCGGCCGTATTTCGCGGGGAAAATCCCGTGACTTTGGTCACGGGTCCGTCCTCGCCCACCAGATGACATCACCCGTGACCAAAGTCATGGGAGATTCCCTCTCGAGGACGACCGGTCCAACTAGACCAGCCGTACTCGGCGCCCCTATTTAAGAACCGCTGCTCACATCCTCAATTCTCACCTCCGATTCTTCTCTCCTTCGCAGCCAACCCTCGGTTTTTCGCGTCTAATTCTTCAATTTCTTTCCTCTTTTTTCTTATCCCGCCGATAATTCTCTGCGTTTAGGTGCCAGGTACAAATAGTTTTATTTTTTTTTATTTTAGCATTTATTCTAGACATAAAAAAAATAATTTATGTACGAGTTGTCAAACCGAATTAAATTTGTTATCACGTAGTATTTACGCCCTGTATTTTGATTTAAAAATTTATAGCAAAATTCTGAAAGTATGAATATTTTATGCTATGTTTATTTATTTAAATATTTCTAATACTTTTCTCTCGAATACGTACGACTATTTTCCTGCTCCGACGATATTTCTCCGCGTGCACCTGACAGGTACGAATGATTTTTCCTTTTTTTTAGTATTTACTTTAGACATTCAAATAAAAACTCAATATTAAGATATTTTAATAATTATTTTGTAAAGATAGTCATTATGCAAAAAAAAAAAAAAAAAAAAAAATCTTTTAAGCTATTTTATCATTAGTATTGTTTTTTAATAAATTTGTTATTACGTAGTATTTATGTGGTGTATTTTGATTTTAAAGTTTATAACAAAATTTTGAAAGTATGAATATTTTATATTATGTTTATTTATTTAAATATTTCTAATACTTTTTTATCGAATACAGACGACTATGTTCCTGCTCCGACGATATTCCTCTGCGTGCACCTGACAAGTACGAATGATTTTTCTTTTTTTATTTAGCATTTACTTTAGACATTCAATTAAAAACTCAATTTTAAAATATTTTAATCATTATTTTGTAAAGATAGCTATTATGAAAAAAAAATTTTTTAGATATTTGTTTTTTTAATATATCTTATTGTCATTCTTTTAGTAGTAGGAATGACGATGAATTCCAGTTCAAGTAGATCAGATGATATAGACGAGAGATCAACTGGTGATGCCGAAATGGATTGGATTTGGATTACACACCTACTTATGGTGACGTACGATCATTCGATCACACAGAGGAAAATGAAGAAATGCTCGTGTATTCAACCTCCAAAACTGTAGACAAAGAGCTTCGAACACCAATCGGCTCGGATGAGGAGGAGGTAGAAAGTAGACCGGTAAGAGAACAAAATACAATGAACTTCTTTTTGGGTAGAGAATATGGTTCGCTAGAATAAATTAAAGAAGAATACGGAAATATTCTTTGAAAAATGGGTATGCTATAAAATTCTCTAAAAGTGAAACGAGGCGACTCACGGCTGAGTGTGCAAATGGATGTGGGTGCGACTGCATACTTCAAAGAAACAAAACGAGCATACGTTTCAGATAAAGAGTTTGATCGACTCTCACAGTTGTTCGAGAATAGTTGAGAACAGACACGCTTTAACAAAATGGATGGTAAATCATTATCTGGACAGGTTCAAAAGTCACCTTACCTGGGAGATTTCTTCTATTATTGAGACAGTGAGAAAAACTTTACTGTTGACATTTCACCAAGTCTTGCTACAAGAACAAGAACCGTAGCTCGAAACATAAACGAAGGGAAGTCTGACGAACAGTACTGGCAACTGTGGTCCTACGCAGCTGAGATATTTAAATCAAATCCCGGTAGCACAGTCAAACTTTCTGGTAACCTAGTGGAGCCCAATTCATTGCAATTTCAGAGATTTTATATGTGCATGCTGCTTGCAAGGAAGATTTGCTGCAGTGTGGTAGACCAGTTATCTATTTGAATGACTATCATCTCAAAGGGTCGTGTCCCGGACAATCACTAATGGCCGTCAGTATTGATGGCAACGATGAAATATATCTCGTTGCTGTTGCCAACGTCGAATCTGAGTGTGCGGACTCGTGGACATGATTTTTACAAATATTAAAACAAGATCTAAACACTGAATCGGGCCGTGGTTGGACACTTATTTCAGATCGACAAAAGGTAAAATGCATTTATTTATGTTATGTCAAATTTTTGGGTGTCATGGTAGTAATATTATTTTAATTACCCTGTTTTTTGTGCAAATATCAGGGGCTGCAGAGAGCAGTTCGCGAAGAATTCGAACATGTTGAACACCTCTTCTGTCTCCAGCATATGTATGCGAATTTTAAAAACTAATTTCGGGCAGAGCATACAGAGATGCAATGTGGAGTGCAGCAAGGGCATCCATGGAGCGTCATTTCGAGCACGAGATGCGAAAATTATACCGGCTTAATCCAGATGCCCATGCATGGTTGCGAGCAGAATAGCCTAAATTTTGGGCCAGTCATGCATTCTCTTCGATTTCCAAGTGCGAACTGAGATTGAATAATTTGTGCGAGTCATTCAACGCACTTCTTTTGCCGATCAGGGACAAACCAATCCTAACCATGTTTGAGATGATCCGAAAGTGTTTGATGACTCGCATCGTACAGAAATTTGAGAAGGTGATAGAATCAACCGACCTCCTGTGTCCCCAGATACGGAAAAACCTTGATAAGCTTATAAGCGCGTCTGGAAATTGGAGTGCAACGCGTGCAGGAGCTGGACGATTTCAGGTCAGCAATGGATACGAACAATTCATTGTATACATGAATTTGGGTGTGTGCAACTGTATAAGGTGAGAGCTGACAGGAATCTCATGTGTCCATTCTATTCCTTGCATGTATTGGATGAGAGTAATGCCAGAAAATTACGTGCATATGCTATCACAAGGCAACATACCTGCAAATGTACTCACACTACATTCGCCCAATTAGCGGACAAGTAATATGGCCACCCGTTGAAAGTATGAACAAAATTCTCCCGCCTAGAAGAAAGCGCCAACCTGGTAGGCCGAAAAGGACAAGAATTCGAGATGCTGATGAGCCGTCAAGCTCGAGACTTAGCAAGAGGAACTCCACTGTGCGGTGTCGTATATGTTAGCAGCAGAGGCATAATACTCGCACATGTCTTAAACTGGGGATCAACTTCAGACGCTGCTTCGTAAGACACATTTATGGGCTTCAACACATTTCACGAGACGCAGGAATCTTCTACACGCGGTCGTGGCAGAAATTGTTGACTTTTTTTGTTGGTAGAGACTCTCATTTTTTTGTTTGTAATGATATAATTGATAGTTTAATTGATTTATAGTTTTTTAAAAATAAACCATAAATGATTGATTTTTTTTTAAAACAATCATTAAAGTTTACTATTCATCGAAAAATATTCAATTTGAACATCGGGTGAGAGGCCCTCTTTTCTAATTTTATTTAAAAAAAATTTAATTTTAACCTTAAAAACAATTAACTAAAATTACAGTAAATTATATAAGTGTTATTACATCACGGAAAGTGTTTCATAAATAGAACAAATCATGGAAGATAATCTAAATTACAACAAATCGTGCAAGTGTTAGAAAATTATTATATTTTTAAGTAATTATTTTAATGTTAAATTACACCAAATCGTGCAAGTATTACAAAATCACATAAATTTAAATTTCATACAAAATTAAAGTACAACATTAACTTTACATACAGAAACTAACATATACTACATTGGAGGGTCATCATCGTCTTCGTCGGTGGTGGTGTGGTTCTCCATCCAAGTATGCAACATCTCGTGCATCTCTTTATAGGATTCATCGAGATAATGTTGTGACTGAGTCAACTCTCTCTGAGAAGCGATCATCCCAAGTTGTCCTATGATGAGTAGCTTGCTCGTCGACTCTTTCTATGAGTAGCTGGATATCACGTTGCTAGCTCTGCTGTGCCTCAAGTAATTGCTGCGGATGCTGACGGTGTGTTTATTGCATCTCATACATCTGCTGCTGATGCGTCTGTTGCATCTGATATAGCTGTTGCAGATACTGCCTCGTGTTCCATCCACTACTCTCATCTTCTTGGGGGGCTAATGGTGGCGATGTGGTCTCATCCATCGGCACTGCCTGAGATGTAGATGCCCCATGAGTTCTCTTCAGCACCTAGGCCCCATCGGCTTTCACAATGTCCATCTGTGTCAACTGGGTCATGTCAAATACGTCGATGGATCTATGAGGTATTATCTGCTCTCCAACCGGTAGCCGAATCTCAGCTCGCTCGATGATCTTCATAATCAGTGCCCCAAAGGAGAGATTCGTCTTGGGTGCCCGTCCGGCCTCACACATGTGGCTCAAAATCAAGAAGTCAGGGTTAAAAAGCTTTTTGTTGCACAGCTTTTTCGTGACATATAGGTCCATGTAGCTCACATGATTTCGTTGTCCATCTTGCGGTAGAAGGGTGTGGGCTAGCATGTTACAGAGAACTCAACCTCTGATATTCAATTCGTTCGATCGTGGCTTCGCGAACACCCCAATGTTGGCATTGCGGTGAATTTTCCATAGAAAATCCACTCCCTTGGGTAGTGAAAAAAAAGGGCAGTCTCGGGAAGCATTGTGATATCGCTCCGCCCTCCGTATGTCAAACCCTAACACTTCATTAACTTGCTCTGGTCGTACCATAAACTCTCAACCGAGAATGTACGTCATCAAACCAATGAAAACTCCATCTTCCTTGGAGGATCTCAAGTTCACGTAAAACAACGAACTATTCTCTCATAGGTTTCAACCGTCAATGCATTGATCTCGTGTAGGCCGATGTTCTCAAATATCTCTTTGATGCCTATCGACTCCCACCCTCTGAAGTCTACAGTCATGCAATGTGTAAGTGAATGTTTTTGAGAATCGTGCGCAAACTTTCTCTGACAATTTTCATTCAAAAATTCCATTGAAATATTTTGTCAATTTCACATACAACCATAATTTCATAAGTTATAAAAAAAATATGACATTATAAATAAAATGCTTTCATTGACTAAATAAAATTACATAAATTTTCACATTTGTTAGAATTGAAAATTTGAAAATAAATTCAACTACACTATATAATATAGACCAAATAAGTATCGATGTATTTTTTAAAAATCATCAAACTTTAGTTATCATCGACAGTGTATTAGAAATATTTAAATAAATAAACATAACATAAAATATTCATACTTTCAAAATTTTGCTATAAACTTTAAAATCAAAATACAATGCATAAATACTACGTAATAAAAAATTTACTAAAAAAAATACTAATAATAAAATATCCTAAAAGGTTTTTTTTTTTTTTTTTTTTTTGTTGCATAATAACTATCTTTACAAAATAATTATTAATATATCTTAAGATTTAGTTTTTATTTGAATGTCTAAAGTAAATGCTAAAAAAAAAGAAAAAAATTATTCGTACTTGTCACGTGCACGCAGAGAAATATCGTCGGAACAAGAAAATAGTCGTCCGTATTCGAGATAAAAGTATTAGAAATATTTAAATAAATAAACATAGCGTAAAATATTCATACTTTCAGAATTTTACTATAAATTTTTAAATCAAAATACGGCGCATAAATACTACGTCATAACAAATTTAATTCGGTTTGACAACTCGTACATGAATTATTTTTTTTATGTGTAGAATAAATGCTAAAATAAAAATAAAAAATAAAAACTCTTTGTACCTAACACATGAACGCAGAGAATTATCAGCAGGATAAGAAAAGAGAGGAAAGAAATTGAAGAGTTAGGCGCGAAAAATCGAGGGTTGGCCGCGAGGAAAGAAGGATCAGAGGTGAGAATTGAGGAACCGAGCGGCGGTTCTTAAATAGGAGCACCGAGTACGACCGGTCCAGTTGGACTGGCCGTCTTCGGTGGGGAATTGCCCGTGACTTTGGTCACGGGTCCGTCCTCTAACAAGCAAGTATGGCCGGTCCGCCAAAGTCACGGGATTTTTCCCGTGGAGTACGGCCTGTCCAGGGGACTGGCTGTGGACCGGCCGTACTCCGCGTGGAAAAAACAAAACCCGTGACTTTTGTTACTGGTTTTGGCCGTGGAGAGTACGATCAGTCCGAGGACCAGCCGGCCTCTCCCTGGAGAGGATGGCTGGTCCAATGGACCGACCGTCTTTTCTCTTAAAAATTAAAAAAAAAGTTGGACCGGCCGTCCTCCCCAGGAGGACGACCTCCCCCCCCCCCCCCCCGAGGTTTCACGCTATTTGTTTATCAAACATTAAGGTTTTTTACAATTAATAATATATTTTAAGTATTTAAAAAAAAAAATCAAACTCTAAAGTTTTTTTTTTTAAAAACTCAAATTTAAATGAAAACTATAATTCTCGGATCGGGGCAAAAAGAGCTAGATTGAACCAATCAAACTAATCCAAACTGCAAAATTTTTTACTATCTATGTTGGTTTTTATTTTTATAAGTTAATTTTTTCTTATTTTGATTTTCAGTTTGACAAATAAAAATCCAACAACAAATTACTCGAAATAACTCTATTACCGTAGGACTAGTCTCTAGACGCGAAACTCAACCCAATATCACGTTTTTGTATCTTTTTTTTTTTTTTTAATTTAGGGTTCAAAATGAAGCCAATGAATGTGACCGAAGGACAATTTTTGTATGGATGTAGAATTTTTGGTTTTGATTTTATTTAAAAGATTAAAATTTATATGATTTCTTTTGAGAGTGGACTCAATCGGCCCACTTAAGTAGGGTTGGCCCACGATTCAATTGCAGCATTGGACTCGAACCAAACCACCAAACCGAAAGGCTAATCTAGATGTCACAAAAATAAAATGAGATTAGCATCGAACCGAATTGTGAAATCAGTATTAAGATACATTCCTCTAACTGCAAGCGATATGAAACAGAAACAGCCTTCTAATCAACCAAATATGTAATAGCTGTGAATGTTGGTTCATATATTCGGTTTTGGTTTATTTCCAATTTTTCTAATGAATGTGTTGTTTCTCGGTCTGGTCTGGTCTGATCAGCCCTAAGCGTTATATTTGTACTTCAAATTTATCGTTTCTTTGATTTTTTTAATTATCCAAAGAAGGATTATAAGATTGCGTCCGTGCACATAGAACATCTTGTCCAAACCATGTTAATTTTTTTCTTTGTTTCGGGTTAATAATTGTACCACAGCAATCTTGATATTGTAAAGCAAATGTACTACTTTTGGTCATAATCAGGCATGAGTGTAGAAAGATATGGTTGACATAAGGGAAGAAAATTAAATGGTGACTAGGTAGCACCTTAATTTGTGGTCACACTTCCTAAGTTGCACATTCCAAAACAACTAGTATATTAAATTTATTATTATTAAAATAATATTCCCTGTCCACCCATTCTCAACCGTGATTATTTTTATGAACAAATAAAAAGAATTTTTACTTTTATTTAAATAAATAAATAATATTTCTCTTTCGTTATTCCGTTACTACACTCAATTTTAGCAATCAACCGAGTAGGATCGTATAAATAATCTTTCAACACAATTATAAAGTATCACATAGGCCAAAAAGATTGCATAACTGCATAGCTAACCTCGTATTAATTCGTAAATTTGGGATCAATTTCAATTTTTCTTGTAAATATTTAAATGCAAAGATAGTGGAAATTGTCCGGAATCTCTAGCGTTTTATGAGCAAAACTCGACTCGACGATGTTTCCTCTCTCAACTCCTAAATAAAAAAGGAGCAAAGTAGGGAAACAATTATTGTTAAATTCTTAGATGAGTAAAGCTACGTGTACATTTTAATTTTTATTATTTGAACAAAATTGCTTTCTGACGAGTTCTTCTTTTATTAAACTTCAATATAAATTGTAAGATTATCAATTTTTATGAGAGTTAAGTGACACTTGCTTACAAAACTAACTTCGTCTGTAAAAAATAAAAACAAAAGCAAAGAGCAAACAATTTGTGCAATGAACTAGCCACTAGGATGGGATAGTGCCCCTTTGGTTCGGAGTCGAATCAAACGCCCCGAGTCTGGTTTTTGGTTTGGTTTTGGGGTCGACACACTTTTGATTTTTCGTTGATTATGATTTTTTTTTTGGTCCATTTTGGTTAATTTAATCTGCAATTGTTAAAAATTACAAAAATATCTTTAAGTGTCAGTTCAATAAAAAAATAATTTTTTTTTTTAAAATTAGAATAAAAAAAGCCTTCGGTTCCACTACGTTTGATTCTACGTTCAATTTTTTTTAAAGCTCGAATCAAACTCCACTTCGGTTGGGTTCCCACTTAAAAGAAAATAAAAACATTATCATTAAGGGTGGACAATTCCCACACAAAGGAAAGAAAATGGCAACCACTATCCCCACTTAAATTACTCAATTTTGTTACCACCAATGGCTTCCTATTATTAGTCACTAGGACATATCCTCATCTTTCCTCTTATTTTTTTTATTTTTTATTTCCAATTTAAATAATATCACTTTTTGATATGTATGTATGCATGCATGCATCACCACAAACATGTGCATCATACATCAATATGTCAATTTCTAAGTTTTTAATTTTTCTTTTGTAAAATATGATTAATTGTCAAGCTTTTGAACCATATTATTTTTAAGAGTCACTCTAGGATGTCTAAAGGTTAACTTTTCAATTCCTAAAATATTGTAAAAGCATATTGTTAAGCTTCTTCGTAATATAAATAACAAAATGTGAGCAATCAAAACTTTTCTTTATATACGTGGAGTCGTCAATCATTTCTCAGTATAATACACATTTTTGTTCTTAAGTTTAGTTCAAAATATTTTTTAGTATTTATAAAATCATTTTTTATAAAAATATTTTTATTATCGTTCAAAATTTTTATGACAGATCGTTTTATTTATATCTAATTTTACACTCGCAAAATTTTCATATACCCTCCCTCAATCACAATGAATAATAATTACGGGATATTGATAAATAATATATCAAAATGTAAGATTATAATTTATATGTAGATTATATATCTGACATTATGATTTATGATGTTTTTTTCTTAGTTATATAATATATATAGTTTCTAAAATTAATTAAAAAAAAGGAATTATTAATAAATAAAAGGAGTCAAAGAGCAGTAACCTTTTTTCTTACCAGAAATTAGGTTTGATTTCACACTGCAAGTGCAACTATGCTCTGATTCAAACTTTTCCAATATTCAAATTTTAATAAAAAAAAAATTATGTAGGAGAATTTAATTTGAAGACACGTGCTTTATTTGATTTTAAAAATCATTAAATCCCCTTTTGATAAATAAATAATAATTAAGATTGCCGCGGGTTTGGTTCTTTTTGTAAATTTAAGAATCTAACCAGACCAAATATGATTCACAACCAATCGAATCCCAACTTGTTGTTTTTTTTTTCTTTTTTTGCTCAATTTGGCTTCAGCTCGGTTTTAGTTTTTTATGTTTTTTTTAGATTGATTTTTTGGTTTAATTTTTGGCCGATTTTGGTAAGTTGTGTGATATGGTCAGTTTAAGCTTGTGATCTTAGAAACATTGTTCTCATAAAAAAAAAAAAAAAAAAAAAAGAAATTCTATAAAGATTGTAAGAAAAAACTTCTACATTGTTCAATTCTAAGTTTGGTTTTTCTAAGATTAGAACCGAACCAAACTTGTCTCAATAATAATAATAATAATATCTTGAGATTTTATTGGGTTATGAAAATGAAAATCACATTAGTTTAACATTCATATGGTATGATAATTTAGAATTTCCTTAAAAAAAATTATTTTCTTGCAAATAAAAACATTTTTGAAAATTTAAATAATAAAAATATATATACTATTTTCTATAAAAAAAAAATTATGATTATAATGGGGTTGGGGAACGAATTGGGTTATCTAATTTTTTCACGTGACAAAATTTATTTAATTTGCTTTCTTAAACTATATATTTTACTTCTTAATTAGACAAATTATTTCTAATATTCAAGTAAACTATAATAGTAAAGAGAAAGAGTTAGCAAACAAGTTTGTTAATGCGATTCGGCCAAACTGCCTACGTGTGCGCTTCAAGACTTCTTCTCTGAAGATTTTTTTCCAATAACTTTTTCGGTTACAAGTGATTATGATTTATGTATCAATCAAACATTAACAACTATTACAAGCATGACACTTTTCATTAATTGAACTTATGAATGTTAATAGAACATTTACCAACTCTTCAACAACTTCACTACTTTTGTTTTCACAATAAAATAAGTAGCGGAGAAATGATTTACAATAACGAGACTCTCACAAGATGAGTAATCTCGAGTTTAGAAATAGAATATGTTAGTTTTGACTCAAGAATGAAAGTTCAAATATTCCTAAGTAAACATGCAACTCTTTGGCATGAAATCAATCAATGTGTTGCACAATGAATTGAGTATTTATAGACATCTTCAAATTCTTGAGCATTAGTTGCCCACTAGTATTTTACGAGTAATCGTTATATGTTTGTTAGGGACATCAATGAAACTATGGGCTTCCACGGGTTAAGTTTTGGATTACTACTCTGGAGTGGAATCCCGCTCTCTACAAGAGGCTCCCACTCCAGAATCAGTATATACACTGTCGCTGGAGCGAGAGCTCGCTGTTGAAGAGTAGGTTCATACTCTATGGATAATATATAAATAACGCGGTCAAAATATCTCGTATGTGCAATTTTTTTCTCTTTAGAATAAATCTCTCTTTTACACGTTGTTGTCATTTAGAGCGAGATCCTCCTAACGATAGGGGGAATCTTGTCTACTTACATGTTTTTTTTCTTAAGTTTTATCTTAAAAAAACATAATATTTCTGAAATTGAGAATAATTTTATAATATTTTGCAATTGTATGATTCTTTTTCTAATGATACATGTAGTTTATGAATTATTACCCAATAAAATTAGGTAACTTTGTAAATGGAAAAGAATCAAGTCTTCACATGAATCTAAATCTTTTTTATGAATGATTTTCAAATATAGTCGTTCAATTATCATTGTACTTGTGGATTGACATTCTTTCAAGAATAGGAGTAGTGAAAGTGGAGCTATAATACCATGAAAATTTATTAAGCAATTGCTAGAGACGCGTCTGTAAAAATTAAATAGATAACATAAAAACAGTTAAAAATAAGTGTTCATTATCTTTGGACTGGGATCTCACCGTTCATTAGTGAGGTTCTACTCTAAATAACAATAACAAGCGAATGAGAGATTTCATCTGGAGAGAAAAAATTACATGAATTAAAGTTTTGATTGCGTTATTTATATATATTGTCATGGAGTAGGAGCTCCTTTTTCGACAACGAGTTCTTGCTCCAGAAACAACGTATATATTAATTCTGAAGTGAGAGTTCGCTGTAGGGAGCGAAATCTCACTCTAGAAACAGTGACTAAAAGCGGCTCCACTCTTGGGCAAAAATTCACGAAGCAGGATCTGCTCTAAAAGATCGGGCTCTTGTTTTAATAAAAATTTAAACAGCAAGAATTATTTTATTTGCATATCATAATTTAATTTAATGGTGATATTGTTACGTAATATAGTTTGAGGATGAATTTATTAATAATTTTAGGGTTGTTTTACCCTGAATTTTAAATGAGAATGCTATCCCACGACGTTTTTGTGCAAAGGAGACCGCAACGTTTGCTCCCTCCTCCGATTCAAGTCTCTCTCTCTCTCTCATGGCAGAGGAAGACGAACAAGTGGAAGAGAGAGAGAAGGAAAGCAAGAAATACCATTTATATCTACTGCGCCTGGTTTTCAGTCAAACCAACCTTCCCTTTCTTCTCCTCCATCTCCCGTGGCTGCTCTCTTTCGTTTCCTTTTGCATTACCCGACACCTTCATTCTGCTTTGTTTTTCATTTTCTTCTTTTCCTATCTGCTCCAATGGTGGATTTCAGATTATTCGGACCTTGAATCTTGATTGTTGGTGACGAACTTTGTAGTTTGATTGTCGTGTCATATCTTGCTTCTGGCTGCGTCGTCTTTTCCGAGATGTTTGTTCGGAGATTCTGGCTTGTCGTACTTTTTCTCTGCGTCTGCTTTGAAGCTCAGCTCCTGCATTCTCAAAGCCTACTTTGCAATTCAGATGATCTGCAGGCATTGGAAGATGTCTTCAAGGGTATGGAGTCTAAGATCAAGGGTTGGGGCGTGAACTTTTCGATGAATTGCTGCACGTGGACTGGAATCACTTGCAATTCTTCGTCGATTGTGGGGATTAACGATAGTTTAGAGACAGGTAGGGTTGTGAAGATCGACCTTGGTAGAAAGAAACTAACAGGGAAAATTTCCGACTCAATTGGCAGGCTGGAGCAGCTTCGATATCTCAATCTCTCTCAAAATTTTCTAAAAAATTTGCTTCCTTCTTCATTGTTTCACCTCCCTAAATTAGAGGTACTCGACCTGAGCTCAAACGATTTAACCGGCATGATTTCGGCGACCTTCAATTTACCTGCGATTCAGCTGCTTGACATGTCTCAGAACTACTTGTCCGGGTCCCTTCCTCCTGATTTTTGCCATAACTCTTCCAGAATTAGGGTTTTAGATCTTGGTTTCAACTCTCTCTCTGGCAGTCTTTCTCCGGGACTGGGCAATTGCGCCTCCTTAGAAACACTCTCTCTGGAGAATAATAACCTAACAGGCGACATTCCCGACGACCTGTTCCGGATGCAAAAACTGATGATTTTGAGACTTCGAGACAACCTGCTTTCAGGAAAGCTGAGCAAGCTTATTGGTAATCTTTCAAACCTTGTTCGTCTGGATATTGCTTCCAATAGATTTTCTGGAGAAATTCCAGATGTGTTTCACACTGCCAAAAAATTGGAGTTCTTAGTTGCTGAATCCAACAATTTCACTGGTCAGATACCAAAATCGTTATCTAACTCTCCTACGTTAAATCTTCTGAATTTGAGGAACAATTCTCTGACGGGTCCCATTAATATCAACTGCTCTGCCATGGCGAACCTGACCTCTCTTGATTTGGGTACCAACTGGTTTTACGGCCCATTGCCGAGCAATCTTCCGTCTTGTCGATTGCTCAAGAACATAAATCTTGCACGAAATAACTTCGGTGGAGAAGTCCCTGTAACCTTCAAGAACTTTCAGCGCCTTTCTTATCTTTCACTGTCGAATTCGAGCATCATCAATCTCCACTCTGCACTTCAAATCTTGCAGCAGTGCAAGAGCTTGAGTACTTTGGTCCTGACCTTGAACTTCCATAATGAAGAGCTGCCTTCGGATCCTTCTCTCAATTTCGAAAATCTGAAGGTTTTCATCATAGCCAGTTGCAAACTGAAGGGTTTAATGCCCCAATGGTTGAGGAAGAGTTCAAAACTGCAGTTATTGGATTTGTCGTGGAACAGACTCGGCGGAACGATCCCACAATGGTTCGGAGATTTTCAGCTTCTGTTTTACTTGGATTTATCGAACAACTCATTTACAGGAGAGATTCCAGTGACCATAACTGGATTACAGAGCCTTATAAATAAAACCATTTCCTTCGAGGAACCTTCCCCAGATTTCCCATTTTTTATGAAGAGAAATGTCAGTGGACCATTGAAGTACACTCAAGTGTTGAGTTTTCCTCCCACCCTGGAGCTTAGCAACAATAATCTTAGTGGACCAATCTGGCGTGAATTTGGGAATCTGAGGAAGCTCCATGTTTTGATTCTGAAATTCAATAATCTTTCAGGAGAAATTCCGAGCTGTTTATCAGAGATGGCTAGCCTCGAGACATTGGATTTGTCCCATAATAAGCTTACTGGAACAATACCACAATCATTAGTGAGTCTCAGTTTCTTGTCTAAGTTCAGTGTTGCTTACAATCAGTTGAGTGGGGTGGTTCCTACGGGTGGTCAGTTTCCAACCTTCCCTAATTCAAGCTTTGTTGGAAATAATCTTTGTGGCGATCATGCTTCTCCTTGTTCTTCAAATGATCAAAGCTCGTTTGAATCTCCTGAAAAATCAGGACGAAGCCGAGGAAGTATAATTGGTGAGGCTGTTGGGATTTCGTTTGGAACAGCTTTCGTTCTTAGTCTTTTGATTCTGATTGTGCTTCGGACATGTAACCGCAGAGGCATTGATCTTGAAAGAGACATGTCTAACACTGATGATAAAAATTTAGAGGAGCTCGAATCAAGACTAGTCGTTATGTTCCAAAACAAAGATGACAATAAAGGGATCACGATTGACGATCTTTTGAAATCGACCAACAACTTTGACCAGGCAAACATAATTGGGTGTGGAGGTTTTGGCCTCGTTTACAAAGCCACGCTTCTAGATGGTAAGAGAGTCGCGATCAAACGGCTCTCAGGTGATTGTGGGCAAATAGAAAGAGAGTTTCGGGCAGAAGTCGAAACACTCTCGAGAGCTCAGCATCCTAATCTTGTTCTCCTGCAGGGCTATTGCATTCATAGATACGACAGGCTCTTGATATATTCGTTCATGGAAAACGGCAGTTTGGATTATTGGCTGCACGAAAAATTCGATGGACCTTCTTCTTTAGATTGGAACACAAGGCTCAAGATTGCTCAAGGAGCTGCAAGAGGACTTGCTTACTTGCACCTATCATGTGAGCCACACATCCTTCACCGAGACATCAAATCAAGTAACATCCTTTTAGATGAGAATTTTGGTGCCCATTTGGCTGATTTTGGTCTTGCTAGGCTCATACGTCCTTACGACACACACGTGACGACCGATCTCGTCGGGACATTAGGGTACATTCCGCCTGAGTATGGGCAAGCGTCAGTCGCTACTTACAAGGGCGATGTGTATAGTTTCGGAGTCGTTCTTTTGGAACTTTTGACGGGCAAAAGGCCGATGGATATATGCAAGCCTAAAGGGTGTCGAGATTTGATATCTTGGGTGTTACAGATGAAGAAGGAAGGCAAGGAAAGCAAAGTGTACGACCCTTTAATCAACGAAGAGCAGCATGACAAGCAATTGTCGGAGGTTCTTGAAATATCGTGCCTCTGTCTGAGTGAATATCCAAAAAATCGGCCTTCAACTCACCAGCTAGTTTCTTGGCTTGACAACCTCATCTAGTAAAGCTGTACCCGGCTTTAACGGCAGACCTGATATGTAAATTGAAATCGAGGTCCCATAAACTGATGTGTAAATACACATACATTCATACAGATGGATGGTTTCTCAGAAATAGGTATTGAGAAATTGTCTAACAATTCAACCTCAAATTATTCATGAGAGTTGTACAATCCGCACTGTGCCATTACAATAATAAAAATAATATCTTCCAAAGAAGAAGACATGAGAGAAAGTTTCATTTAAATTCAATGTTGATAGTTCCAAAATGAGATTGTGAATTGAGTTAAAGGAGTCGATTGATCTAATTTGTAACACATTAATCTTTTAGTAACTTACAAGCCCTCTATTCAATTAAAAAAGATTTTTTGCAGGACTCTCCTTGAAAATGCTTCAAACGCTCAACTCCAGGTTTTAAACACATTACTAACATTTGAAGGTGGTTCAAAATGGGAGTGGGAGAATTAAGGTTAAATCCAAAACATAAGCGTAGAAAATGGCCTGTTTTCGATAAAATGAGGGAGGAGAATGGGCTAAATTCTAAAACCTCCTAACAAAATGCAAAACCTACCATTCAAGATAGAAAGACGTTTGAAATGTAGGAAGTTCAAACCTACCATTCAAATGAATTGAATCTGAAGAAGAAGAAGATGATGATGAGGATGAACAACAATTGGCTCTGCCTGCCTACTGACTACTCATCTTCTTCCTCTATCTCATTTCCATAGACGAAGGGAAAGAACCCTCCTGCAACAATCTTCCAGGTATGTTCTTCTTTTCTTTCTTTTCCTCGTAAAAACCTCCACTTATTCTACAGTCTTATATCTAGTTTTTCATCTACGGATCATATAAATCTTACCAAACTTGCTATAGATACAAAGCATAAGTACTCATCTCAGGGGGTTTAGTAGTCCGAGTAGAAGTTGGATTTAGTAGTCAGAGTAGAAGGTTTAGGCACCTGAACGATTAATCTATCAGAAGATATCAACACCAATTTGTGCTTTCATAGAAAGAAACATACATGTTTACTACTCCTCTGTTTAACAATCCACGCCTTCATTTCATCTCCCAAAGACGTGATAACCAAATTGAAATTCCATGGAAAATCCCGTCCAGAACAGCAGATTGGATTGTATTGTTTTTTGTAAAAGAAGGGAAAAAATTGACACCAGGTCTCATAGGTTATAAATTCTAAACCACGAAAACCATTCAATTAGAGCATAAGACATAATTGTCTAACTGAACAAGAGTGAGGGATACCTTCTATGATCTACAACAATAGGGGAGAGATCAAATTCTACAATTCAAACATCTCATTTATCCCTTTGAGAAGCTTTTTGTGCCATTTTCATTCATCGCTTCATCTTTGACAAATTTTGTAACAACACAGACCCCCAGAAAACACCACGCAGACCATATCCACAGCAAAGAAAATCAACAACGTCATATTGTATTTTCAGACTGTTGGAAAGTCGTTTCCTTTCAACAAGTCTCTACATACACCTGTAACAATGTTTCTACAGATCATAATGGTTAAGAAGCTAAATTCTAGAGTTGCAATAAAAAAAATGAACATTAATGTATTTTCTCATGTACCTTTGTTCAAAAGATACATCACAGATCCTCTTAGCGTATAGGATGATATTGAGTGATCCCACGCCTAGGAGGTAACTTCCTTAATATGAAGAGGACTAAAGAAGAAGGTAGGATCTCCGCCAACTGCCAAACAAGAGAAGGAAAATGTCAACTTCCAAAACTTTGCAACAATTCTTCTCACTAAACATGAGTCCTGCTTGCAAATCCAAAGTTGCTTTTCACCCCCTAGTTATCTAGTACACAGCTTGAGCTGTAATGCCCTTGCTATCGGATCATAAAGATTTTTTTCCCCTACAATTTACATATTCAGTTCTCAAATGATAGCTAATATTTTCTACATTTCTGAAATTGCATAACCAACACAACAAATTAAAGCACAAATAAAATAAATATTTATTTATAAATACAATTACTGTGAAAATATCCACGTCAGAAAAGATTACAACACTTCCAAACTATAATAGCATACTTCTTATGTGATCTATTAAATGAAAATATTTAGGACAGATATTCGAGTATGATAAATGTATTTGAAAGCTACAACTAGAAGCTTACGAGATAATAAATAAAGTTTAGCACTGGATGATTCAAAACATCAAGATCCGCAGCTTTATCAAAAGCGTTAAAGCACATCTGTCGCATCAGACAAAAATTAACAATTAGAGAGTTGAGTGATTTCAAAAATAACAAAAAGCACATCGCTGTGTTTCCATTCACCATTAAAATCAATCATACAGCAAGGCAGATTCAAATTATAATCATAAATTGACTTTTGGAAAATCACCTATTAAATCCTACACTCCACAAAGCATAACGAGGAAATCCAACAAAGAGTGTAGGTGCTTGTTGCTAGAAGCATATAGTGACAGATACAAAAATGAAGCAAAGAGGAACAACATAAATCACAACTGTCGCTGTCATGAGCTTTTTCTCATTGTATGTTTTCCCTTCTTTCTGTTTGATCGTATCTTCTTTAATATTACTGAGTTAAAAACGAATGATGGTTTGCAGTATTGGTTTATACAAAATATAAAGGCTTATTTTGCCAAGATAAGAAATTATAAAAAGAAAAATAATGCAAGTACAGCATCAGATAGTCCAGAAAGTATTCTTCATTGACTCCGTAGCTATTCAGTTCCAATGTCCATGTCATTACTAGAAAATTATATCTTCTCTTTGGTCTTTTTATTATTATTTTTTCGTTTCAATTTTTTTTTGTTTTATGCTATTTCTTTTTCCTTGCGTTGTTATTGTCTCATTTCTTTCATATATTATAAGTACGCATCAAAAGGATCAATGAAGTACCTATCCTTGGTTTCTCAGTTTCATTTAATACAGTGAAAACTGAATAGTAAAGTTATCACTAATGATCACCATTCCCAGGCAAAGCAACTATAATTAAGTAAACAAATGCAGGTTACTCAGTCAACAACCATATCTGTCAGTGTCAAAAAAACATCAGAAAAATAGAAATCTCACCATAACGCATCTTACAAGGAAACAACAAAAGCATATAGTGGTGACATAGCCGACCTGCAAAAACCAAAACAGACAACAAAGGGACAAACACTGAAAATAAAATGAAAAAGAGGACATTCAAAATAAAAATCAAGTATAACATTATTCCTTCTGAATGATATAAGTACCTCTTGCAACTTCTTCCGCCTTCCTTTAGATTCTACTGGGAATCGCTGCAACATCAAGAAGAGTCTGCCAGGAGAATATAAAACAGTATGTCTGAGGTTCGGTATAATACCAATAGATGATAATAATGAACTTGTAACAGTTGCTCATTAATAACATATCAGCTAAATCCAGAATAACAGGGTGTATAGTGAGTAAGCACAAGCCGACTTATTTTACTTCATCCAAAAGTTGGTCCCTTTCAATTCGGTGGTAGAAAGGTGACATAATCACCGACTTATTGAGAATTTATACATGTTCGCAATTTTATTTTTCCATTCCACCCTCATCCTACTAATTAGCAAGGCACTTGCATGCATTTCCCAGAAAAACCCTGACGTTGTTGACATACCTTCCACCATAAAGTAGAAACCCAAGGGCAGCGAACAAAGACACACCTGCCAAATTAAACGCAACATAAGCAACTTGTTTTATATACAAATATAAAAAAAACAAACCAGACAGATTGACGAGTATCTCATTCATGAGTCAAAATTTACCTGCAAAAAATATCTTCGAAAGGATGACCAACAAAGGGAGTGGTTTCCACCACAATACCAACCATAGAACAAACTGGATATAACAAATGGAGAAAAAACAGTAAATTGAAATTCAAATAACAGAACAAGAGGCCATTCCACCATAAATTCTTTCAATCTTCAACTAAATTGATCACAGATAACGAAGAAAAAAATAAATAAGCAATTACCACAAGAACAATTGGCTCCTCAAAGTTTCTCTAGTAATTATCCTAAAAAACCTAGCAAAACTTTTCCCTAACAATACTGCAAAGATGAGAGATACCGATGCATCTCTAACTCATTGGATTTTTCTTCCAAATTCTTTTTTTCGTTGGAGCTTTTTGTTCTCACATACTGAAAATTTACTTGCGCAAATTACTTCACAATCTTTTTCTTTTAGAGAGGAAGTAAAGGTGTTTCAAAAGCACCAAAAAATACAACAAGCACAAATCCTTCTACTCTGCACCCCATATATCCTTCATTCCCTAATCAAAAGCCGCCACCAACCTTGGAATTAACCAAAAATCTAAAGCAAACCCCAAATTCACGACAAAAGGAGAAAAAAACTAGAACATGAAGTTATGATTAGCACCTTCCTCCAATTGAAAACAAATTATAAAATCTATTAACATGTGCAAAAACCTCTTCTTTTGAGACTACTCTACTGCAAACACTTCTCTACAAGTTTTCCCAATAAAGAAAATACCCTATGAAGAAAGTTAATTCCCGAACCATCCCTTATCGAAAACACAAGCTTATACCTCTTAGATCCTTGTAAAATTATTTAGTGAAAAAGACACCATTAAATTCCAAAAAGTATGACTGTGTATAGGCACAACATGTATTTTGTGAATAAAAGCACAACACCTTCCAATCTCTTCACCCATCAAAGGTTGCATAGTGGTGGCAAAAGGGTGGGCTGGCTCGCCATCCTACTTGCTTTGTAGCAAGCCGAGCTAGGTAACGGACCCGAGTTGCCTGATCAAATTGGACAAGCCAATCCAAACTCAATAATTCAGCTCATGTGCTCTCCTAGATCAGCCAATACAGATTGCCAACGAATCAGCTAGCTTGGCCTGTCCTGACACCCTCCCTCAAACCCAAGCCACCTCAAAAGAATTCCAGGATTATTTTTTCTAAAATATAGGACCACTCGTACTCCCACGCCAAAAAGACGCTATTTCTGAGCACCAAAAACTTTTGGAACACGTGTCTCACTATAAACTACACTTCACAACCGGCTATCAAACTTAAACCACTGATTTCTATCAATATTAACATATTACTTTCCTCCAAGGAAAAAAAAGGACAATACAAGTAGTCATCAATAATCATAGAGAAATGATAGTCTTTAAAATATTTAGAGTTGCAAGTTCATTTTGAAGTAACTGAAGTGATATTTTCCTCTCTTATGATTTGGAGTTGCATCTTCAAAATGGTTGGTTAACAGTGTAGCAAGAATAGAAATATGTTTTCACGTATTGCAAAACAAGGCATGATTGACTTGACTCATTCCCCATCCAAAGTCATTATATATTTGCTTTTGGCCACCTCATGCCATAAACCATCAGTTTCCATGGGGATCTTTGCAACTATTTCCCCAACAATGCTATATTTTTAACTTCAAAATTGTAGATATTGAGGCCCTCATCAACCTTTGGAATAATCATTGAATCCCTCCAAACTAAATGAACTTTCTTTCCTTATTCACGACCTCCCTAAGGAATCCTCATCATTTTAACGATTGTCAAGGCAATCATGGCAAGTATCATAAATTAAAAGATAACAAGACTATTGTCAAGGACTGCATGGAAAGTGTGAGACTGTCCCCTCCACAAAAGAAACATTATTTTCATACATCAAGTTTTATCTTGTTTATCGAATTACTTGGATTCCAGAAATTACTAGAAAGGGGTTTCCACCGATTGTCAACCCCAAGTAAGTTAAAAGACTCGTTACCTTTTTTGCATCCCCACAGAAAGCAAAACTAAAAAATAGCATCTATAACTGCACGTAGGAAATATGCATGTTTTTGTTGCCCAATTGAAATCCCTCACTTAGATTGAGACTATGCATCTATCTCTAGCATTTTTCCCAGAACGTCTCCATTCAGAAGAAAGATAAATGGTGATAGAAGATTCCATAGTCTTCATCACCTACTTGCTCTAAACTTTCCCCTTTTTCCATTCAATGAGGACATGCAAATTTGAACTATCCATACACCGTGAAAGCCACTTCCGCCATCGTGAATCAAAACCTTAATCACTTAGAACGAAATCTAGACTTTTTAGAATCAATTTGTAGGACAATTCCTCTCTTCTTATTTGATACATACTTTTCACCTCTTTGCCATAAATGCAAAATCTAAGATCTCTACTTAATAACGCTCCTTGTTCTCTTGAAATAGTATCTTCATTGACCTCTATTTATCTCTAAGCGAAGACCTTCATTTGTCAGCTTGTGGAGGTTCAAAACTAAGCTTATGGGCTTGCAACTCACAATCAATCATTTGAGGGCAATATGTCCAAGTGAATATTATGGTGATAAGAGGGCCCGAGACCAAGTAGTTGAGTTAAGAGGACAAGAGGTGCAATATCAACTAAAATTGAGCAACATTTTCTGGCTTGGGACCCGTGAGAAGTGATAATTCATATCCAAATTCAACTGACACAAGGACATTTGACGAAATACTAAAAAACAAAATTGTACAGATTTGATCCAAAGCAAACAATATTATAATATTTGGTAAGAGCAAGATGACATAAATAAGGTACAATTTATCACACGGAAGTGTTTCATCTAGAACTAGTATTGTCATTTGTGGTGAAATTCAAGAACCAACTCGTGCATATTTGGTCAAAACCAGATAATATTATAATATTGGGTAACAATTGAGATGTAAAAAAAATAAGGTAGAAGTTAGTGTAAAGAATGTTTTGACTATTCAACCCACTATTTAAACAAATTTTACTATCAATGAAAAGAATCCAACTAAAGTAGGGCTTTGGACCAGCTAACAATCAAGCAATAAACTTCCTTTACATGTCATGTTACTTTATTTGAAAGTTCCCCACAGTCCAAACATTACTAATGTAAGTCATTTTACTTTGACAGTAACCAATCATCTTATAAAAAAACAACCTAATAAGTCATTTTACTTTGACAGTAACCAATTATCTTATAAAAAAACAACCTAATATGTCATTTTACTTTGACAGTAACCAATTATCTTAATCAATTGGTCTCTTTATTAAACACATTTCCGTATCCCCATTAAAAAAGAAAACTATTTATGATTGCAACATCACAAACTGTTTCAACACTTAAAGATTTAATGCGGAAAGTGAGAAAATCAATCCATAAATCGCCATTCCCTTCAATTACATTTTTTAGAGCTGACATTTCAATCGATACCATCAACTTAAAGAGAATTACAATTTAAATATCATTCCTTTACTGCTCTTCACATCTAGTCATTTTAATATCAAATTTTGTGATTCAAAATGTCTTCCTACCCTTTTAGGACTAAGGGTCTTCATGAAGGTCTTTTACATCTATCATAAATTTTAAATAATGATAGTCATATCTTGGGCCCATAAAAATGCGCTAAAGTGAACATTATCCTAACTACCAAAGACCAGATCCTATCTTTTAAACTAGGACAAAAGGCCATATAACAAATCATTCTTTATATAGCAAAAATAATTTTAATAACAGAAGGATCTGTCAGATAAAAAGTGGTTGTGTTCCACGTAACATCAGATTTTAGTGACAGAAGACTCATTCAAATCATTTACACTTCCCCCTTGGGGTTATGCCCAGATGAATGAAGGAAAAAAATGATCTCTATATGATTGGTAATTCCAGTTACTATTTACGTACAATTTGTTGTAACAGACAAAAATGAACGAGAAATTTGTAAAGAAAATCCTCTAAAAATATAATAATATTTGGTTTTACTTTTGTAACAAAAAAAGAACCCAACCCGGAGATCACTTTTCTGCCTGTGTTGGGAGACGTAACAGAGGAACAAAATTCACCTGGACAACATAAACCACTGCATTTATGCTGTAGAAAGTTGGCCTCAGCCCATCAGTAGAAACAGCACGGGCCTGGATAGCAAAGCACAAAAAATTTGCATTACACTGTCTAACATCAGAGCATGGAGCTTACGTTCTAAATTTGAATGTCTACCCAATCTAATTATATTTTAAAAAGATAATGCTTGTTGCAGGAAAAACTTTTCTAATGAGTGGATTATCCATGTATTTATGAGTACTTAGCTATTAGGATACATTATGATTTTATTCTTTATAATTTAGAAGTCTTTTCAACTTATTACATGCAATTTTATATTCTCATTAAGGTCTTAGAGTTCCAACACTATTTTTAAATGATCTTCCAATTCAATTTCATCATTAAATTCAACATGACAATTGTTTTTTCTACGTTTCATATTTATATAAATCAAAATATGTATTGAAATATATCAAATCTTATTTTGGGTCTTCTTTAAGCTAAATTAATTAAAAAAATGATTTAACTTAAAAATAATTAGGCTAGTGTTAATCATTTTATTAGATTAAGTATTTTAACTGACATATATAAATAATAACACTAAAAAAAATTATGTAGCTTTTTTTCTGTAAAATTTAATGACGATATTAGATTGAGTAAATATTTAAAAACAAAATTGAAATTATGATGACTTAATGAGAAAAATAAAATTGCAAGGGGCTGACTGAAAACATACTTATTTAGGATGTTTAGAGATGAATCAAATAGAAGAAACAATATAATGATAAAGATAGGAGTTACAAAAATACGCAAGGCTGACCTGATAGTAAATCTCTGCCCAGAACAGAACCAACAGAGCATAAGTTGTGAAGAAAGCAAGGCTTGGCATATCAAGCAAGATATGCTGAACAATCTAATTAAAACCACCCAAAATAGCAAGTCACTTAAACAAATGGAAGAACAGACATACGTCCAAGTAAAATGATTAGACAATCAAATCCTGCCTGAGGTTCTAACTTCTGAATGTTGCGGCGAAATATAAAAACCACAGATCGTACTGCAAAATAGTGAATAGAAATATCAGAAAAAAAACAATACCTATAAAACTAACAGAAAATATATATACATACATATTGTGAGGGACGGTACAAACCTCCATTAACCAAAAAATTGAGAAAGTGGAAGACCTTCTGAGTGGTCCAACCATATTCAGGTACCCTGAGTTGTATCCGCACCAATTGAACCTGAATCCAAAAGCATAACGAAATCAAAATCCCAATTGAAATCCTGAACCAAATCTCTACAACCGAAAACCATTCACCACCCAAAGTGCCGAAGCACAACCTTAGTTCGTTATTTCAGTCGACGAACTCGAATAAACAAATATAAAATCTGATATACGATTCAGAGAAGAAAGAAAAACCCTAAACTAGAATCAATTATTAACGATTCAAGTGAGTGTAATGCCTGTGGCAGAAAATAATCAGCTGAATTGAAAATGAATAGGAAATTAAACATCAATACAGGAGGAAGCGAAGCAAAGAAGAAAGAGAGCGTACGAAAGCAACAGCAGCCACTAAGGCATAAAGAACAGCGAGAACATGAAATATACGGTCCTGCCAAACACGAGAATCGTTGATGTCTTCCCACCATGAGGATCCGTTGATCATCCTGTGCGCCATCACCGTCGACCGTACCACATTTCCGGTGATATTCTCCATATCTCCCCTCCCTCTCTCCTTCTCTCTCTCCGGATAGAAAAAAGGAAATTTCCAGAGGAGCCGGCAAAAATAGACCGCGTTTTGCACTGTCTCGAATGCACTCACGACACGGCCACCGCTCCTTCCTTTCTTAATTTTATTTATTTATTTTTTTTTTTTTTTTTTGCATTTTACACTTTAAACTCGAGGATAGATAACAAATAGGCATCTGTACTATTTCAGGCGAACCACCCCGCAATAGCAATTAAATTTATCATTAGAGTCGTCGTCAATAAAATCACGTTTTTGTCGAGTGATCTTTTTTGTCGCTCGATTTTCAAAAATAACAACTTATGAATAGAATAATTTCAACGATTTTCAAATATAAACAAGTTCAAAAAGCTCCATGAAGCGATGGATACACATTCAGTATGCATATATATATATAGATAGTGACATATTATTTTTCATATAATTTTAACATACAATAATTAAAATATTGGAATCTTATACGAAAATCTGGTAATAAACTATTATGTTCAAATATGTGCTAAAATTTGGTAAGCATGTAATTCTTATCCTGCTGTTCCAATTTTGCACAATCTTGATTGAGTATGAAATGACACGTTACAATATTGTTTCAATTGTTGCTCATCTATGATCCAAAATAAAATTAAAAATCATTTTTATGCAAGTTTAGTACTATATAATTCTAATTTAGATCAAAATCCATCGTCCGTGTTTGAGCATGCTCTTGTAGACATTGTAATATAAGAATACTCCAGAAATATCTCTTGCAACGGTGCTCCAAGAACAATAAACTTTCGTCTCATAATATGCAAATACGTTGTGCAATCTTCACATGTAACGAAGCATAATATATCCATAACAACCATCTTAGTAAGCAAATCTCGACAATGGTAACAAATTAAACTATAAAGTATTTTGCTTGTTATCTATATTTTTTTGTGAATTTTTCACAAAAGAACATGTGTTTTTTAAATCTAAAGTATCATTTTTAGCCTTATGACGTTATTTCGTGTTTTGTCATACAGAAAATTGATAATCTTTTTATTTATAATTATATTTAACAAAAATAATTAATTAAAAATCATTGACAATAATATTATTTATTATATTTTATAATAAAAATAATATTTTGTTTATTCTCTTATTCTAACATTTAAATATATTTATTGACGTGTCAAATAAACACAATATTACTTTTTTAGCAAACTTTGCATTATACTTGTAAACAAAACACGATGGTCTATTCTTGTTTTAAACGAATGTTAACCTCCAATTAAGCTTTATTTAGTTTTTTAATAATGTGTCAAACAATAATAGATATAATTAAAGTATAGTAAATATATTAATTACAATTTATTATATTAATTGTATTTATGAAAATTAACAAATTTTTGAAGATAATAAAATAAAATAATAAATTTAGTATTATTTTAATAATAATAAATATAATATGTCATTATTAGTCTAGGGCTTCAATAATTGAATAAGAAAATAGAGCGAACATGGCATTATCGGACTTAAAAGTTTAGCGCGACGGCCCTGTCATGTACCAAACGGAACACTATCGTTGAAGGTTACTTTATGGTGACCGTAATTTTAAAAAGGCTTTCAAATGCAACTCAAAAGTGGGCCATGGTCTCAACCAATCATACATTCTTCATGTTAGATTTTGAAGTTTTATAATAATTATTCTTACTTCATTTATTATTTCGGTAGATCTATCTGCCACGTCACCCTATACTTAGATAATGCAAGTAAATTATATATATATACATTTATTAATTGGGAGTGAGAAGATGTTTACTAGGAGTAGGACAAAGTCATTTTGATTCGGTTTGATTTGGATCTCAAAATATGAACTGAACCGAACGATTCTGAAATTCACGAACTGAAATTGAAGTAGCAGGATTCGAACCAAACCGAATATTGCTTTTTAGTTTTTTATTTTCGTTTGATTTTGCTTGATTTTTTTATTTAGTCTATGAGTATTTGACTTTTGTGCACAATTAGATATTGATTACAAAATATGTAACATGTTTTAACCGACTAATCACCATTTTCGTTCAAATAAATTGGTTTTTTTTTTAAACTGAACCAAACTAACCCGATGCAGATGCAATTGGGTTTGTTTTGATCCTTAGTTCTTTTAAAATTAATCAAGGGTTGACACGGTGGATCATTGATTTTTTTTAAATGATACGTTCTTTAAAATTCTAAAAACTGCTTGAACACACTAAAATTACTTTGCTTTTGAGTCCAATCGAAGGGTAATATCATATTTATCGTTTATTCTTACTTTATAACATAATAGTAATTAATTACTTAATTTAAATATTAGTAAACGAGTAATCCATAAAATGTAAGAATTTACTTTTTCAGTGTTGTTGCAAACTTAATTACATCTTAAATGTTCATTTACGTAATTAAAATGCTCCTTGAAGGTAACCAAAATCACCAAGAACATTTATTTTTTATAAAATTAGCAATTTATGCCATCTCACTAAAGTTGTCACACTACCCACTAGACTTCTCAAATAATTATAGTAATAGTCATAATGAAACTTTTAGAACATAATATCATTTGAACATTAATTTGGACCTGTCTATAGAAAAAAAAAATCTCATTTGAACATGTATAATTTATTATTACTTTAATGACATATAAACTAGTAATATTATTGAAGAACATAATGACGTGTACATTACTTTATTTATTATAATCTTCTTTTTATTAGAGGACAATGTTCTCTAATTTTACCCTGTAAATCAGCAAAATAATTATTGTATATTATAAAAATTAGGGTAAAATTCAAATTAATCTTTCAAATATCCGTTGATTAACAAAACCAACCGTGAATTATTTTTTTAACAATTTAACCATTGGTGGGGATCCGTTCTCCCTAAAAGCATGACAACGGGGATCCGTTGTCGCAAACCGAGTCTCGGGTTCAGGTTTCTTTATATAGAATTGGGGGATCAGGGATCCACCACCCAACCCTCCACTCTAAAAAAAAATCGCCCCCCATCGTTCTTTATGTTTTTATGTTAAAATTGCCTTCTAAACAGGTGCATTATGCACCTAGTCCAACCGCCGACTCTCTCTAGCCGGATACGAGGTCAATTTTGCCCAATTTTGCACCGGAATTGTGAGCCGTAGCGAATTCGTCAAATCTGATTTCGTTGTTTAAATCAATGGGATCGAAGATTATGTTTAAGCGTAAGTTTATAGCGCAAGGAGATACGTCACAATGTGCACCACTAGTTCAAGCTTCGTCCGAAGAAGGTGCGACACACAACTCAAAAATGCCGACAAAGATCAGGGTATTAAATACGAAATTTAATACTCAGCGTAAAGAATTGTGTTGTAAGGATGACATGATGCATAAATCCATTATTTTTTCTAAGACGGTTCAATTTATGACATTCGCATTCATGGGAGTTCATGAATTGTTTGACAGAATTGAACTTATAGGATTTTGTCAATTGTCGAGTGCGTGTTACGAGCAATTGATTCGGCTATTTTATGCCAATTTGAGTCATGTGGGGACAAATGGTGAGGTGAAGATGTTCATGGTTGGAGTTGAGCTCCTAATAAGTCCAAGGGAGGTAAATTGGGTGATCGAGTTTCCTTTTGATGATGATAACGACGGTGAATAATACTATTACGCTACTCGAAAATTGCAAGTTTACCAAAACTGTTGGAGGACTAAAGTTCAATTAAGAGAAAATTTTTTGAGATATTCGTGCGAAGCCTAGTCAATAAAAAATAAATTTCTCATTTCTCTATCAAAAGGACAAGTTGAAGTTGCTATTGTTGCATTTCACGTCGCATTTTTATACATTTTTTCTTGAAAAATTTTCTTAAAATTTGCATAGATATGTGCGAGACAACAACGTTGATGTGCAGATGATAATGACTTAGCCATAGCGTCCAACAAACTCTAACACTTGAAGGAACAAAGTAATTAGAAAAAAAAAAAAAAAGAAGTTATGAATATACAAAATGTAAGTAAATGCAAACATGTTATACATTTTGTCGATACGAAATAAATATACAGTCTCGTCCCATCTTAGTGTTTATGTCTGTCATCAGAAACCATTTCCAAGAGGTTTTGTATTTTGATTGACGACTGCAATAGCAATGATATAAATTTTATTGTTGTCATCAATGTTGACGGTTGTAAGTAATTGTCATTGACACGAGACTTTAAGACGCAACCATCCGAAGTCTACCACAGTGAAACAACACCATTTTGCAGATAACCATATGCATGTAAATTCTTTTAAATACAATCTTATCATTAGCCATCGAATCGCATTGAACACTCATAGTGTTGCTCGGTTTCGATCTACGAATTTCTTTTACGTACGACCATAATAACTTGTATTATTCGTCACCCAATTCTATGTATAGAAATGCGGATTGGGGACCCGATCTGAGAGAATGGATATTAGTTCTTGTGTTTTTAGGGAGGACGGGGACCCGTGCTCGAAGATCGGATCCCCAATCTAGAACGGCTGAACGGGGACTCGGTATGCAAGATCGGGTCCTTGCCAGGGGTTGAATTGTTAAAGAAATGGTTTACAGTTAGTTTTGTTAATTAAATTATATTTTTGGGTTAATTTGGATTTTAACTTAAAAATTATTAATTTAGAATATAAATATAATATTATAATTAGTTGCGGGTCGATTTAGAGTAACCATAATGTTACCGTTCTTAGGTTATGGGGATAGCTGTTGTTCTGAACGAAGAAGTGTGGAAAACGAAAAGAGGAAATGGGGCCTGTTGTACAGTGTAAGTGCAGAAGGTGAAACAATGGCTGCTTACTTGTCTGTGGAAGACATCGAAAGGGATAGGACCTGGCTTTACTTTCTACAACACCCAGCATGTTGTGCAAATCGACTCCATTAGACTGATTTGGCTTTCTTCTCCTTGTTCGTCAGTGTAATAGCGACTCGAATCGATTCGTTGTTTCTTTGAGTTTCTTCTGAGATTTTCGACTCATTCTATGGATTACGAGAGGATCCTGAAGCCTCAGGTGCTTATTAATTTTTTTTTTCCTGAAGCTCTTTTCGTTTTTCTTTTCCCTCTGACTACTGCTTGTTTTGGTGATTTTGCCATTCGCTTTTTCTACGCGACGAGCATTGTGTTTTTGAATCTGCGTTACTTTTGTTTTGTTTTTATCTACTGGGAAAAATCGGCATTTGGCTGTTTAAGTCCACGTTCTTCATTCGACGTTTTATGAGATCTTTCTTTCTGATTTGAACTTTTTATGGGAAATATTGTGGTTTAGGGAAGTGTTGGAGGTGGATTCTCACCAGGGAAACTGAGGACCATGATACTGGGCTTAGAGAAGAAAAGGAAAGAGGAAGGAGAGGAGCTTGAATCACCCTACACATCTAGATCTCAGATTTCTCAGATTGAGGAAGCAGGTATTATATAGAAAAGGACAAAATGTTGTGGTAGGAAAGTTATTTGCCAAACTATCCCATTTTCTATCCAGGATACTTGTCTGCTTTCAATCTTGTGGTTGTGGGCTTTAAATTCCCTAATGTTTTGGTTGATTGGGTCTGTGATACTTTCTGTAGGTGGTAGCAGTAACGATAATTACAAAGATGTAGATATGGTTAGTATTATGTCGGAATGCTCGGTTTCAAAAACAGCTGGATCATTAGGCTCAGAGGCGTTTAATGACAATAGATCGAAGGATGTCACAGTAGGAAATTCAAGAATTAAAAACCAAGAAGATCCTACTTTAGATTATGATTGCGGTCTGGATATTGCAAATTTACCTTTGTCAGCCTTTGAGTTTCAGAAGGGAGAGAGGTCTTCAAGAGTCCCGTTGGCACCTTTCTCTAAGCCAGCACCATCCAAATGGGATGATGCCCAAAAATGGATAGCTAGTCCAACTTCAAACAGGCCAAAGGCTGGGCAGTCTCAGGGGCAAGTTGTTGGATCACGAAAGGTTAGTAGTGTTGGTTATGCAATTCGACATCCGTCCGCAAAGGTTGTTGTCGAAGTTCCTGATCAAAAGGGGGTGGCTTTTGAAGAACCAGACACCAAACAGATGGATACCAACCAAACCAAGTTGGAAAGAGATGGTCAGAAGTTTGCTAGTTGGGAAGATCACGCTCATCCATGTCCAACCGGAGATTCATATTCTAAGCCTGTGCCCATGATTGAAAACTCCATCGGAGAGTGTGCCGGTAAGAGTGGCAATTACAGTTTTTATACCTTGTCTGTTCTTAATCTTAGTTTTTGATGCGGTGTAGTCTATAGTCCCTCGCTGGTTGTTAATCTTAGTTGTTTAATGTTTTGGTGTTTATTCCCTCGTCATTTCTTAATCTTAATTCTGAATGCACTGTTGTGTTTATATTTTTCTAGGCAAACATTTCTTAGTAATATAATTCCTTTTGCAAAATAGTAAGTTTTGTGGTGTCATGTCTTGGATTGTATTTACTTGACAACTGACAGAAAATAAATTTGAGGTATGATTGCTTGAAATCATTGTTTTGGTGTTTATTCCCTCGTCATTTCTTAATCTTAGTTCTGAATGCACTGTTGTGTTTATATTTTTCTAGGCAAACATTTCTTAGTAATATAATTCCTTTTGCAAATATTAAGTTTTGTTTTGTGATGTCTTGGATTGTATTTACTTGACAACTGACAGAAAATAAATTTGAGGTATGATTGCTTGAAATCATTGGTTTGATCTGTGATTTCTCCTCTTTTCATTATTTTTCGAAGTCATGTCTCTTATGTTTATGTAAAAACTTATTTTCTTAACCTAGTTTCTTTTATTACTGTAAACTTTTACGTTTCAAAGATTCTGAAAATTTTCTATATGCCTATCATCCATTTTCTGGAAATAATCACCGGTTCACTTCCAGCTTGCCTGTTAGATATAGAATATATGGCTTCATTTAGTCAATAGATTGGACTGGACCTTCATAACTACAAATACCTTTTATTGTTTGCTTAACTCATTTGTTTATGTTAATCACTCTCTGAAACTTGCATATTTGGGCCTAGTTGTTGTAATATGTCGAATCTCTTATCAAGCCTCACTAGTGTCTTGACTCAACAAGTCGTAGTCAATAACAGGACAGTGCATCACAACATTTCACGAAGTTATTGTTACGTGTGTGGAGCATTAACTAGGACCTGGTCCCTGAAATTCAAATATCATATATTGAAATCTTTCCTTTTTTGTAATTCTACCAATCCTAGTTAGTGTTTTTGAAAAAGCCTGACCCGAGGTTGAAAGAATGGCCTCAAAGAATTTAGGACCGGATTGATCCTCAAAGAACCAGAACTTCTTTTGTAACAATTCCGTGTTACTTTCTTGAGAAGACAAGCCTTGAGAGAATTTATAGTGTAATTATGGTACTTTAAACTTTTGATTTACATATTGTTCTTTGTAATAGTCACATCAAGTCAATTGATATTCATTATGCTTTTATTTGCAGTAAATGTTAGCCGCTACAATACATCTGTGGGCATCCAGAGTGCAACTACTTTAATTCCCCCTCCTTCGACAGCTCGATCGGTATCAATGAGAGATATGGGTACGGAAATGACCCCTATTGCTAGCCAAGAACCTTCAAGAACTGGAACTCCTGTGAGGGCGACAACACCAATGCGCAGTCCTACTTCTTCTCGACCATCAACTCCTGAGAGGTCTGCACCATCTTCGACTCCCATAAATCCTCCTTTACTTAATGACCAGGTGATTCCTAATAAGGAGTTGTCTGAGAAGGAGCTGCAACTTAAAACAAGGAGGGAGATTATGGTTTTAGGCACACAATTAGGAAAAATGAATATTGCTGCATGGGCTAGCAAAGAGGAGGAAGATAAGGATGCATCTACTTCACTAAAAACTATTGCAACACCACAGCTGAATAAAAGTGTGATCGAGACACGTGCAGCAGCATGGGAGGAGGCTGAGAAAGCCAAGTATACGGCAAGGTTTACTGCTTTTTCCTATTCTTTATTTTTAACATGTCTTATAATCTTCTCAGGGCAAAAAAATCTCTTGGTTTTCATGAAAGTTGAATAGTCGCATGGAATAGACTGTAATTTTGTTTCATATTTGTAAAGACTGTAATTTTGTTTCATATTTGTAATATTTGCACAGTCAATATATATATGTAAATCCATTTGTTTTGTGGCTTACATAGATATAAGGGACAAACTCAGTCCATTTTTCTTAGATAAATGTCTTATTATATGTTACACAAATTTATGGAGCTTTATGTTTAGTGCTATTTCAAGGATACAAAAATTTGATGGATCACCGATAGTTTTGGTCGAGGAAAGAATTGTTATGAGAATAATTCTACCATATATATCCTGCTTATGTAGCTTATTATTGAAAGAGAAGATCTATGATAGGAGGGAGTATTTATCTGAGAATATATTAATTGCATTTATGAAGTTTTTATTGTTTTGAATTCCTATTTCTTACAATATGTTGTAAAGGGGGAAGTTGTCTTCATAATTTCAGGTTCAAGCGTGAAGAAATGAAAATTCAAGCATGGGAAAATCACCAGAAAGCAAAAGCAGAGGCTGAAATGAAGAAAATGGAGGTAATGCATGGTTTCACATGATCAAAATTAAGTAAACAGAAGCAACATATCATTATCCGCCGTTAAAATAACGTTTTGCATTTGATGTGTTTTTGTTTATCTGATTTCTACTTGCAGCATAATTGCCATATATTGGACATTGAACAAGTAAAGATGCTAAAAATATTTTTATGCGCTGTGAAGTTGTGAGTTAGAAATTGTTGTCAGTCAACAGTAACACTCTTGTTTGCTCTTTGTCAACTAAGAATATAGAAACCGGCTGCCTTTTCTACATGCACGAAAATTTGATGATACATTATCAACTATAGAAAGATTTCTGGGGTGTGAAGTTAGAAACTTACCATTTGTATCCTGCAGGTAGAGGTAGAGAGGATTAGGGGGCGAGCTCAAGATAAGCTTATGAATAAATTAGCATCAGTGAGGCACAAAGCAGAAGAAAAGAGAGCTAATGCGGAAGCAAAGAGAAGCCGAGAAGCTGTAAAAACCGAGCAACAAGTAGATTACATTCGCAGGACAGGACGCATTCCTTCTGGATGCTCCTGCTGTTGGTGATGCTCTGGAAATTACTGTGTTGGTATGTATCTCCAGCCAATTTTGGTTTGTGTTCTCTGCCTAATGTGCCGTAGAAGTATTCATTCTAGTATCACACGGTCTGTCTTGTCTGTAAAATCTAAGAACCGTTTAGAAATCATTTTGAATAGTTGTATAAATATAGACATATATATATATCACCCTTCATTTTGCTCCACTATACAAACCACTCATCGATTTCACATTTATGCCTTGTGACGTTGGACTATGCAAGTTCACTCTCTGCACTTTATATTTTCATTGTTTTTTTGGTTGGAATCAATCAAAATGGAGGTTTTCACCATTAATCTTTGGAGAAATTTTTAGCTGGTTGAGGAGGGAGAGAGAGATGGTGAAGAGGGCTAGTAGGTAAGTTGGATTCAAGGATGGTGCTTTCTCCATTTGTGAAAGTTTTGTTTGAGGTCTAGACTGCCGGAGATAAAACTGAGATCATCTTTCAGTCAATCCCAATCATTGATCGAGTCAACCAGCAAACCACCCGAGAGAACTGAGCTGTCGAAACTTCTTCTAATAGCCCAAGAAGAAGACTGCTAGATCAAATAAGAGAAAAAAAAGAAAAGAAAGATCTTGGGTCGAATTTTGGTCGATCTTGATACTTTGGTCAGGAGTAGGAGATACTATTTCTTCACTAAATAACTTACTTGTAAGTAACAAGTCCAGTATTATACTACGTATCCTAGATTACATGTAATTTTGAGGTGCCATTTGTTAATCAATTGCACTAATAAATGATATTCAGCAGTAGCTATGTACTTAAATGTTAATCACTTCTAGTTTGTTAATCCCTGCAGATTTCAAAGTAGCCAAGATTTCTGTACATAGACACATCTGGGCCGGTTCCGTTTCAGTTTTTGATATCTACATTACTGCACATAAGACATTATAGAGCTGCAAGCTGCTCATATCTTCTTCTTCCTGCTATTTGCCCCTTTGGTTGTTCTGCTGTCTAGTTGAAATGGCCTCCAGAGGGTTGGTATTACTGGACACGGTTCCAACTGCTGATGACGTTTCGTCTTCCACTGGCAATTTGCTCACATCGGACTCCATCTCGGAAAGTTGTTCTATCGTTTCATCACTAAAAAGGAAGCGGACCGAAGATCAAAGATTAAACGATGTCCAAGATTAAACCTTTTGGATCTAGTAAATCTTTTTCTTACCTCAAACTCAATTCTTCAGTCAACAGATCCTCCCAGTTTTCGTAAATTTCTCTGGTTTTTGCAGCAGAACCTAGCTCAATCTTTTCCTCCATATTTACCTGAATTCATGGTGACAAACAAGGCAAGAACTTAAAATTGGCAAACAAAGACAGATAATCTAGAAATCTACTTGCCAAACCTTGACTGCCAACATTTGATACAAAATTTGTTTGATCACCTTCTTCTCGGTGCTCAGTCAATGCAGACTTCGACAATTTCTTGGCCAGTACACCCGAAACCTGTTCAGGCACATTATCTTCTGATGAAGACGATCCACTGGGAGGATTCAAGACGATTGCTTTCTCTTCATCTTCAACAACCTTTGGAAATAATATCTCCAAAACATCTTCCACAGCACGAACGTCTCTCATGTCGACGGAAATTGCATCTCGGCACATAAATACGGGACATTTTACCCCTACATCAACAATCACCATTGGATTGCTAGTCTTTCGGAAAGCTTCAGCGAAGTTGTTTAAAACATTATCGCTTCTTCGGCTCTGTAAAGTATCATAAAACTTCACCGGCAAGTGATTAGTGATATAGTTCTTATCCAGCAAGTCATAGAGTAAATCTAATCCAACTCCAAAGTTCACATGAAGCAAGCAGATGATAATAAAAAATCTCAGCACCAGTGTCGGGTAGTATTCTTCCACCTTAATTCTGGATTTGATGAGCCAATTGATCATCTGTTCTTTATTGACAAGGCATTCTCGAGAAACATTGACCAAAAAACTAATAGTTGCTTCCAAATAACGGTTGAGATCCAGTGGTGGATTGCAACTCTGTTTATAATCTCCTCTGTAGTAAGTAAGCCACTCTACAAAAGAGGACTTTGTGGTAATAAAGTAACCATTACAGGAAGAAGCCATGATCAAAATCCTCTCAAGAAGATAGAGGAAACAGAAGGGTGTTATATAGTCCCTTTCTTTTACCCAATTTGCTCTATATGTTTCATTCAAAGCCTGATGAAAGCTCCGAACGAGAGAAATATCAGGATGATTATCTACCTCTCTAAGATGTTGGAAGAATAGCTTCCATGGTTGACATTCATCCGACCATTTCGTGATTCTTTCAAAGGGTTGGCTGCTTAGCTTAGCCGATCCAACAATTATCATCGCCACCCTTCCAAATTGGCCATGACTTGGGCTGTTGATTGAGCTGGTGTCTTCGGCTATGAACATCTGGAGTAACTTCCCTGCAACACGTGTACTTCTCAAAGAAATCATATTCTTATCCAATGGCATGTTCGAGTCAAGAGGAAACACACAATTGGCAAAGTTATTGATTGCAAGCTCAATATAATTTTGCAGTGTCCGTGACTCGTCATGGGAGCGGTCAAGATGCTTAGTCTCCAAAAGAAATTTTGCAACTTCGAAAATGTAGATTAGTGATCTGCTCTGAAGAAACAATGAAAGTGAGTTTTTGGTCGATAAGTGATAAAGGTTTTCAAGAGTTTTCAAAACCTTCATGCCGAGATCGAGCATTTCTGAAGCCCAATAATTATTGGCCGAGGAGATTAAGTAGCAAACATCAAGGGAAACCAAGATGCTATTCTTTCGAACAGATTTTCCACCTACATCTCGGACCCAATAAGCATCAGAATTGAGGAGAAAATAGATGTAATTTTGGTTGTAAACTTCCCTTGAAACGCCCAAGAAACTCAAACAAAACTTGCCATACTCATCGACACCGTCGGTCGTGAGCCTTCCAAGACTATCAAATATCTTCAAAGTATTATTCCTCCAACATTCCCAAAAGAAAACCATTGTTTCCATAGAAATCTTCTCTCCGTGCAAAATGGGATCAGAAATGAACTTGTCTTCCCAAACATACTTGGAAGCATCGCAACCCAACTGGAAATCGAGTACTTTTCGCAGTGCTAACATTTCACCTTCAACATTCTTGTCTCTATGAAAAAAGGAAAACCAATCCTTCATGACGATAAAGTTTTTCTCCTTGCTCGATAGAATATCAGCTTCTGTGCATACATACTCGTAAAAGTTGGTCGAAACATTTTCGGCAAAAGATTTGGCTTTTTCCAATAGTTGTTCTTTTTGGGAAAACTCCTTCAAGGGCCAGCCTTTGCTTCCAGATGACCAAAGAGAGTTTGCAAGCACAAATTGAAGAATAAGTACCGATGCATCCTCAAATTTTGCAGCTTTCCCGAGAAGATAAGCTTGGCGGATTATATCGCCTTTCTTTTTTGCAATGTACGCAGCCTGCAGAAAGTTTCCGGTTTCTTCTTCTAACAGAAGAAGCTCGTCGAGGCAGTCTAGGGATTTCAAGAAATTACGCATCAGATCGGTTGAATGAAAAGCATTGATAAATTTCATCATAGACCTGTTATCACCACTTTTGTGGTAATGAAGAGCACAACTTTCTAGAAACTCTCGTTCCATTTTCTCTAATCTTTCATCCTTTTCATTTGCACCAGACTCTTGCAGGGCTTCATCTTTCCAGCAACGGATGTACTGCAAGCCAACGTCGAACAGGTTTCCTTTTGAGCAAACATCCAAGCACTCCGAGAAAAAGTTGCCTCTCGCATAAATTTCTGCCGCGCGTTCATAACATCCGGCCAAATCAAAACACTCCGCTGCTTTATAAAGTTCAGATTCACCAAACTTTTCCAGAAAAATGGTCCCTGCATCAAATTCCCATGACAACTTCAAAAACCGATACAGAGATGGAGAGATTAATTACAGAGCATAAATATGAAATGCTGTTCATCCTTCGTACCGTACCTGCCTTTTCAAAATATCTTAATTCAAAATAACATTGCGCAGCAGAATCTGCCTTTCCTATGGCATCGAAAATTTCAGCAGCTTTTCTGAGAAAAGCATCAGCCTCTTCTTGATTTGCATGGCGGATGCTGTCAGCTCTAGCTTTGAGGCCGGAAGCCCTTGACCTTCTTTCCCAATGTGTGTCTCTCGCTTTTGCAAAGCATCTGGTTGCCATTTCATAGTTATGCTCATTATAAAGCTGCGAGAAAGATAATCAATTATTTCAATTTATGCATAAAAGTTGCGGATAAAACATCATCAAAGCAATGACTTGTCCTTGCCTTTATGCCTTGCACCTTCCACTCCTCGTCTGTGCTGCCCACTAGCATAGTCTTTACAAGTGAATCGTCAAGTTGACAAACTTGGACGAGACGCTTCTTCTTCCAATAATCGAACATTGGCTCCGAATGCTTGTTTTCATTCTCCCAAAACCAGAGCCGCTGCCTCGTTCGAGTGACGGCTACATACAATTGCTTCAGTTCAGAACACATGATATTGTGCTTCGACTCCTTGAAGCATGGAAACTTAGCTGTAAAGTTTTCAACCAACCCTTGTTCTTCCATGAAATTGTATATCACCCTCCATTGATTTTTCAGAGGCGATGAACCAAAAAAGTTGTACAATAAGACATCCTGCATGAATTAAGATTCAAATAAATGACAAGTAAATAAAAGAAGAAGATGAAGAACATTCTAGTATATTATGACCTGGAACTCCAGTCCTTTGCATTCTAGTATTGTAAGTACCAGAGCTTGCTCCCCAACGTAATTAAGAATCTTGTTTCGTGTAGATTCATCACGTACCAAGATCACCTGCTCTGCTCCAAATTCAACAATATTTTGGACATTACTGGAGTTGTTGCCAAAAATCTTGATTATTGCATTGTCACTGTCCTCAGATTTAAGCAAAACAGGTAATTCTCCATCGATACGGCTTGTCTCCGGCTTCAAAATGTCAATGGCATTAGGGAAAAAGCGATAAAGTAGTTCAATTATACTTTGCGATAAATTCAATATCCCCGCATGGGTACGGAAATTTTGGCTCAACTGAAAAATCTCAGAAATCTGTCCTTTTTGGTTTCGTTTCTGCAACTCGCTACCTAATACGAATTGACTATAAAACAAACTTTTAATATCTTGGAATCGAAAATCAATTCCCCTCGAAATTGTCTGTGCCGTATCACCAGAAAAAATAAAACCATCCTCGACGTTGTTGCATACATATTTGAAAAGAGCGATTTGGCTCATCGTCAAGTCTTGGACTTCATCGATATAAACAAAGTCCATTCGGTCACCACCATATTGTTGATCTCGTAGACGACGATGAAGATCCATCACAAGATCAGCCAAATCAAAATCCCCATTCTTCATCTTCATTCTTTCATAAGTCTGATAGATAGCATATATATTCTCCCTCATTGGCTTGCTTAAACTCGACGTCCGGCTATCTGACAGAGCAACATAATCCTCCCTGAGGAGTTTGCCGGTGCCTGCCTTGGTGGTCATCGAATGACCTTTTATATGGGAAATTATTTCAGTGAAGGCCCTTGAACAATCAACCAATTTGGTTTGCTGTGAATTGAAATGGGGCCAGTATAAACAACTAAAGCGATCATAGTTAACCTCCCTCGTCTTCATAAACGTCTGCACAGCAACGGACCTGGAATACTTCCCAGAATTGCATAAAAGTTTTCTCAAGTCATGAAATCGTCCAAAAAATGAATTTCCCAGAGTTCCATCAAGCATCATCACGAACTTCTGGAATGATATAACAAGTGGGTAAAACTTGGACGGAAGATCAATGAACGAATCAGGTACGTCCTTAAATTGATCGTTTATTTCATCAATCTCTCCAAGATTTAGTTTACTGCTCCCTGCTGTAGTACTGTCTCCAGAGAGGTAGCTGCATGCGCAACAGAAAAAAATAAACTACTTTAGTAAATAACACCTTTTTTTTAAAATAATCCAAATGACATGCATATGTACGTACAGGAGGGAAACAAGTGAAAATTCAGAAAACACTTGTGAGAACGCAATTGTAACTCGAAAATATGTTTAAGAAAATTTCGCGAGCAAACTTACAAACCTTTTCAAGTTAAGAACATGCTTCTTGACAGCATAACACAGTTTAGGACTCACTGTCACAAAAAGCTGGCGTAATACAAGGTCCTCAGGCCCATAGGAACTCTCCCCGACCTCATTTTCGTTAGCACTTTCATGCCCCTTGATTCCATGCACAACTTCTTTGGCCATTAAACGTAGTTTCTCTTTCTGAAATAGCTTCATCGTTAGAACAGTGGTCTTCCCCGTCCCTGACCGTCCAAGGACGAAGGTGCTTCTAGGATAAAGTATTATCTCAAGCTCTTGGTGAGTTACTTCGAAGGGGAGATCCAATTCGACATCATCACGATCCGAGAGCAAATGGCTCACAACACCAAATGATAATGAGTAGAACTTCATTAGTAATAAGCTATCACTAACCTTTGAATTCTCCACATAGCTTCTACCATCACTAGCAACACTACTCGAATTGCTTCCACACTCATTGTCATTAGAACTCTTAAATCGAACAATCTCTTTGGAAGCTGTCCAAGTCCTTGGAACTTCCAAATTCCTTCCCAAAAAAACAATGGAGAAAAGGTTAGCAAAAACATCTGTGTATAAAATATTTAATTCTTGCTTAAAACAAAATTTAGCAAATATGAAATATACCCTTCAATACATATCTCTTTACAACAATTCATGTAGTCATCTGAGTATGATTCAAATATACTTTCAAGCTGCTTGACCAATTTTGGGATATTTTCCAAAGGCAATATGTCCCATATCTTCATAACTTGAGTAAATGTCGATTCTTTCACAATATCAACTGCACATAAAACGTACAAACTTTCGACCTTGAATTGCTGCAAAATCTGTGAAGAACTACCACAAACCGAGTCTCGAATTCTTCGCTTAGGTCACCATCCACTAGAAATTTTCATTAGGAGGTTCAACACAGACTTCTTTGTCTGTTTTGATAACAGCTTTTTGAATGATTTCAGAAATTTATCACCAAACAAAATCTGAGAAGTTTGGGCAAGAGAAATTAGATCATATACAAGAATTATAGGAAAAACAGCTGAAATCAAAAATTGAGAAGACAAGAGCAATCAAATCGACGACACACCTTCCATTTTGCCTCTCGGAAAAGAAAGCTATTTTCATGAAGCAAATCATCTAGATGATCAAGCTCTTCCTTGACTTGTAGAATCACTTTTGCTAAATCTTCACTTTGATCAGCATTGAAGAAACAATGCCGATTTTTAGCATCGAGAACCAGATCTTCCCAAACTGATCCGCTTCTTCCAAGTGTCCTTTCACTCCCCAAAATCAACAGGCAATGCCTATACATATATAAACGACTCTTTAACATGAATTTAACCACAGAAACAGAGGTAATTCTTTGGATCTTCAAGCCGAATATTACCTCGCTCTTGTAAGAGCTACATTTGTTCTTTGAGGATTCGATACGAATCCAATTGACGATCCGCTGTTTGATCGAACAGTTGATATGATTATCATATCCTCTTCTCCCCCTTGAAAGCCATCAACTGATTTCACTTTGACAGAAAAGTCACTCATGTCTTCGTATCTTCTTCCGAGTTTTTCTTCAATTGCAACCACTTGAGCCGTATATGGAGAGATAACTCCAATGCTAAGCTTCTCGCCATTCCACTCTGTACAGGTGGGAAATCCAAATAAATAATAAGAAACATGAAGTTAATTGATAATGCAAATGAACAGACACCAACAACCCGATTCATCCATACCCTTATACAGGCTTCTCACTATTTGCAACACAATTGCAACCTCTACCATATTTCTGAGGCTATGTCCGGCATCATCCTTCTCCTCCCTCCCTCCGATTACATTGATGAACGAGTAAGGGCCGAACATGTATCCTGGGAGATATTGCTTTTCGTAGCACTTTTTGCTAACATTAGGACCATCTAAAATCATATTATTATAAAATTTTCGGTTTGGGAAGAAACTTATAGCTGGATGCATCCTGTATTGCTTGTTGAGAAGGTGTTTTGAGTGACCCAATGAACTCAATCTCTCGAACAAACTTCTCCCGAATCCAGCTTCCCACGAAATCTTCAAGAAAGTAAAAGCTTAAAACAAAAGAATTTTAAATCTTTATTAATGGAAGCCACATATACAAACATACATACCCTGCTTTTTACCATCGCTTGCAGTTGGCACTCGTCGCCAATGAAAATAGCATGCTTAATACCTGGAATTTGTAAGGGAATGCAAGACTCGCACTCTTTTAACTGCGCCGCTTCATCGATGACCAGAATATCAAGCGGTTTCAATTTCATAGAATGTAACTTGTCAGAGCTTGAGGCAGTGCAGAAGACTAAGGAAGCTTTCTGAAAGCAGAATTCCTTTATTGCTTTAATGTTCACACCGCTCGGAAGCTTAAGATCACTAAGAGAAGATTGAAGATCTTTTAAAACTGAAAAACAATCACTTCTCTTTGCACTCAATTCGTCTGGAAAGTGGATGGAGGATTTCGATTGGCCTTCGACCGATAATGGATGGGAAAATTTCTCTTTCAATGCTTCAGAATCCACAGCATCTTCGAACAACAAAGATTCAAAAGAATCAAGATGGGAAATAACAGCTTCGATCTTCCTGACTTTCCTCTCCGACATGAAATATTTTGGTAAGTGCGTACAAACTTTTGAGAGACAATCTTTTAGTGGCAATGCAATACGAGCAAATTGTTCTCTTGCAAATTCAAGGAAGGATTTGCATATTCCAACATTGATTTCAGTTCCATTGACGGAGCTATTAAACAAATCTTCACTTTTATTTCTCTGTTCTGTCTCTAGGATCAATTGATTTTCAACAAAAACAGCATATTGAGCAACAGAATCTTCAAGAAAACTCAACATGGTTGTGATGCAATTCCTCCATCCCGTAGAATGACTACAACACTCCACAAGTTTTTGAACTCGATGATTCAAATAAATATCTTCAACATCAGAGCCAACTTTAAGCCTCTCATTATTCCCAAATAGAAGAATATCTCCCAAGGGACATAGAAAAGAATCCGACAGTCTTCTGTTTTCAACTCCTCGCACGAGCTTAAGAACCCGAGTCGCTACCTCGACAATGGCGACATTTGTTGGAGCACAAACAAGGGTCCTAAGCTTCATCTGGAACAGAAGAACCAAAAGCATACTGACAGTTTTTGTCTTCCCTGTCCCTGGTGGACCCCATATAAGTTGGATAGCTGACTTGTGCCCACAGTTGATTTCATCAAGGCAGGATCTAAATGCATTTAGCTGAGACTCGTTCAGTTGAGATAGTAGAGTTGAATAGAAATTCTCATTGATATGCATCGAACGCGGGCTGAATTCACCCCCAGCCTGTAATTTCAAGGCAATGTCAAGCTTTATCGAACAAAAAACTCATAAAATACGTTTAGTTACCGTTGAATTCGGGCATAAGGCTTTGTTAACCATCTGCAGATTTTGGAACAAGTGCAGTCCATTCCACATTCGTTTGTTTGTTGTTATATTCGTCAAAAAGACTAAGAACAAAGATCTCTGCGTTTTTGTGAAGGATTCAACGTCTCTCAATGCCTTGACTTTAAACGGAGTAGACTCTCCGCCATTGTCGTCGCCATTTTCAGTCAATTTCGTTACGATTAAGAAAGTCCACGAGCAGCCGATTCTTTCTAAATCGGCAGCAGTCTCAGGTTTGGCATCAGCCAAAACGAGAATATCTCCTGGTAAGGTTTTATACGATTCTTTGCCTCCACCGCCGAATCTATTCTGCCAACCATGAACTTGAACATCATATAGTTTAGAGCTAGATGATTCACTCTCTTCGGATTTAGCCTCTTTAAAAGAGATTAATTCAGAGAAAGAAGATCTCCAGATGAACTCTAAACTAGAGCATAGTTGTGCTCGAGTTTCCTCCAGTAAAGGGTAAACAAATGATGAAAAGTAATGATCAGCGGAGTCAAATGAATCAGGAATCACTTTCACCTGAATATAGCCAAATGAACAATCAACTTTAACGAAAAAAAAAAAAAGATTGGTGATAGTAATACAGAAGCTTAAATACAGACTCCATGAAGAATAAAAGATCATGACATACGTCGTTTGTGTAAAGCCCTTGGTTCAAAATGTCTTCAATGGACCAAGAAAATATAGTTTTGATGAAGACTTCGTCATTGAGATTGAAATTCCTCTTCTTCCCACATCGGCCTTCCATTATTTCAACGTTCCCTTCCCTCTTTCCTTTCTTATACCCTCAACCAAAATCAACTCCTAAAAACCTCTGGATATTGAGAACTTCCCATTGCCTAAAAACCCATTTCAAATTTGTGACTTTCCGCCATTGAAGAAACTAAGGAGATTTCTAATACAGAGAGTCATTCTTCCATTGACAAGCACACTTCTCTTGACAATCCAAAACCTCAAAAAAACGATTCTAAAAGTTGAAAAGCCTCGTCCTTTTTTATGTGGGAATTCCTCGAGAAGTTCCAACGGAAGAGGAGACGGAAAGACGAAAAAGTAGAGTCGTTTCGTCTTCTGCTTTATCCATTTTCCTAATTTCTTACATCACTGTCAGTGATGTGATGTTTTCTCGCTCCTGAAGATCACTTCAGAAATGATTTTCGGGAAGGCCGTGCGCATGCATAAAACGATAAATTAGAATTTTAGATTTATTTAAAAATGTTTGCATGGAAATACAACAGTTTGCATGTTGAGTTGGTAACAGGTTTGGACGACCAAAAACCCAAGAAAAAGATTGACAATGCTGTATTTTGATTTTCTGAAGGAGAAGGACGATGGAGAGTCTTCAAAACTTTGATCTGATGTTTTGAAAGAGTCTTTTTCTCCGTAACCTTTATTGCTTGCTTTGACTCAAACCCCACACTCTATATCTAATAACTATTAATATTAAATAATTAAATTATAAATATTTTTTAAAATCACAGTAATTAGATCATATCTCTGAGGTTTCTAGGCTTGTGAGTAGTAGAACATATACTATATAAACTTTATTCATTTTGCTAATTTCACTTGCAATTTCATTAATTTATTATTATTATTATCTTACCAAATCTCTTTTTATCTGATATATTTATCTAATTATTATGTAAATTTATTATATTTTCTCTTCAAATTCTCAATTCATCATTAAATTGAAAAACGTAAATTAAATAATAAATTTAAAAATTCTAAGTTCGAATTTCAGGGTTAGCTTATTCTTCCTCCACTCTTATTTCTTAAGAGAATGTCAATAGACATTAGTTTTGAAATACCGGTTAGATATGAATAAGCATTCAAAACTAAGATGACCAACTAATGTTACGTGGCAAACCACGGTCAATATTGTTATTTTCGATATATCTGTCATGTTTATATGATTTCATTTAATCATGAAAGTTACCCGTTAAATTTTTAAGGATTGAGATTTATATACTTGTTCATGCATGCATATAGATTTGAAAGATAAATAAACTTCCGTATTTACGTAGTAGAAAAAATATATATGATATCTAAAGTTGATTCCCTCATTTCTGAACTTGAGCTAGCTGAATTAACTAATTTAATCGGAGGTAACTCCGAGAAATGAAATAAATGAGTCGAACCATGGAGTTGGCAAGCATCAATGACACTTTGTATATACGCAAATAGAAAACAAGTAACAAGATAATTCTAAAACCAATAGTAGCATGCATCATATATTAGTATAAACTGTTTTTGTGCCTTATCAATGTGATTTGATTCGTGGTTCAATCGTCGTGACCCGAAAAGGGGCACCGACCAAATGTAAAAAACAATCTTACATTTAGTAGAATCTAACCATTTCAATTTATTCTAAATTAAATAGTTCGTAGCAAACCTCGACTTTCCAAAGACACTGTCGCATTTTGTGCTTTGTGCAGCCCCTGAGGCTTGTTGCACCCGACATGAGCCACTAGGTAGCAAATCGGTCTACTCTAGCCCAATACATGGTTGAGTCTAGTACACTACGATATAGTATGTAGAATGATGTTTAACGTTTGAACTATCGATGTTTTAGGAACTAGTTTTCAAAATAGTAAAATTTTGAATATAAATCCATAAATGCACGTATTACAGATTCATGATCTTAATTCATGAAAAAAAATGACTAATTTTCAAACCATTTGGTATAATAATAGAATTTCTAGTGATTTTAGACAGCTCATTCCAAATGATTACATTTTTCCGTGGAAGAACTGAAGTGGTTAGGATGTAGAGGGATCCAGGTCTTGGAGTTCTACCTGTGTATTTCTGTTTTTTATTTTGTGAGAATTATTTCCATTTTCTTTTCTTTTTAAGTCGGTTTGCATAACACACATTTACATTTTTCTGTACAACTATTTCTTGTTGGATTTAAATTATTCGCTAACTTATAATTTTGTGATCTATGTGAAGACTTGGGTCTATGTTGTGTGGTTTATAGATAGTTTAATTTTATTTTAAAGTGTTGTTGTGAGTCATGAATCAAAAGCTTTGAGTTGCATAATCAAATCTTTTTTGAGGATCACATTGTTCAACTGGACAATTTTTTACTTTCCTCGTCTCCCGGTCATGACAAGGAAACTAATGAGTAGATTTTCGACATTTTATTTTTATTATTTATTTATTTCAGTTAAAGTTAATTTATCATCTTTTAGGGTTAACTTTAACTTTTTCTATTAAAATTTTATTATTGTATCTTGAAAAATAATTTATAATGATTATTGAATAAATGCAATGTGTTGCTATTTTCCCAACACTACTTCTCTCTAGCTTCTCCTCTATTTTCTCTTCTTCTCGACTATAGTATTTTTTCCCTTTCGTCTATTCTTCTATTTTTTCATCTATATTTCTTATTCTAATTCCGCAACTTCCATTAAATTGTTATCAGATCAGGTTTTATTGTTTTCTCAAACAATAAAATCTTGGTTTATTACCCTAACTTTTCATCACAGATTACGGTTACTGTTCATTGCGTGGTTACTGTTCATTGTACTGTTCACCGGCGTTACTACTCATCGGTGTTACTGTTCATCTCCGAACATTTGAAGCTTTGTTGTGTTTGTTCTATTTTCAGTTCTCCAATGCGAAAAGAGGCAAATTTGACTCAAGCTGCACCTTTGGTTCCGTTATCAGAGCTTCGTGCTTTCTTGTTGAATTATTTACTGTGACTTTTGTGCAATTTATTTAGCTGATATACTTTTTTTTGGATTTCGTGGAGAGAACTCTTCAGTTTGTCATCAATCCACATCAAGGACTGTAGCTGATTATTTAATATGTGGTTCACCACTAGATTTCGGGTTGCTGTTTGGGCGCTGATGAATTTCTATCATTAAATCTGTTATCTTCTAGTAAATTTAATAGATTCATGGAGTTTCTGTTCCGATCTTTAATTAGTCTTTTCAATATTATTATTTCTAAATTATGCTTTCATTTTGTTCTTGTGTTGTGACTTACCGATATTTCTTGCTCATATGCATATCAGCCTGCTCACTTGCATATCAATGACAATTTTTGTGGCTTAACACCACATTAAACTAAATTGTTTAACTCATCTAAGTGTCCTCTAATTTAAATTGTCTTTTGATTTAATCTTTGCTGATTATTTTATACTCGTCTATTAATTCTACTTTCATCCTGATAATAAATTTTGTGGTGATTTTTTTGATATGGCATTTGGTTTTCACTTCATTATTTTAAAAGTCTCAATTCTACGTGTTTGCTTTGTCAGAATCAGCATAATCTCTAAAGTTAATTAAAATCAATTTGTGGTATTTGGTCGTAGTGAATATTATTCATTACGAGCACTGTTTGTTTATTGATCTCTACATGCATTCATTAAAAGTTTTGAATATTTTGGCATTCATTAGTAATATTGCTTGCAGTTACGTGGTGGTCGTTAGATCTCATCCAGTTTTAGTGCTTTAGATATGGAACCTTCACAATTTGATACAATTTTTCAACAATTAGCATAATTGCTTAACAACCAACAATATTGCCAAGAACAATTAGCTACCATTCAAATTGAATTGACTATTACTCACTAGGAAAATAGAAACCTAAAAAATAGGTTAAACAATGTGAGACAAATTCTCCATCATTCAGATATAGACAATTTTGTAGTATTTTATAATAGGCGTTAATATCATTGACATGATATTCGACACACTTTGGACGTAACAGTAGATGTAGAGATTATGGTCGAGATGGTGGTCAAACCATCATCGTCGAGATTCTCATTCTCTTAAAAGCCATGACAAACAACTATTTAGAAATATCAAGTTAGATGCCTCTATTTTTTATGAAAATTTAGATTCTCATATCTTTACTCGGTGGGTAAAAGACATGAATCATTTTTTCACTTGGTATGGAGTGCCAGAAAATCGACGAGTCTAATTTGCCAGATTAAAATTATACGGAGATCTCATTGAAAGACATTATGTATCTTCTGTTGGAAGTTAGGAAGAAATGAAGCAGCGACTTCAAGAGAAATTTACTCCAATCCTACCAAGGCAATTTATTAGACCAATGGAAAGCCTTTGACCAGAGAAATCGACCTGTCATTAAATATGTTAACCAATTCGATAAATTTCAAATGAGAAGTCAAGTTGTTGAAGATGAGACCATAACCTTGAATAGATTTCGGCAAGGTTTAAGAGAGAATCCTAAACGCGAGCTTATCCTTCGAGGTGTCAATACCCTAGATCATGCATATTCGTTAATTTAAGACTATGAACTAACTACGAAAATATAGTATGGCAAACAAGGTGACAATAGACCTTCCTCGATCCTGATTCCTGTTACTTTTAATTATCTTCTAAGACCTCCTTCGTCTAAGACTCATTTAGTGAGAGAAAACGAAAAAAAAGATGTAGACAATTCACAAAGTTCTTCACAATTACAATGTTTAAACTGTAAGAGTTTTGGTCACACTTCCTCTAATTCTTTAGTCGAAACCTAGTTTTACAATAGTGTGGAAATAAAATTGGGGAGACAATTGAAAAACAAGTTTATGAATCTAACCTTGAAGAATTTGAAGATTTGGATAATGAAAACTTTTTAGGATGCCTAGTCTTATAAGAGTGTGAAAATAAAATTGAGGAGACAATTGAAGAACAAGTTTATGAACCTAACTTTGAAGAATTTCAAGATTTGAATAATGAAAACTTTTTAGGATATAGCCGATCCATCTCTACGCCTACTCTCTCCGATTCACCTCGATTGAATGTTATGAGATGTAAACTTATCCAATCCAAAGACGTTGAAGATGGGCGTCATCATTCGATTCTTCACACATATATTAAAGTTAATAACAAAGACTGCAAAATCATTGTCGATAGTGATAATTATATTAATGCAGTATCTGTAACTACTGTATCCCGTCTTGGGTTGAAACTCGTTCATCGTCCTCGACCTTATGATGTTTCGTGGATTGACACATCCTCTATATCAGTAAAAGAGTGTTGTTTAGTTCCAATTCAATTCCATGAATATAAAGAACAACTCTGGTGTAATATCATTCTTATGGATGTCAGTCGTGTCATCCTTAGCTGATTGATTTGGATGTCACTATCTACAGTCGATCAAACTATTGTTCTTTCATATTCCAGGAAAAGAAAATTCACCTTAATCTTATATCCTTAAACCCAAAATGATTAGAGACTCCTCAAGCGAGGAAAATTGTGGAACACAAGGGATTAAATATTATTAATCTCCTTCCCACCACCCATATTCCATATAAAGCTCTATGAACCAATCTACAGATATAAGTCATTTTGAAGTTGTTCATAGTTTTAAACCTATGAAGCCTTTAGACCTTCTCCCTATGTCACTACATGCTAGTGTGTTTATGTTGGTCAAAAATTTTGCACAATATCTTCATGATTTGCATGTTAAAATCAATAAACAAATAGAGACTAGTAATGCATTATATAAACTATGAGCTGATTCACACAAACGACATGTTAAATTTAGTATTGAAGATTATGTTATGGTTCGAATTCGCTCTAAGCGGCGTTTATCCGAACCATGTTCTAAATTGCAAGTTCGTAGTGTTGGTTCTTTTGAAATTTTAGAGCGAATTGACTCAAATACATATGTCGTTGATTTTTCACCTCATTTTGGTTATCATTCTACTTTTAATATTGAGGACTTGTTTGCTTATAAAGGTCATTTTAGTTTATATGTTGATCCTTTTTTATCTACACATATCGATTTCGAGTTTACATTTGCTAATTCTGTTTTTCCCACATCTCCTGTCATAACACACAATGATAAAATTGATATTATTTTAGATGAACAGATTGTATTTACTAATGAAGGTGGGGGTCAGCGCTTTCTGGTTCGTTGGGTGGATCCATCAGATAGTAATTGTACGTGAATTTCCATAGAGACAGTTCAACTCTTGGATCTAGACCTTCAACTCTTGGATCTAGACCTCTTGGAATTCTTTCAGAGTCATTAGGATCTTTCTTTACTAGATTCAAGAACAGCTCGGAAAGATTCTCGGTCAAGGCCTCAGATTAAACAAGTCTATGGATGTTAGAAGAAGGTTGCTCCGCCGCTTAGCTTTATGGTTGAGTGATTGATTGATCAGCTTGCTGCTTTGTGGTTCTGTCAACTTGACTGGGTGATTCTTCTACCCCGGGAGATTTGACGAAGACATCTTTGACATTTTACTTTTATTATTTATATATTTTATTTATTTATTTAAGTTAAAGTTAATTTTCATCTTTTAGGGTTAACTTTAATTTTTTTTATTTAAGTTCTACTATTGTATCTTGAAATACAGTTTATGGTGATTTTTGCATAAATGCAATGTGTTGCTATTTTCCAAACTCTACTTCTCTCTAGTTTCTCCTCCCTTTTTCTTCTTCTCAACTATAGTTTTTCTTCTTTTTTGTCTATTTTTCTTCATTTTCAGCTATGTTTTTTTATTCTAATTCGATGCCTACATCAAAAACGTACTCAGAGATTCCAGAAGAGTTGCACGACAATGTTTGAGATCAGCTCAAAGGGGATATGTATGAGAAATCAAGCGATGATGTTCCTACTTGTGAGAAGCAACTTGCTTTAGTGGTGGAATAACTGAAAACGTTGAAGCCGCCGTCTGTGACGGCCACAATCCCAACCAAAACCACCACATTTGATGGTGAGATTTGATGAGGCCTAGTCTGTCTTAAGTATTTGCTTTCTCAATTTGATGATTGATGGTCCTATCTCTGTGGAAAATTATGTCCAAATCTATGTTCTCCTGGTACAAGTTTTGTGAGGTTGTGAGACAATGTACATGAAGTAATTTATGGGTTTAACCAAGAGTTACGCTTCAGCTGTGGAAATCCCCATTAAGTTTTTCACATCTTTAGCATCTTCCTTGTCAATTTGTATGTGTTTACCCATAACCTGAAGAGTATGTGTTTACATGTTAAGCAATAAGATTTGGGATACCATTTTCACGAGTGAAAGTTCACAAATCTGATTAAAGATTACGTACGACACGGCCAATTGACTAGGGTAACATAGTCTTGAAGTGTCTAGATGTTTTCACGGTAAAAATTTAACCCGTTAGTACGATATTATTTGCTCTTAGGCAAAGTTGTATGGTTTTGTTTTCAAATTTTGCCCTAATATGTGTTGATCAGTCATAGCAATGTAGCAAAAGCTACTTCGTTTGCACTAGCACAATATTGCCCATTCTCACAACTTCTGACTATATTCATGGGTGTTTCTATTTTCTCGAGGATGCATTGTACTATTCTGCTGGATTCGCCCTCACAATGTATATCGCCACACTCACCTCCTCCAGTAAAGTCTCATCCATGAGAATTGGTCATTGTGTGATAGCTTCTATATTCTCATTTCTTTTTCATAAATTGAAGCTCCAAAACTTGGCATGCACCCAAGGAAAACACTCTTGTGTAGCGGGTAAAAACTGAGTAATTCAAGCTGTATCTAACAAGTATTATAATACAAGTACGACTATCTCCTCATGTGGATTAAACTTGACTAATTACCAAAAAAATAAATAATGGGTTACGTTACGAGAATTATATAAAACTAATTAATGTCAGTGTTGATAAATCTAGGTTTTGCCATTTCACCAAAACAATCGTGCTCAAATTTGGTATCCACGACCATGTAATATTTAATCTTATGCATCCAGTGAATTTCTCAAGTATGAATAATACTACATATCTATAAATACAAGAGAATTCTTTTCAAATGAGGATATCAGAGATTCAAATAAAACTGTCTAAACAAGAAACTATGGACATTTATCATCAACTCAAGTAAGGCATGAGTCCCTCCCTTTATGCAAAGAAATCTTCTTACTTAGCACCTGTATTGGATAAACGAATAAATAGCGGATGAATCCGAACCCGATAATAACACGACCAATGTCCAAAGAATCACAAACCTTCGAGAATAAACGGCTGGATTTGATCTACAGCGGGCATATCGAGCATCTCGCTTGATTCGGGTTGGTTTACAGACGAGGGTTCTTTTAGTTGCTCTATTTCAAATTTCTCAGTACTCACTAGCTCGTACTCTTCAAGAGGCTCAATTTCAACATTAAGGGGAGGTTCAAGCGGTTGATATCTAGGCCTGTTTTTCTCAAGAAGAAGGTAAGTGGTGCAATACCAGAAGAAAAGTATTCTACTTTGAGCTATTATTGTTTTCCTTATGCCACTTTTGCCAAAGGAGAGGCGCTCAAGGGCCTAAAAAACAAGAACAAATCGTCAAATGTAGAAATATTAATGTCCCAAGTGACACTACATGGATTTCTAGTGGACAACTTGAAAATGTAACTTCAACTTTGTTGCTGCAGATTTCTTTATGTTGGAGAATAATAAGGCATTATCTTCTTACCTTGGCTGTGTAATAAGTTTGTATAGAAAGGTTAAAATGAGGATAATAATACAAGTTAAAAAAGGTTATTGCACCAAATAAAGCGACACTTTTTATTATTTTATAATAGATATATTGTTCTGTTTATCAGAGAGTATGGTTCATTGAGCTAAAAATTGTTTTAAAAATCAAAATGTACAACGTACTTTCGAGTCAATAGAGAAACTCACGCTATTTCTATACCTGTTCTCCAGTTTGAATGTCAAACGAATGTTGATGTTCAAATTGAAGACCACTAAATTCATTAAGGCAAAGTCCTTGAAAAGCCCTGAAACGCATAGCAAAATGTGAATCACAGTAAAACTGAAACAACTTGCTATATGGAAAACAGCACAACGCAAAAGTTTTCTTGATTGTCGAGGTAATCTATTTACCATTTTATTAGAGAAACATGAGGTATCCAACGAAAGACAATAGGGGTGTTATGTTCGTTTACGTAATAGCCTCCAAATACAATAAAAACTGTCATAAGGGATGGTCCCACTGCCATTGCTGCTTCGGTGGTTGGAACCAATGCCCCAACAGTTAGACCCATGGCAGATGCAGCAAAAGATTCTACCGTGACAATACCACAAAACTTCCCAAATCTGGAAAATAACATCTTTAGTACCTTCGGCATCACAGGCAACCAAATATTTCACTGTAGAGTTAGGAATCCAAAAAGAGGACTCCGTCAAATTATCCGAAAACATCCTAACAAATTATGGCACGAGGTTGAAAAAAAATAGTAGGTATGCGACAGTTTAAGCAGACTCATATTGACATACCTTTCTTAAATATGTTATTGACCTAAAAAATGTTTGTAATTTTTTTTTTTTTTTGAAAAAAACAGCTTACTTTTGTATTATCGTATCTTTTCTAATCCTGAGGCAAGCTTCATATTCTTAAATCAGCTATGTCGTCAATTCTAGTCCTCTTACCAGATTTTTTAAGACCTTTGTCATTGAGGCAGATGCTCTTAGAAAATAGAAATGGTCTTTAGCTTGAACTGTGGTATAACAAAAGTATAGAGAAACAAAGACTAATAACTCACCTGGATAATGATGGATGAAGACGGGCCATGGGATACAAAACAGCCCCAAACATTAGTGGAAATGCTGCTCCAACAGGAATCTCAGCCAACAATTTTGAAAGCAGGTAAGGTCCTAAGGTATAAGACCCTTTTGCACGCTCTCTTTCGACAATTGTACGCTCCTTGGGGAAAACACCCACAGTTTTGGTGAGAGCAGCCATTGCTGTGTTAATTGCAGCCACCTGATTGTAAAAAAAAAACATAATTCACAGTCAAGGAGCATATAAGGCTTCAAAAATTAATCATTGCAACTAGCTCAACAGTTAAAAATAATTTTATTAGGACTTTTGATAAACTTATTTCCTAACCAAAAAAATATTCCATGATATAAAATAACAGTTCAAGATAAAGTCTGAATTTCAAGAATTTCTCAACCATGCAGACTTAACTGGGGTATACACTCGAGCAATTTATCCATAAGCAAAATTATTCGCAATTTAAAGCAGTCAGATTGCAGTCATATCCAAATACAATTTGGTTGATGTCAAACAGCTTCGGTTATTAGTAACACCTTTTTATTTTATTACTATATTAAGATCAATGGAGCAGTTATTTAATTAGTCCACCATATTATAAGCTCTGGTCTTCCCAAAAAACATGTTTTCAGGCCATCATCATCATCATCACTATCATTGTGTAGCTCCATCACTTGAAAATTGATGAAGAATTTCTCCATTGATGCCAAAAAATAAAAAATTAATTTTATTAATTTTATGTGTGACCGAAGAGAGATAAAGAGGTAACGGAAATCAATTTAATGTCATGACAAATTAAAAGGGTCAACTGTGTGATAAAATGATGAAAAGTACATCGTTGAGTGAACCTGTTTCAGGGATGACACATTTGGCATAGTTAACTGAGAGAGATGTTGTAATTTTATGAAAAAAAAAAAATACCAGTGAACTAATGCAATATGTTTTAAATGTAAATAAATTTTGACCACTTTATACATCTCTCCCAACTTCTCCTCACGTTTGATATTTCTAAACAAAACTACCAATATCTACAATGCAGTAAGACAATTAACAAAATAATAAATTTGATTATGTTTAGAAATTTCACTATGGCAGTGAAACGCATCAAGTAAATAAAAATTAAAAAAGGGAAAATTATGAATGAGACTATAGAAATTGACAACCTAGTATTTATTTTCTAATCTGAGCAAGAAAGTTTCTGGCGGGGACGCATTAAGATTACCACATAGAGCAGCAGATTCTATAATCTTGTTTGACAACTTGCGAATCATGTAATGTCCTTCTATTAATATTTAGGATCATGCATCAACTTTCATGGCATAAAAAATATCATGGAAATGCTGATAGTCATTTGCTCATTCTGAGACAACAAGCTAAACCCAGATATCAAAGGATAGAGAACAAGACACACCTGAAGCAATCCCATTCTATCTTGTATAGATGTTTGAGATCTTCCCATTCTCCAAAACACAGACCCAAATATTACAGCCGAAGCTATGGACATTCTGGCTCGAACTTTGTTTGTTGGTCCATCACGAAAAGCCTAGGCAATCATTAAAGATGTCAATCTAGTAGAATGAAAACTGAAGTTTATTTACATAATAACCTGCAAACCAATTTTAATATGTACACATTAACACTCTTATGGTATAAGAACGCATATAGATTACAAGAAAAAAACTGGTGAAACAACCAGATCACTGGTAATAATTTGGGAGACAAGTGAAGAACCTAGGTAATTAGTATTTCACATAAAAGTGAAATTGATTTAGAAGGTGGATTTATGTCTATCCAATGAACACAAAACAACTGAGAAAATATTCCCCTTCCTCAAAGTTAATGCTTTCAGCAGATTGATATGCCATGATAACAAATAGAATGATACCCAATATTTGAAATTATCAATTGTCATGTCCATCCAATCAACACATGACGATAAAGAATTTGTGCCATGTGTTTTGAAGACTGATATATAGTGGTTAAGAATAAATTTTAAAAAATGTAAACCTGCATCCATGCACGCTTTAGCAGTAAATAAAATTGCCTCCACCAACCTCCCTTCTTGGCGAAGCCTTTCCTGCTGAATTTCGTATCATTCTTTAAACTCTTACTTCCATTAATCGGCATGACATATAAAACTTCTTTTGACCTCATTGAGAATGCCTCAACAAGACCATCAATCCTTTTCTGAGAGGAATATTCACTGTCTGCAGAACTGTAGTCAATAGATATGAGATCAGCCAAAAATTCAGCAGGATTCACATGATTTGGGCACTGGTACCTGTTTAATCAATCATTTATCAGAATTGGGCTAAAGGTCCAACTCGTGTGGTACTCTTCACTGCACTGATAATTAGCAAAAATAGCAGTAGATATTAAGGGAAATTAATAAGGAAGAACTACAATAGACATTTCTAGGGGCCCAATCTCTAGAAAATATAAGTTAGCCACCTCATCATAGCAGAGTGCATACAGATGTTTAGGGCTGATAGGGAAGGTTTTAGACGGAACAGGTGCATATAATAAGGGTAATATATTTTGTGCAAAACTTAGGAAGAGAATGATTCCTCAAAGTCTACCACCATCTTGTTTTATATTGTCTTTATCTGAATTGCACTAAATCGCACTTCGTTCGTGCTATTCTGTGTGCCTTTTCCAGATTTACAAGAATTCTGTGCTGGTTACTTATCATTTTGGTCTTACGGCACCATTTTGGGAGATGGCTGCCATAGAAACAAATGACAGATAGAATAAAATGGAAGTGAAAATCCATGAGGTTCGGAAGTGGATTAAATGTGAAAATGTCAGAATTCAAGGCAAATTGCTTGACAAGCTACCAATCACGTTAGTCTACGCAGGGAAGCAAAATAGTAAAAATTAGTGAGGTTTAGGAGAGGATTCAATGTGAAAGTAACGAAATTAAAGGCACATTGATTGACAAGCTACCAATCAGGTTTATCTATTCAAGGAGGGCAAAATAGCCAAGATGATTTTGTCACTACCTAGATTCAATGACGTGGAATAAAAGAAAGATATTTTGAGAATAAGTTCATTTAGATAGATTCAGCATTTGAATTTTGTAAATTAGTTTTGATTGTCTGTTATCCTTTTTGTTGTGAGATGAGGATGAGAGTACTGAGAAAGAAAGTAGGTCAAGGATGAGAGTAAGGAGTTTGTAGTCACTTTGTGATATTATCTCTTTTAATTTAATTCTCTCTCTCTCTATCATTTCTCCCTTTTTCTCTCTTCTTTTCTATTCATTTAAAGTCACAATCGTGACAACTGTTATTGGCAGGAATGTCAAAAAATGGAGTTCAAATACATAATGAACAACTTCAAAGATTAGTCAACGAAATAAAATGTTTGTTAAGTGGAATATCCACAGACATGAATGGACTCCATGAATCACTCATCACAACAATTGATCCAACAGATGAAACACGTAATGACCACGTGGTTTCTATCTGCCATAAGAATGAGAGGTTACAACCTCGAAAAAACAATTTTTCTGACAATGTCGAATACGTGGAGTTGCATGAGAACAATGAGACATCAAAAGAAAATGTAGAAGAATATTACGACAAACCAGATTCAACACACTTTGAATGCGGAAAACACTCCAAGTGAGGGGAGTCTTCTTGACAACATCCAAGGGATGGAACAAAATCTTGATTCAGCAGAGCATGGTGATGAAGTGATAACTGATTTTGTTGAGATTAATCTCTATTTCCTAATGTCGATGCTACAACAGTTGAGATAGAGATTGATCAAGCTCTATCTAATGTTGTTTTGCATACCCCTGATGAAATATGATGCCCAATGCAATATAATAGAGAAGGTGCAAATGCATTGGGAACATAAATTAATGCAACCAAGATTAGAGAAAAAAACTACTTAGACTAAAACTAAGACAAATTTTAAAGCTACAGATAAAAAGGTTAAAAAAACATATTTTTGTCGCAGAGTTTGTTTACGAGAGAAATGTTATCAACTCATGTTCAAAACATTGGGCAGAGCAAAATATTTTTTGTTTGAATCTTGGGGGCAAAGTTCACATGAAGAGGGAGACTATCACAACTTGGGAACGATGACATGGAATAGAAAAAAGATATTTTGATGTTTTGAGAATAAGTTAGTTTAGATAGATTTAGTATTTGAATTTCATAAATTAGTTTTGATGGTTTGTTTGTCTGTTACCTTTTTTGTTGTGAGATGAGAGTATTTACTAAAAAGGGCTGGTCAAGGATTAGAGTGTGAAGTTTGTAGTCACTTTATGATATTGTCTCTTCTAATCTAATTTTCTCTCTCTCTTTCTCTATCATTTTTTCCTTTTTTTCTCTTTCATATATTCCTTTCTATTCACTTGAAGGCATGATCATCACAAATTCAATGAGACAATTAAGCAGGAGGTGTGGAGTTGGTTAGGTATGTGACCGAGGAAAGAAGTGCAAATGATAAGGGTAAATGAATTTTGCGGGAAATCTTTCGGAGAGATCTCTGGAGTCTATCACAGTCTTGGTCTTCATTTTCTTTTTCTGAATTCCACTCAATCTTAATGTATCTTGTTCTATTTTGAGTTTGCAAGTTTTAATGGAATCCTTAGTTCTTATCATTTTGGTACCATAGCACCATTCTCAAATACAGCTGCCAAGAAAGTGGATGACAGATAGGGTTTCATTGACAACAAGATCAGTGAAGCTCAAGAGAAGGTTCAGGGGGTTCAATGTGACTTCAAGGGGATTACAGTCAAATTGCTTGAGAAGCCACCAATCTGGTTAACCTATGAAAGGGGGGAAAATGGTCTTGATGATCATAAAGTTAGCCAGTCAACATTCAATTAGTTAAGCAAAGGGGGAAGAATGGGTTAGGACTGTGAGAGGGAAGTATTTAGGGGGAAGAGGCACGGATGAAAAGGGTAATGAATGTTATGGGTAATCTTAAGGTTAGAGATAGACATGTTGAAAGTCTATAATTTTCTTGCAGCGAATTCCACAATCTCAATGTTCTTGCTATTCTATATTGTGTTGTTTTATTGGAATTCTGCTCTTTCATTTATCTTTATGATGCGAATCTTCAACCACGAATACATGAAGTTATTACCAGCTCTTGGAAAAGCAGCCAACTCCCGTGCTTATAACTTTATGACCTAGAGGCACGCCTAAATAGTTGAAAACTATCTATAGTCTTTAATGATTTAATTTAACTGAACCAACAATAATTCTCCCAAGGAGAAATAAAAACATGTTATCTTATTTCTTGCTAGATCCATCAACTATTTTTTTTCATATGTTGGGTCCGAAGTCCCAGCAACAATAAGAGAAAAACCAAATATGATAGAGAAGCAAAGTCATGCAACAATAAGAGAAAGACCAACTATGGAGCCAAATATAGTAAAACTTATGAGAGGGATTAAAAAATATAATTTGGGTATTGTGTGATAAGTTGCCAAATTAGTTATATTTAAATTGATGGAATGTTATTTTATGAGAAGTTATTTTGTTAGCTTATTAGAAAGTTATTTTGTGAAAGTGGTTCATTGGGAAATTACTCTGTGAAAATTAGATTGCAGGAGGGGAAATATTATAAAAGGATGGAGGTGAAAATGGAGAGGATGTTGTGAAGAAAAATATGTTTGTAGATGATAGTTTTCTTATAGTAGACATATTCCGAATCTAGAAGTGTAGAACTTCAGATTTGTAGTCAGGTTGTAATTATAAGTATTCAAGAAAAGTTTGTCATAAAGCTTCTAGGAGAGCACGTAAAATTAGAAGATCAACAAATTTTAGATAACTACCCAAATTTGGAGAAATATGATAGCGGCTCGTTTTGGGCAGGACCAGCATAAATAAGGGCGCCCCTGGTCAGCAATACTAGGTCATCAAATTTAGCATAAACAGAGCTTCTAGGCTGATGTATTGAGCAGATAACAGTATGTCCATCCTGTGCAAGTTGCTTGAGAGTTTCCATTACTTTTTCTGCCTGGAAAGCATCCAATCCTGAAAGTATCAAATATATTGGCTAAAATGACAGAAGCCTAATGTTTTCATGATTTCAAACAAAAAAACCACGAATTGGAAAATGACCCATTTTCCAATGATTTAAGCTGCAAATGTTGAAAATTGACATGATGAGGATGGAAATTTTTTCTTTGTTACTGTTATCATCAAAAGAATTTCCTTGGCACATTATCATCAAAGTTTTCACTATCAATTAGGATTTTCAATCATCATTGACGATAAAGAAAATAATTGGTAATCAGTGCACGTTAGAAACATAAATTGACAAATCATTTAAGTGATTCAATCATTTGAGTTAGCAGAGTTCAATTAACCTTAGGAAGGTTTCAAAATGTGCATAAAAGCTTCATTTAAGAATTACGTGCCCTCAGAATAGTTTGTGGTATGAAATACATTTCCACAAGGCTCGCTTACCGGTCGTGGGTTCATCAGCAAATATGATAGATGGGCTAGCTATCAGCTCGCAAGCTAGAGATAATCGTTTTTTCTCGCCCCCACTAATGCCTCTAACTTTTGCATCACCAACAATGGTCTCAGCACAGCTAACCTTTTGTAGAAACAAAACAGAGTAGCCATCCAGAGCAGTAAGCAACTAAAAGAAGTATTGAACTTAGTTATTCACAATTAGGAATAGTTAGGAGTTATAACGTTCAAGAATAATTAAAAAAAAATCACCCATATGACGATCCACCTAAACTATTTTTGAAATGAGCTTCCATAAAATAAAAAATTGAAAACAAACCACCAAATTTTCTACAGAAACAAACGTCATAATCCTGAAACAAGTCTATTAGTTATGCCAGTCATACCAAACCCATCTTGAAGAGTAGATTTTTCACATATTCATCCCTCTTTTCCAAGGAATATAATTCGGGAAGCTGCAATTCAGCAGCCAGTGATAATGTTTCTCGAACGGTCAGCTGTGAGAAGAAAAGGTCTTCCTGTCTCACAAAAGCAAATCTGCAACAAAGTAAAAATGATTTTCAAGAAAAAACTATTACCCATTTCACCCAACATTCCAACCATTAATGAATATGTAAAGAAATAAGCGTACTTATAATCTCTCTTTGAACTAGGCCTTCCATTGAACTCTAAAATGCCCGATAAATGTAAGCGTAACGACGCTGTTAGTTGACCAGAAAGAACAGTGAGCAGTGTTGTTTTTCCAGACCCTGATGGGCCCATTATTGCCAGCAGTCGTCCTGGTTTCGCCTCTCCAGTGACATTTCTGAGTAAGAATCTCACCTACCAAATAATTATCTTCTTATGTTATTGAGTATCCTCTTCTTTCATAGAAAATAAACATTTAACTCATTCAATTACTATATAATGCAAGTAGAACGAACAATAAAACCTGCAAAGAGAGAGAACTCACTGATGTGGAGGATTTGTCAGAGAGAGCACAGGTGATGTTTCGCCACCGCATAGCCACCGGATAAACCTGGGCGGAAACAGGAATTTCAACTCCATCGTCCTCGTTTTCAACGACCTCGACCTCATCCTCATCCTCTGGCGGAGAAGCTGGTCCAGGTCCAGAGAAGAGACGGACGAGAAAAGCAGCAGTAACGGCCAGCAGTATCTGGCCAACACCGTTGCCGCCAAAGCCTGTCAGCATCTGACCCACTATTTGCCCCCCAAACCCCGCCATAATCTCCACTCCTCGGCCGCAGCAGAGTAGCGTGAGACGTTAACTACGGATATCGTTGCTCCACTGCACTTAGTCTCCAGCATCTGCTACGACTACAAGTGTGAAAGTGACTGTAAATCAATTAACGTGACCACCGGGATATTATCCTTCCTAACATTAAATTTATTCTCATAAACATAAAGAAAATTTTCAAATTATTTTTTTACAGTGTACTGAATATGTAATAAAAATTTTAAATAAATTCAATATCATTATTTGCCGTAAATATATGAGAGGACGGTCGATTCAATTGAAGCAGTTGTCCTCTTACACTAAATAATAAATTAATTTAAAAAAATAACAAACGATATTCAATTTACTTGAAATTTTTATCACATGTTCAGCACATTATAAAAAGATAATTTAAAAATCTTCGTAATTTTCTAACACTTCTAAGATTGATTATAATTTTAGTTAATTAATTTATAAAATAATTATAACAAATCATATTAACGTTAGAAAATCACGAAAATTTTCAGATTATTTGCCTATAATGTGATAAACATATGGTAAAAATTTCAACTAAATTGAATATTCTTTGTTATTTTTTTAAAATTAATTTATAACTTTATAATTTTTAAAATTTTTAAATAAAAAAAAAATCACGTGCTCTACACGTGATCAATTTAACGAAATATTAAACAAAAATGTTTGAATTACAAACAGCGTATATGATAAGATTTGAATGGACAAAAAAAAAAATTTAGAAATCAAATAACAAATGATATCATACGATAGAATCTGAATAGAATTTTTCTCTTCTTTTTATAATACGTCATGCAGGGTTGATATTACATGCATGGACATTGATTGAAGCACTATGATACATGTTTATACTCTCCAATAATCATATAATATTGGAATAGCTCTAAAAATTAAACATTTATTTTGGCATTGAGGCACGTAGGGTCTAGTTATATGGTGCTCTTTGGCGATACAATGCCCAAATAATTATATAAAATGTCAACTTGAGAGCATAATAGTGCGTCACTGAAACTTAATTGTAAATATAAATTGGAACTCAAGAACTTAATATTATGACACTTGACAAAACACAATTTGTGATTAAGTCGAGAGTTTAGCGATGTCATGCTCAGTCCGAGGCGGTGCAACGGTGACTCGTTGTCAATTACAAACTTTTGTTTTTGGCTTTTTTGTCTCAAATTCAAATACAAATCAATTAACCACACTCCCAAATTGATCTCCTTATCACAACTTCCTCATATTGTAAACAAAAACAACAACATGCAACTTCGTATGCTTGTTCCTAATTCTACTTACTTGTCTGTTTTTTGTCTTTTCCATGCTTCAACTTTAGCCATGAAAATGGAGTCCCTTTTCTTTAACTAGTTGCTTCCATTTCTCTTATGATCATCAATCCCAAAGAGACGAAGTAGGTAAATTTTAAATGAAGTAGACCATTTAACCCTTGTCCATATAATTAATTCCACTTTCAGCCATTTCTAATCTTCATTAAGTTTGGTTTAGCTTAATTCATGTTAATTAATTATAGCAAATAAACTTAATTATTGTGAGCTAATTAAACTTTATAATATTTTTTATTACTCTATTTAGGGGCTAATTGACCTAGTGATTAGTACTTCAATTCAGCTATGATTTTCGCTTGCCAACCTATTTAGGCCAATTTGTTTGCCACTTAGCCTATTTCATAGTTGCCTTCTAACCAGTTACTAGACTTTATGCATGCATTCTATTACTTATTAACAATTGTAGTTACGAGTTAAACGAGTCAAATCTAATCAATTACAAATATATACGAGTTTACAATATTTTTAACTCTTACATATATAGCTTTTGACTTCATGAGCGATTAGCCCGGTCCTTTTCTTCCTCTATTTATAATCATTTTATTACATTATGTCTGAAACTTGGCTAATACTTTTAAATGTAGCGTATTTAGATAACGTGACGTTGAGATCAATAATTAAAGAATAATTATTTATGTCCAGAACATTAAAAGAAAAGAGTTAAGAAAAGAATAATTTTTTAAACCAATTGATTCTAGACCATGTTACGCATATTTTTTTTAGAGTAATTTTATTTAATAATAGTTTAATTATTGATTAAAGATGGAATTAATCTCCATTAGTCAAGAAAAGTAATTAAAAATTGATTAAATTATTATTTAATTCCTTCCAAATCATTCAAAACACATGGGGGATAGACAGTGTTAGATAATTCCAAAAAACTACTCTTTTCTGCCTTGTATTATTCTATTATTATATGGAAATGAGGAGGGTAAAATAGTAAATGCCTACCACAACCGACAGTTGAACATTTGAATCTTGCCGCATCGCATATTCACAAGATTCACGTGAGACAGCAAGTCTCCACCGTTCGATTAGAAGAAATACTTTTTAGAGGATCTAAATTATAAAATAAATCAGTAATATTTTAATTAAATTTACTCCCTCTCTTTTTAATTTCATGTTTAGAGTTACTAATCAAATTTTAGTGATGATTACTAACTAATCCACTTAAAATAATAATCAGAATAAATGATACCTAAAAATAGGTTAATTAATTATTATCACTATATATATATTTATATTACCTATTATATAATATAATAATTAATGAAAAAAACAATTATGTTAATTTTCTTATTATATTTTATTAAAATATTAAAAATATATCAAAATTAATATAATTAACATTATAAATTAATTAATTATTTATAATTTAGTATAATTGATAAAAGAGAGTATATAAGTCAACATTCGTACAATTACTCTTAAAAAAAAAATTAAATTATCATTTAAGTATAGACGACATAAATCTTATTGGGGTTTGGGCATGGTCGAGGGACCCACCAAGAGCCAAGAAAGAGCGTGAAATGACCTAAATGTCCATACTTACATGACTCACCATCTGGCTATATTGTCAAATGATGATTTAGACCCTCAATTTTTCTAATTCCACACTTGAGATGTGTGGGTTGGAGGGTCAAGAAAAAGGGAGACGGGTCAATCAAATGGATATCATGCCCACGCGCTCAACAATAAAGACAAAGTTGCCCCAACCTATTATTATAACTTTTACAATTATTTTAACGAACAAATATCACTATAATATAAGAATAATACATAAAATATTAGATTTACAGTTTAATTTTATTCTTGATGGATAATATTTATTTTAAAGAATAATGTTTTTTTTAACATGTTAAATAATTATTTATATAATTAATATAATAAATTATAAAAAATAATTTATTAAATTAAAGATACTTGAATAGTATTAATAATTATTTAGCTAATAAGTCTTTGAAAAGAGTAAAATAAGAGGGTATTCTTTAATATATTTTTAAAATGATACCATGAGTGTGAGAATACAGAATGGGGGTGATTGTCGGCGCGTGAAGTATAGGTGTGGAGTTTGCGCGTTAGGTATTAAGATGTCTTTGATGTTCTTGGGAGTGTAAGGAGCTAGGAAGTTCGATTAAATAAAAAAATGGATTTTTTGTTTTGACAAGGAAAAACTAAGAAGCATTAGCTTACCAAAGATTTCTCTGAAACTATTTCCTTCCTCTTCTTCTTCTGCAATTCCCCACCAGGAAACCCTAGCCCTAATTTCCCTTACTTTTCGTACAAAGATTGACGAGTTTCGTAACCCTTTGAAGATACAAAGAGAGGGAGAAATACAAAAAAGAGAAGGATTTTTTTTGTTGAAATTCCATGATTTTTGGTATAATCGAGATCGCCAATGACTCCCATGCTCAAGCTATGTTGAAACCTGGATTCGGCCTTATACGTATCGAAATTTCTTGATTTCTGTTTGTCTGATACGCTTATGCTCCAACAACAAGGGAATTTTTCTGCCGTTGTTGATCTCAAACGGAGCAATACGAAGGCGTACTCCCATCGCTATGGGAGCAGAGAAGAAATGGCTGTTTACGCTCTTTTCCGCTGTATTTTTTTCTCTCCTCTTCCTTTTGATTTGTTCGAATTCCGCCTTCAGTTCATCCAGGCCTTTCCCTTCGATTGTTCATCATGGATTGCATCATCCACCTGCGTTTGCCTACTACATTTCTGGTGGAAGAGGTGAAGGGGACCAGATCTTCCGGCTATTGCTTGCAGTGTACCACCCTAGAAATCGGTATCTTCTACATCTAGCGATTGATGCTTCCGACGATGAAAGGCGACAGCTAGCTATTGCAGTTAAATCTGTGCCTGCTATTCAGGCTTTTGGAAACGTCGATGTGGTCGGAAAACCTAATCGTATCACTTATATGGGATCTTCAAATATTGCTACCACGTTAAGAGCTGCGTCGATCTTGCTCAGAATTGATAATGGGTGGGATTGGTTTATCACTTTGAGTGCGATGGATTACCCGCTAATCACGCAAGATGGTACATTTTCTATCCTTGATGCGATTCGTTTATTACCCTCGATCATTGCTTGTTTTGTTGTTTTTGATTTTATTGCAGTCTCCCAAGCTTTCTTTCTCTACCTTGTATTCGATTTACTTTATTCACTTAACGATTCTCCTGTTCAATCTTTATCTGTTAATTGTTATAAAATTCGAACAGCGGAGGCAACAGAAAAGGTGCATTTCTAGTTAACTTTAGAATGGAGTAGCTCCGTTTGCAAATGAAAGTTGATTCATGTTTATTGAGTCTTAATCCCTAGGGGCTAGCTTTAATTGTGTTTTAGGCTTTATTCTTGAAGCTATACTCCATTCAAGGTCTAAGGTTAGAATTCTTGGAGCCCAAAAAAATTCCTTGGGTTGATGACCTTTATTGGCAATACCTACGGCTTACTCCAATATGTGTGGGAGAGTTTATGAGCTCAAAATGCACATATCCAATAGGAAAAAATTACTCGAGGTTCATCTAAGGCTAAGCTGTCCTGGTCTATTTAAAAACTTCACCGTGTTTGGTAACAGTGAAGATAAACTGCCAAGGTTGATGAGGTCTTGTCAATTTATTTAGTCTTGAGTACCTTTTTGCTGTACTTTTAATGGAGTGGAATATCATCTTTGAAAGAATGTCTGTGTTTGTTAGTAGTTAAAGATATTGCCAGTAGTGATGTCAACTTTTTTAGTCTTGCGTAGCTTTCTCTGAAGTAGATTATCATTTTTGAAAGGATGTATCAGTGTTACAAGTTATGAGATTAGGTTTGATTACTTGGGTATTTTGAGGGCAAACTATCTTTCCGATGTGTTCTATCTATTGGCAGAAGTGAGAAAATTTCATTTCTTTTTGCAATAAAAAGGAAATTTCAAAGTAATGGAAAAATTTAGGCCAATGTCTTAAGAACTTTGTGCAACTTTAGTCATACGAGGAAAATCGTCTTTAAACTATGCATTATTCACGTACTAATAATTCTATGATTCATCAAGTTTAACTCAAATTAGTCATCTGGGGTTTCGTGTACTAATATTTTTCTGTTTTTAATTTTGAAGATCAATATTATTAGAAAATGATCTTCACAACGATAGTCGAGAGAGGAACAGCAGTTCAGTATAATTTTATTAGAATAGACAACCATTTATGTATAGATTTATGGAGTATTTCAGTTTTTAAACTATTCCTTGCCTTAAATTATTTTTCAATATGATTCTTTGAATTGTTTCTCTCATGACCAAGTTCTAATTATTTCACATTCAACGTCGAAAGCAAAGACAATGACATGCTATTCATGTTGTTCAAGCTCTACGAGAACTATCCTCAGGCAATCTTCTCCAATATGTAATCTTGTTTTGTCTGTTATGTATGATGCTTCCGAGCAATACGGTTTAAAATATTGAACATATTCTATTTCTTTGTTCTATAGCTAATCTTGACTATAGTATTATGGTAAACTTTCAATATTTGAATTTTCTTGCAGATCTCTCGCATGTCTTTTCCACGGTACCAAGAGATCTCAGTTTCATCGATCATACCAGCGAACTCGGCTGGAAAGAGTAAGCAATTCCATCGCTCATTATAAGTTGTTCTTTTACTTCGTATTTTCTTATTCAAAATCTGTGGATATTGTTTTTATTCAGATCTCAGAGGGTTCAGCCCATCGTCGTTGATCCAGGCCTATACTTAGCTCGGAGAAGTCAAATTTTTCACGCCACTGAGAAGCGGCCAACACCAGATGCTTTCAAAATATTCACAGGCAAAAGTTCAATTCAATCTCTATATTGAATAGCTATTTCCTCAATTAGTTGCCTAATTTTGTTGAGAGAGATTTAGCTATTAATGTATTATAAATTGCAGGTTCTCCGTGGGTTATTCTTAGCCGATCTTTCGTTGAATTCTGCATTTTGGGTTGGGATAATCTTCCTAGAACTCTTCTGATGTATTTTACTAATGTGGTATTATCTCAAGAGGGATATTTTCACTCTGTCGTCTGCAATTCGCCCGAGTTTAAGAACAAAACCGTGAATAGTGATCTAAGGTACATGGTATGGGACAATCCCCCGAAAATGGAACCTCACTTCCTCGAAACGTCAAATTTTGATGAAATGGTCCTCAGTGGAGCTGCTTTTGCTCGTCAATTTAAGAAGGATGATCCCGTATTGAACATGCTTGATCGAACAATCCTCAATCGCGGAAGAAATCGGCCCGTTCCCGGTGAAATAGCGCTAAGAATTCTTCTTATTCCTGTTTTTTTTTTCAAAGCTAATCATCAATAGTTAAAAGTTGGGTTCATTGTTTCAGGTGCATGGTGCTTCAACCGAAATAGCTGGTGGATGGATCCATGCTCTCAATGGGGGGATGTCAATATCTTGAAGCCTAGCCCTCAAGCGAAAAAGTTCGAAGATTCGATTACGAATCTCGTTGAAGATTGGAATTCTCAGTCAAATCAATGCAGCTAAGACTATCGAGTGGAATGAAGGGAGGTTTTAACTCGGCTTGCTCATAAAGTGGGTGAGTTTCTAAAGAAAGTTAAAATGGTTAATATTCATTCTTTTTTATGAGCATAATTTTGGGTGGGTTTGTACACGGCATCGCCTCTTGGTTTTCCAATTTAGTGTAGAACCAAGGTGGAGATGTAGTAAAAAAGATAGTGATCGAGCTAGCTTGTTAGGCACGGTATTTATTTTAGAATAGCAATCCACGACATATTCATCAACCGACAATAAAATAGCCCTCTTCTTCAGTTCTGCTTTTTTCATGCTTTTTATTTTAGCTGGGACCATAGGTAGGGCTGGTTTGAGTCTTGGAGCTGTAATTGATTCCTTAAAAACTCCAAATTTTTTGTAGCTGTTTAACCATTCTTTTGGTCTATCAAGTATAATTGTGTTTGAGATCCAATCTTTGGAGGCTAGGCTTGTTGACGCTTAAGGCATATGTTTCCCGTGAGAAAAAAAAAGAAGTTTTAGATATTTTGTGTTATATCTTTCAACCTCCAGCCTCAAACTTTAGAACTCATAACGAGTTGGAAGTTTGGGTGTTGAGATAAGCGTAGAAGGAAGCAATTCCAAATTCATTGCAAAAAATTATAAATAACTCGAGTAGATAACGGTATATATATTTTGTAACTCGAGTAGCATTTTGATCGGTGAACTACAAACTAATAACGATTTCCCCAAACTAGCACATGCTTATTCGCCGAGCATCTCTACCGTGAATCTTTTGATCTATCAGTTAATTATCTCTTCAAGAATACGAGAAAGTATGTTTATGGCCGGATGATTCATATCTCCAAATAAATTAAATAGAGGAATAATAAGTTTATCTCATAATCTTATAGTCTTATTAATTAAGAGAATTATTATAGTAATAATTAATAATGGTACATAAATAAGCAGTAGTTAAAGATGTTTAACGAGTGGGTTGACGAGCCGAGCTTGGCTCGGTCTCACGAGGTAGGCGGAGCCGAGGCTAAACGTTTGGCTCGCAAGTCCGTCAGAGACCGAGTCAAACGAGCGAGTCAACGAGTCGGCTCGTTGGCTCGACAGGTCAGACTCACGAGCCAACTCATCCCCTCCTCTCCCCTGACGGTCAGTAATTTCAACTTTTTTTTACAAACAAAATTATTTTTGCATTACAAAAATTAACGTTTATGGTGCTGCTCCAACATTCAACTAAAAATTTAGTGAGAAATTTCAACTTACGGCGAGATTTTTAGTCACAAAGTTGACGAGCATCAAAAATAGGGTCGATTTGAGACTTATTTCGTCAAAATTGGCCTCGATCGGTCGATTTCTTCTTTCCTCGTTTGTCTCTCTTCATCTCTCTCTGTTTTTCGCGGTGCCAGACTCAGCAGGAAATAAAAAAAATTCTTTCGGATTTTATTTTTTAATTTCTTTCATTATAATTAACCATACTCGGTTCTGCAAAGGGCAAAATTGAAATAACTGTACTGTGTCGAGGAGGCGATGTATCGTACAAAGAGGGGCAATACATCGTCCCACTTGGTAGAGTGGGCGATGGAAGCACTGTTCACGTGAACAGTGCATGAACATTGTTCACATAAACAGTGCTGAATAGAGACAGTTTATGTGAACAGTACGTGAACAGTATCTATCACTGTTTATGTGAATAGTAAAAAAAATATTTTAATTTTTTTTTTGTAGTTTTAAGAATAATTTAAACGAATGTATCTCTACTAAATACAAATGTTTCCGCTACGGATTTAAATGATTTCAAAAATGTCAAAACATTTCAAAACGTTGTCAATTGATTTAAAGATAAGAATTTATAGAGAAGTTAGTGAGTCGCGGTCTGAGAACTCTACGATTTTTGGATCGTGACAAATTTTGCTGAGAAAACTTTGTGTTTTTTGCTATAAAATACCACCTTTTTTTGCTGTTTAAATTAGGTGACTATGAAACTGAATCAAGTGATGATCACAGTGTTATATTTATTCATTATTTCTTTTGTTTGATGACTTTTGGTATATCATTGTGAAAATTAGATATTTGATAGTTTTTCAAAACTTTACTCGGTTTTGATTTCTCCTATGACTAGTTCTAATGCTAGTGTTCGAAGGGAAAAACAAATACATCTGATGTTTGAAATTATTTTAATATTATTAACGATAACGATGATAAAAATTTAAGAGCTAAATGTAATTACTGTGAAAATTAGTGGATATCGAGAACATCTAATTCTTATAGTGTATGTTTGATTATTTTATTTAATTACATTGTATCATGTACTATTTGTTTTTGTTTATCTTTTCTTGTAGTTTTGACTTTGATATTTTACATCTATCTTGTTATGCGTTATAAAAAAGAAAATTTTTTAAGTTGTCATTTGCAGACAAGTTTAGAGAGAGAGAAGAAGAAAAGAAAAACGGAAAGACTAGAACTGAGACCAGAAATCTGGTCAGATCTTGAAAAAAATTTTAGATTTATTGATGCAAAAATTTAAAAATCAAATTTTAATGGTCCGGTTCTAATTTTTCTAAAAATCGAACCGCTCCAACCACGATAACGAATAGCGACTCAGACAATTTGAGTTGATTTTATCATTTACTTATAATAAAGTGTTTAAAAAATTTAATTATATTAATATAAGTTGAAAATATTCATATCGCTCAACTCATTAAGCTTGACATATTAAACTCGTTGGGCGGGCTCAGACCATTAGACTCGAGGCTTGCAATCCAATTCAACTTAAAAATTTTTTTGGATCAATTTATTAAAATCGACGATAGATCGCCAGATTCGACGAGTCAAATTTTTTCTGACCGTGAGTTGGTTTAACATCTCTAGCGGTAGTAAAGGACGTTTTCACTTTATCAACTCGACTGTTCAGTGGGACCCACTCGTTTGGAAATCAAGATAAGGTTGCCGCCAAGTTCGCCAGAGACTTCGTCAAATCTTAGACTCGTCTGTAATGGTGATTCCTCGAGCCTCCACTGTCTCAGTGAAATTAGCTCGAATGCTACTCAATCCCTACGTTTCCTTATCATCTCCCTCACTATTTCTCCCTCAATCCGGTTCAATTCGTTTTCTTTCTGCTGATTCTTTGAGAATTGTCGACGATCCAAACTTTAAGCTTGGTTCGAGTCGATCTTCTGCTGCCGCTTCGATTAATCACCGTTGCAGCTTCTCCAGTTTGATTAATGGCTGTGGGGAGAAAATTCAGGATGCTATTGCTGAAGCGGTTGGTGGAAATCCAGATGAGATGAGCGGGAAAATCGCCCAAGACGCTAGAGAAATTTGTAAATTGCTTTCTGAATATCCTAATTCTCCGATTAACGCCTTACTTGAAAGGGCGTCAGTGGAGATTTCTCCGGCATTGGCTTTGGATGTGCTCCAAAAGCTGAGCAACGCCGGTCTTCTCGCTCTCGCATTCTTCCGATGGGGAGAGAAGCAGAAAGGGGTTAATTACAGCACGGAAAGCTACAACGCTTTAATCGAAGCTCTCGGAAAGATTAAACAGTTCAAGTTGGTCTGGAATTTGGTGACGGAGATGAAAGGTAAGGGAATTTTGAGCAAAGAAACTTTCCATCTGATTTCTCGCAGATATGCTCGAGCTCGAAAGGCTAGAGAAGCCATTGAAGCAGTGGAGAGAATGGAAAAATTTAGGATGCCATTAGAAGTTTCAGATTTCAATAGACTGATTGATACACTGAGTAAATCAAGAAACGTTGAGAGCGCACACCAGGTGTTCGATGAAATGAAAATGAGAAAATTCAAACCGGATATCAAATCCTACTCGATTCTACTAGAAGGATGTAGTCAAGAGAAAAATTTGTTGAAATTAAAGGAGGTATATAGAGAGATGACAGATGAAGGGTTTGATCCGGACGTCATAACGTACGGTATAATGATCAACGCACATTCAAAGGTAAAAAAATATGACGAATGCATCAAATTGTTTCGAGAAATGGAGGCGAAGAACATAAAACCATCTCCTCACATATTCTGCACTTTGATTAACGGGTTGGGGTCGGAGAAGAGGCTAAACGAAGCCCTTGAATATTTTGAACTCTCGAAATCTAATGGTTTTGCTCCGGAGGCACCCACGTACAATGCCGTCGTCGGAGCTTATTGCTGGTCGATGCGATTTGACGACGCATACAGAACAGTAGGCGAGATGAGAAAATACAAAGTTGGTCCGAATTCTCGAACTTTTGATATAATCTTGCATCATCTAATAAAGGGTTGGAGAACAAAAGAAGCGTATTCACTGTACACGAGTATGAGTAACGATCAAGGGTGTGAGCCGTCTGTCAGCACATACGAAATTATCATGAGGATGTTTTGTAAGGAGGAGAGGGTTGACATCGCGATGAGGGTTTGGGACGACATGCGGAGGAGAGGTGTTCTTCCGGTAATGCACATGTTTTCGACTTTGATTAATAGTTTGTGCCATGAAAATAAGTTGGACGAAGCTTGCAAATACTTTGAAGAAATGCTTGAGATAGGTATCAGGCCACCTGCCCAAATGTTTAGTAACTTGAAACAATCTCTTATTGATCAAGGAAGAAAAGAGATTGCTTCGGATTTGTCGAAGAAAATTGACAAACTTAGAAAAGCCCCATTTGTTGATTGAAGACAACATCTTGAGGATCATAGAGTGGCGATGGGTAGACACTCGTGAAGATCAATTTTCATATCATGCACTAATTCGTTGCTTGCTCGAGCTCGAGAAAATTGAAAATCCAAATACGGGTAACACTTTGAAACTTGATCTTTTTTTAGAGCAATTTCTTATAATTATCATCTTTTTATTTGGATCAATGTGATTCATCCATGTGAATCAATTAGATTTGGAAGGCACATATTTATCAATTTTATATCATAGTCCAAATCATGAGCAACGTTATACCATGTTATCAAAGAATTATGGCAGGAGGGCTGAGTCAGAAGTTTAATTCTGCAATTTGAAGATTATTATATTTTCTTAATTAAATATTTTTTTTTAAAAAATTTTTACACGGCAAACAAATGAATATTTAATTCGAAGAAATCCATCTTGATTGCTTCTGAGACGTGGCATCTTCTCAGAGGCTGACTAAGAATTTGCAAAGGTTCCATTGCCACGTAGAATATTATTATATAGATATGTGATAATATAAGCAAACTTTGAATGCTTGGGAAATTTGATGACACGTGTCAGTTATGGTGATGAATCACGATGAAAAAACACTTGAGAAAAATAAATAATGTTTCATCAAACTCTAAGTGGTCAGGTCAAGAATTAAATATATCCATTCTTAAAAGGAAAAATAGTTGATATTCTTATTTTACTTAATTTATAACGGGTGGAAAATATTACTGAGACGTAAAATTATAGAGTACATTTCTATTATGATGTAACTTTTAATGTGTCGTTAGTCCATTATTAAATAGTTATTCATAATTAGTTGAAAAATAAATCGATTATACAAATAAATACGAGACGGCTCTGGGTAGAAAATAGATTGAAAAATGTAGTATTATTCAAAGAAATGTAATTAGAAAACTTTTGTGCTTTTTGTTATAAGTTGGAGGTCAAATTGTAACAAGGTCGTTATTATTTTACATAACAACATTGAAAAACTATATGGCCTCGTGATAGTTGTGATAATCCAATATACTATGTGACATTTTATGTGATTATGTTTGTTTTTTAGTTGCGTTACAGGTGGCTGAAAATAAATTATACAAATTGAATATCCTGAGTTGAAAAAGGTAAGTAGTACAGAAGAAACAGAGCAAATATATTCGACACTTTGAAATGGGTCAAAGACGGGAGAGCAGGCGTACAATATCTGATGACCTATGTACGTAACAAGGACAAGCTTGTCACACATGCGTTAACTTACTTTACAAACTAACATTCGTGACACTCGCAATCAAATAATGAGAAAGAAACTCAAGATGTTCTAAATTATATATTTTTCGAAATAACATACTTAGTTGAATGATCGCGGTGAATACAAGTTGCTAATTTCTCCAAGTTCAAATATAATAATGTCGGGACATTAATTGAAATGGATTATACCGACATCCGATTGGATACGAGGAAGGGAAGATGATGAGAAAGAGAAATGGAAGTAAAATTAGAGATATGAAAACATTGTAGAGGATATATGTGATATATGTCCTTTGCTTCGCAAGAGACAGCCACCTGTCTAAGCCGATAAAACAGTCCAACAAAACAAGCCTCCCCTCCTTCAATTATTGTCACCACCCTCTCTTGACTTCATATTATCTACTCTCTCTCTCTCTCTCTCTCTCTCTCTCTCCATGTATATATATCATTAGTATTATATAATGTATATATATATTTATAGGCCCCGTGGAAGAGTCAAAGTTCTTCTCTCTTCCTGTCCTCTGCCTATAAGAAGTGCATAATCTCCACGACATTTGTATCTTACATCTCTTCTCTCTCTCCAAAGTCTCTCTCTTTCTGCAAAGTCTCTCCCTCTCTCACTCTTAACAGCTTCTTTTTTCTGAAAGAATGGGGGTTCTTGATGTTGTATCAGATTACTTATCAGAATATTTAACAGTTTCAGCGCCGAGGAAGAAACGAAAGCCGATGCAGGTATTCATATTTCTATGAATTATCTGAGTAATTCTTCATTTTCTTTTCTTGGCTTCAGCTGTGAGTAAAGCTTCCTAAAGGTTCTTTCATGGCGACGAGTGTTGTTTTATACTTTTTCCTTTGCAGACAGTAGATATCAAGGTTAAAATGGACTGCGATGGATGTGAAAGAAAAGTCAAAAACGCTGTCTCCTCCATTAAAGGTTCAGACCTCTCTCTCTCTCTCTCTCTGTGTGTGTTTTTAATGTATTTATGGTAGTTGTGTTTAACTCAGACAATAATTCTTCGCTCTTTCCTGCAAAATCCAATCCTCCATTAAAGGCGCTGCAAATTGCTTCCTTTTCTTTAACTCACCTCCCCCTTCTCTCTCCTGCACACTCTCTTCCCATCTCTCTCTCTCTCTCTCTCTCTCTCTCTCTAAATATTTGAAAACTTAAGGATGAATTAATAATCTTAATTCTATACTTTCAGGTGTGAAATCAGTAGAAGTAGACAGAAAACAAAGCCGAGTAACAGTGAGCGGATACGTGGAGGCAAACAAGGTCTTAAACAGAGTGAAGAGGACAGGAAAGAGAGCTGAAATGTGGCCTTACGTACCTTACAACTTAGTGGCATACCCTTATGTTTCTCAAGCCTACGACAAGAAAGCTCCGGCCGGTTTTGTCAAGAACGTCACCCAAGCCCTCCCAGCCTCCCCCGACGAGCATCTGGCCACCATGTTTAGCGACGACAACCCAAACGCTTGCTCCATCATGTGACTGATTGTCACGAACATGAGTCATTGAATAAACTAAATCAAAAACTAGTTTTTCTATTGTAGTTGGACGGATGATTTTTGTGTTGCTTGTTATAAAAGAGTTATTTGTGACAATAGTCATAACTAAGAAAGTCCAAGTGAAAAATATGAAATAATTAATGTCTATAACACAAGTTATCTTCACAACCTGAACGCACAACGCAATCGTTGACGAGTTGACATCGAGATGCCAGCCCTTTTCCTCAACGTGAATTCTCGGGTCAGATCGACTTGGTTATCTTAAATTAACTAACTGATTACTAAGGTCGGCCTTCGTCCTTACTCGGTGGGTGGGGTCTTAGAAAAAAGTGAATAGAAATATATGCTGATTGAGTGATATAGTTGAAGTCTTCGTCCGTTGTACAATTGTAAAGCACCCGTGCGTCGATATAGGCTTACGTGGCAATTTGTGTTCCATTTTATATGATTGGAGGTGACACGTTTATTTAAATTATTTATTTGCAATGGTATTATGTTTATTTAATGATAGAAATATGCTTCAATCAATCCTTGTCTCCAGCTTCATATGATTGTGTCTGTGATAAGTGACTATTTCCATGAATTTAATTTTGATGGAAAATAAATTGAAGTTACGGGGAGGCAGGTAAATGGAGAGAGAGAGAGAGAGAGGGGGAGGGATAGAGAGAGTTCTATAATTCTTCGATATTCATTATGTCAACACATGTTTACATATATATATATATATATATATGTAGAAAAAACGTATGATGAGTTTGGAAAACTGCAAAGTTGAACTAGAATTAAAAATTAAACTAACAGTACTTTAACATCCTCTTCGTTACCAAGGTCGTAGACTGAAAATCTTGGAAGCGAACGTAGAGAAAGTCGATGGAGGAAGAGCCTTCGTAAGTGCATCGGTCAGTTGATTTTCTAATGAAGTAAATTGAATTGATAATGCTTTTTTGAGAACCTTTTTCTTTGTAAAATGAAAGTTAATCTCAATATATTTGCATTTAAAATGTAGTACTAGATTAGAGGCAAGTTACGTGGCACTTATATTATCACACAGAATAAGGAGTACCTTAGTGAACACAATACCTAACTCTTTTAGCAAAGACTGTAGCCATAGAATTTATGCTACACCATTAACTACACTTCGATATTCTGATTTCGTACTATAGCATGATATGACTTTTTATTTAATAGAAGATCAAATTATAAGATTAGTACCTAAAAACTTAAACAATGATAAATAATGATAGGCCCTACTGACGTATGAATTTATTTTTATATCAAACATATCATAAGTTATTTTATAAATTTATTTTGAAATGCGTTCTCATATAATATGACATGTCTATTTTTATAACTTTTAGATTTTTATATTGTACATATAATTTTCAAGGGACATGTTTTCTTTTTTAGCATGCACATTACTTTTATTGATCATCTTGGTAGCGTGAACCTTCGACCCATGAGGGATTCTATTTTGATGCGTACATTCGATTGTTGAAAATGTGTTTATTTGTGAACTATAGTTATGAGACAGTTTCATGTGCCATGTTCTTGTTTGCAAAACCCTAAATTCGATCATAGTCGTTTGTAGCTTTGTGATCATTATTATTGTTATTTGTGTCTATGACATGGTGTTAAGTAGTTTGGATTTCTCATAAGTTGGGTCATTTTATTTTCTGTCTCAAGTTTTTCACAGGTCCTGATATTATTACTCACTTAAAATTTTTTTTTAAAAATAATTGATTAAAAGAGTAATTAAAATATCAAATTATCCATTGATATCTAATATAAAAACACTCTATAATGACTCTTAATATATATACTTCTTGCCCTCTTTGTAATTTTTCAAAACTTTCCTAGAAATAACATATCTTTATTTTCCGACGTCTATACATAACAAATAAAGTAAATAATGGACATATAGTTGATAAATATATGCTTCAATGTACTTGTCTTTTTTAATTTGCCAAGAAGAGTTCATATTCTTTGTAATATGACATTCTACGCACCTCCCTTGAAAATGATACAAAGTATATATGCAATTTCAGCTATTTTCTCTTATTTTCGGCCATTATTCTCATTCCATTCCGGTCGAGTTATAGTCCTGGTCTACTGCTAGAACTAGGAGGGGAGCGATTTAGTTGGAACAAACCAAACAAGATTAAACGGAGATTTTCAGATCGATTCGGTTCTAACATCAAGCAAATCAAACTTTGAAGGAATCAAGTAGCATCAAAATTTCTAGGCTTGGTTCTTAGTTTTTTTTTTTGAAAAACACGTCGTGAGGAAATCAAACCAAATTGATAATAAGCTAAAACCGATCAAATCGGAGCATAGAAAGAAGCTTAAACTGAGCCAAAACAGAAAAACAAAAACCCAAAACAAAATTTCAAATTTCAAAAGAGAGGATTCTCACGCCACCATGTTCGTTTTGGTCAGAGTTAAGCATAATTGCTTCGAAGAATATTAGCCTAAAAAGAATACCTGCTTTAATTACCATTTATTCTTTACAACTTTTTGGTCAATAACTAAGTCACCCATTGAGCTTCAAGCTACCAAAATTCTTTCCAAAAATTTGGTTGATATTTGCCGATGTAGCATGAAATTAAATAATAAAACAATATTTTTTTTAAAAAAAATTTGTATTATCATTAATAAATTATAGAAGCTCCATGCTTGGCCACAATTTAATCGAACCATTGACAACTCATAATCGTGTTGTGATATTATACCAAAGATAGAAACCATCCTTTCATGAGGAAACAAAAGGTTGTAAGTCTCCCTTTATTTCTAATAATCTTTAACTTTGACGAACTGCCATGCAAATATAAGGAGAACCTAGTGTGAACATCCAATTCATATCAGTGAGGATGCACAATTTCACATCGCTTGAAAAAATAAAAAATGTATGATATATAAGTAGAGCTTTCTTTTCTACCTAATACAATGCATTTTGGGCACTACAAAAATAAATCTGTGAGTGCCACTATAAAAACAAATCTGTGAGTGCCGAGTGATGCTATATTAACAAATTTTAGATCAATCACCTAAATCCATAGGATTAATCTTGACATAGTTTTCTCAGGGTTATCATAATCGATCATACTATTTTCTTTAAGTATGTTTTATCTCCGTCAATGAGATTATAAAAGAAAGAATAAAATACATTGTATTATCTAAAGATTGCAAGTGGAGACCAAATATTCTTATTAAAAGCCCAAGAATTTGATGGTTTTTATTTGAAAGAAGCCTAACATGAGATCCAATTGAGTCTAAGTTTAATTTTGATCCAAAGAAAGATTGGAGCAAGTTTTCTTAATGCGATATAAATGTCTTTACGATCGAAACTAAAACATTTAGATCTAATGCAGAGTAAATATAAAATATCTTGATGCTTTTGAACCTTAAATTGTTGCCTTACTTCTGGTTTTATCTATTCTAAATCTTCAAACAATCTCAAAATCGATGATGTATTTTACAGTACAAAATGTTCCGGCTTAGAGGGACCTCCAACACGTTTTGTTCTTTTATTTATAAATTTATTCCATTAAGAAGTTATATGCAAGGGAATGCCGAACCGAACCGAACCGATAGTAACTACTTTAACCATGAAAAATGAGCCGGTTTGGTCCAATTCCTAAAGGAGGAGGAATATAGTTCGGTTCAGGGCACAAAATCGACTTCTCGAGCATCTTACGGCCACGAAGTTCCTCCTGCTCAAAAAATGACTCTGTCCCCTGAGTCTTGCAATTATGTCTGGAAGGTTAAAAACATAGTTGTCATGAGAAGGCCAAATCCGTCTATTTGTGGTTTTGTTTTGTTTTTTTTATTTTCTTAATTTGAGTGAAGTTTTATCAATTAACCAATGTAGTAACTATTGTTTCATATATTAATATGATAAATCATAAATAATTAAAAAAAATTATTAATTATACTAATTAATTATTACAACGTTAGAAAATAACAATAGTAAAGAAAACATAGAGGGGAAATCTAACGTCACTTTTAGCAAATTCAATAGTTGTTACTGTAGCAAGTTGAGTTGGCTCAACTCGCTACAGTCATGAGCTAGTTTGGCTTGAGCCAAATAGATGAACCGAGCTGATCTCGGCCATCCGGGCTCACGAGCTCGTCGATGATTGGGTCAACGAGCCTGCTCGCGAGCAGCTTACGAGCTGGAGCTCGGGGCTCGGGGCTGTGCTGTGTTTGCTGCCGAGTGCCGACTAAGATGCAACCGATCGCCCAAAAAAATGATGATTGCGATCTATCTACCGTCTCTGCTTGTCTGCTATCAACAAATTTGAGGGCTATCGATCGGCGATGGAGTTGGAACGCGGAGTGGAGACTGGCAAGTCAAGTTGACTTGGAGGCTCCTGTGATAGGGGCGATTGATTGCACCACGGCGATCACTCGCCCTTATCATAGGGGCGATCCATCGCCCCCTCACTCTGTAGGGCGATCCATCGGCCCTGAGAGACTGAATCCTCGCCCCTAATATGACTGTATGAGAATGAGATCGCGATCAATAGCTTCAAATTTCCAATGGTCAGAATTTTTAAAGTGTGATGATATTATTGTTGATAAACCTAAACGGTAATAATACTATTGCTAGACGATAACAATACCGTTGCTAAACCTAAACGATAATAATACCGTTGGGCGTTGCTCAACGATAATGTTTCCGTTGAGAAAGTAGCCGTTGGAGAATACTATCTCTTCTAAATTTTTTCTATAAATTCTCCGTCCCTCTTCGTTTTCTTTCACTTCAATCTCTATCAATTTCTCTTTTTTCTCACAATCAATATTTGTTGCCATCCTTACTCAATTTGTCAATCTATTTGTTGCCGTCAATTCTTGGTTAGTTCAAAAAGGTAAAATTTAGTTTTTTTTATTTATATATATTTACCTTTTAATTATATTTATAGTTACTAATTTCGTTAATTTTTTTTTAAGTTTCGTAAAAGTGAGTTCATCAATTCACATCACTACGAGCTTTTCTTGGAAATTGGTTTGTAGCATCATTTTGTTATTTAAAATTTATTTTTAGTTATGGATGCACGTAATTATAATATTGATAATGATATTGAAGAAATTAGGGATTTAAATTCTTCTTTTTTAATAGGACAATCATCTGCACAAGCATTCACGTCCACTTCATCACCTAAAAAAAACGAAGTAAAACCTCTGAACTATGGAAACATTTTGTAACGAAAGATATTAAAATTGATGGAAAAGTAGAATCTAGAGCTTAATGTAAATATTGTATTAAAAATTATGCATATGTTCTGGTAGTTCAACTACTTCACTAAATAGGTATTATCAAAAGTGTCATTTAAATGAACAAGTTAGAGACCCTACACAAAGATTATTAAATGCTAGTGGTAGTGGTACTTTTTTGTATTCACAAAATAAAATGAGAGAAGGAATAACAAAACTTGTAACACAATGTGAGTTGCCTTTAACGTTCACTGATAGTGATGAATTTGAAAAATTTATGAAAGAGTATGCTACTCCTAATTTTAAACGTGTTCTTAGAAGTACAACTAGAATGGATATTATTAAAATGTTTAATAATATGAAGAATGAATTAATTTCATTTTTTTCAAATGCTACTTCAATGTCTATTTGTATTACGTCTGATTTATGGAGTGCACGTAATTCTATAGGTTATTTAGTGGTAACTTATCATTTTATTGATGAATCTTGACAATTAAATAAAAGAATTTTAGGATTTTGTAATTGTGAATATCCCTATACTGGTATTACAATTTATAGATATATTGTTACGATATTGTAAGAATATTCTATTCGAGATAGAATATTTAGTATAACACTTGATAATGTTTGCGCTAACGATGCTGCTATTTTTCATTTTAAAAATTATTTTCAATTAGATACTACTTACTATTCTCTTTTTCATATGAGATGTGTTTGTCATATTTTAAATTTAGTTGTTAAATATGGTATGACATATATTTCGCCTCATATTGAATCAATTAGATCCGCAATTTCTTATATAATTGGATCTAATTCAAGACAACAAGAATATAGAGATTTTTGTAAAACTGCCCAATTTAAATAACAAAAATTAAAAATCGATGTAGACAATAGGTGAAATTCTATTTATTTAATGTTAGAAAATACTAGGCCATATTGGCAAGTTATTTGTGCTTTTATAAGTGAAAAAACACAAAGTATTAATCTTGATAAATCTAGTTGCGAAGTATCTAATATATTTCTTGATTTTTTAAAACCATTTTATGATGCAATAAATGAATGTTCGGGAATTTATTATCCAACTTCTCATCTTGTTCTTCCAATTTTTATAAACTTAACGGGAATTTTGCACAATATCGACATATAGATGAATTTAGAGATATACTTAATAAAATGGAAACAAAATTTAAAAAATATTGGCTTGATATTCTTCTTACTTTTTGTTATGCATGTATAATGGATCCTAGATATAAGTCAAGAGAAGTATATCTTATTGTTAATAAAATTTTTAATAATTTACAAACTCCTTGTTTATTTTTTATTGATCAAATAACACATGAGATTACTAGTTTATATTCTTCTTATGAATCTAAATATTTTACCGTTAGTTATTCACACGTTTCTTCACATGTTAGTTCAAGTCGTGGTGGTGGAAATATAGGAGGTTCACAATTTGGTATTCATGATATTTGGAAATTAGATATAGATGCTTACTCTAATTCTATGCGAAATGAATTAGAAATTTATTTTGACACTCGATATCAATTTTCTCGCGAATAAAATTTTGATATTTTAAATTGGTGGAAAATATTTTTCACTACATATCCTATTCTGTCTATCATGGCACGTGATCTACTAACACCTCTGGTATCTACCGTAATATCAGAGTCTGCTTTTAGTGCAGGTGGACGTGTGTACGAGGAACACCGAGGACGACTTGCACCCGATCTCGTGGAGGCACTCATTTGTATGAAGGATTGGAACGACACCATTATGAGAAGCCAACAACGAGAGGATGAAATACTCGAAGAATTTAAAAATTTGGACGTTGAAGATTAACATTCTAATTTAAATTTTGAAGTACTTTTTATTTTATATATATTTTTTTAACATTTTGCACATGATTGAACAATTTGTACCGATAAAAAATGTTAAATTTATAATAAAGATTATATTTTTTATATATTTATGTTTTGAACCGACCAAGAGCCGATCCATCGCCAATAAGTGGGGCGATTGATCGGCTCTAACAAACCGAGCCGATCCATCGCCCCACATATTGGCGATGGATCGGCCACCTCGATCTGTAGGCCGATCAATCGCCCCTTAAGGGCGATGGATCGGCGCTGTTGCGCCTCGATCTGTTTAAAACAGATCGAGAGCCGATCAAACGCCCCAAAGTGGGGCGATTGATTGGCCTTCGATGTGTTTAAAACAGATCGAGGGCCGATCAATCGCCCCACTTATGGGCGATTGATCGGCTCTCGATGGTTTATATTTATGTAAACCGAGGCTCACTCAAACAGTCAAACCCTCACGGTCACTCTCCCTCAAACTCTCACTTCAATCCGAATTCCCGTCACAACTCCTTTGAACACTACCAAAACCGTCACAGCTGCAAATCTTCGCAGCCCCTTTCGTCAATCTCTCCCATTTCGATCTCCGAATCTTCTCCATTTAAAGGTAAACTTCCACAATCTTCCATCATACTATTTCTTCCGCCATTTCATAATTTAATTCAATATTATTTGAGCTGTCTGTATTTAGTTTGATTTTGATTTTCATTCTGATTGTTGAGGGTTGGTTTGACATATAAAAATAATCGTGAGTTAAGTTTTATAACTGTGCACACCACTTGTTCGATAAAATGTCCGTGAGAATTGAAGTTTTAAGTTAAACTTCTGTAATGTTCTATCGTTCTATTTCAATATTGAGCTGTCTGTTGTAGTTTGATTTGATTTTAATTTGGATTGGTTAGGTTGGTTTGAGATACAAAAATAATTGTGAGTTAAGTTTTATAACTGTGCACACCACTTATTCGATAAAATGTCTGTGAGAATTGAAGTTTTAAAAATGGATAATTTTGTTTTAGTGATGAGTAACTAACCAATTGTGTAACTTATAGATTAAAAAAAATGCCGCCAAAACGTTTGAAAGCTTCTACCTCAAGGTCAACTCTAGTCGGCCAAATTGATCACTCTTTCGTCAACTCTGAGGCAAGAACATATTTTATGGATTTCATGACAAAAAACAAAGCTATTATATGTGAAATTCAATTTCAACCCGATGCTTTTGACGGAGATATATTAGCCATGATTAGACATCGAGGATGACAGAATCTTGCTGTATTAGGTGGTGATGCGAACGTAAACGTAGTTCGAAAATTCTATGCAAATCTGAAAGCATCAAATTCAGATAGCACCGTTAAAGTTCGCAACAAGATCATTCCTTTCTCAGCAGAGGTGATTAATGCCAAGCTTGGTTTGAACAACTTAGCTCTCTCCCTCTCTTTAGTTTTCCATGATTTTCCTCCCTCTTTCTCTCAAGTTTCTCAAGATTTTGAAGGTAAGATTTAGTTTTCTTTATGAATTTATCAAGTTTATGGTTTAAAGGTGAAAAAGTTGTTATTTTGCTTGAGTATTGTTGATGATATGAAAAGTTGATTAAATATAGTGCACGAAAATTTGGGTTTGCTATTCAACTTTTTAGCTTATATGATGCTCAATTTTGTTGTAGGCTTATAATTGGGATTATAAATAGAATGAATTGTCAAATTATTGATATTTGAGCATATATGACAAATAGATTCAAAATTGTGAAATATATGGACAGTTTTGGTTTTGGTATTGTTGGCCTAACCTAATGGTTTTCAATTGTTAAATGATTTTATTAGATTATAGTAGACATTTTAGATGAACTATTGGCTTTGAAATCAGAGCAATTGGATAATTAAGTATATAATTTTTCAAAGTTGAGATAAAAATTGTAAAGAATATTTTTGACAGTTTTGGTTTTAGTATTATTAGCCCAATCAAACAATTTTCAATGATTAAAAGGTTTTGACATATTAAAATAGACATCTTGAGTGAGCTTTGGGCTTTGGAATTGAAGCATTTGAATATTTATACATTGAGTTATGAATTTTTGAAGTTAATACAAAATGTTGGTCATATTCTGAAGTTGATATATGGAGTGGTTTAATTGGTTATACTATGTTCAAAACCATTATGATTTGGATGCTCAAGTTGAGTCTAGGAATACATGTATATTCTACTTGAGAAAACTTGGAATTAGGAATTTGATCAAATCGGATGTTATGTTTGATCTAAATTGTTTGGATGCTAATGATATAATGTATATTATAGGTTTTCAAGTTTCAAGGAATATTGATCAAGTTGCTATAAATTGTGCTAAGTACATAAGATAAGTAAATCTATCGTTTAGAATGATTAATTTATACTTTATTGCATTATTAGGTGGAGACAGATTTATTTTCTGTCTTAATTCTGGTTAGCTTTATAAATTTGATTGTTGAATAGATGTTGAAGTGATTAAATGATATTGTTTTTTATGAGAATTGGATGTGATTCGATGTGAAAAGTGTGTTTGTAAATTATATTGCATTGTTATAAAAAAAAATGTTTTTGAAAAATGATGTTTTGCGTTAAACTGGACATGTGAATTTCAAATTTATTGCATGAGTGAATGACGTTGTTTTAAACATATATGACATTGACTTTATAAATATTTTAAAACATGCATTTTAGGAAAAAGGAAGTCAGAAGTCTTGATAACACAGGAACCCAACGGACTACTCTCTTTGTGTGCGATTATTATGACTATGAAACTGAATAGGAGATTAACTTAATATCTTTTTTGGATTGAAAGTCCCTAAATTTCGAGAGGAAGCAATGCATTAGGAGTTCTATAACCCTGTCGGAAAAAGCCCAAAATTTTAATTTTATATTTAGTTTTATTTATTATGGATCATCGCAATTATGTTATTGATGATAATGATAACATAACGGAGATTTGAGAATTAATTCATACATTTTATGTCGGACAATTATCTGTACAAACATTAACTTTACTTAGAAAATGAAAATATAAAACTTCAAATGTATGAAAACATTTTGATTTAAAAGATGTTAAAATTGCGGGCAAAATAGAAAGTAGAATTCAATGTAAATATTGTCTTAAAAATTTTGCTTATACTTTTGGTAGTTCTACTAGCATTATTGGTAAACATGATAAAAATATCACTTAAATATTGAAACACGAGATTCAATACAATATCAATTAAATGTTAGTGGTAATGATATTTTCACATATTCACAAATAGATGAGAAAAGGAATAGCACAACTTGTAGCACAATCTGAGTTACCTTTATCATTCACCGATAGTGAAGTGTTTGAAAAATTTATAAAAGAATATGTTACTTCTAGTTTTAAACGTGTCCCTAGAAGTAATACAAGAAATGATATTCTTAAAATATTTATAGATATGAAAAATGAATTAATTACATTTTTTTCAAATGCTTCATCAATGTCTATTTGTATTACTTTTGATTTATAGAGTGCATGTAATGTTGTTAATTATATAGTTGTAATATTTCATTTTATTAATGAATTTTGACAATTAAATAAAAAATTTTTAGGATTTCTTAATTGTGAATATACTCAACTGGCACCACCATCTATAGATTTATTATGACAATATTACAAGAATATTATAGTAAACATAGAATTTTTAATATAACTCTTGATAAAGGTAGTGTTAATGATGTTGCTATTTCTCAATTTAAAGATAATTTATAATTAGATGTTACTCATTACACGAGATGTGTGTGTCATATTTTAAATTTAGTTGTTAAAGATGATATGTTATATATTTCACCTCATATTGAATTAATTAGGTATGCAATTTTGTATATTATTGGGTTTAATTGTAGACAATAAGAATATAAAGATTTTTATAGAGCTGTTCAACTTAAACAAAAAAAATTAAAAACTGACGTAGATAATAGATGGAATTCAACTGATTTGATATTACAAAATGATAGGTCATATTGACAAGTTATTTGTGTTTTTATTAATGATAAGACGCAAACTATTAACATTGACAAAACTAGTTGTGATATTGCTAATATATTTATTGATTTTTTAAAACCTTTTTATGATGCTATAAATTAATGTTTTGAAATTTATTAGTTCACTTCTAATATTATTCTTTCTATTTTTGTAGATTTAACAATGTAATTTTATAAAATATCGACAAATAGATGAATTGAGTAATATTTTTAATAAAATGGGAAAAAAAATTTAAAAAATATTAATATAACATTCATCTTATTTTTTGTTATACATGTATCGTGGATCCAGAATTTAAATTTAAAGGAGTACGTCTTATGTTCGATAGTATTTCTGTAAATTTATGTACTGAACATTTAATTACTAGTGATGACATAATAAATGAAGCTGCTAATTGATACGATTATTATGAAATAAAATATTCTAATGTTAGTCGTTATTATTCACGATCTCCACATACCAAGAGTTATCATAGTAGTAGTGGTGGTGGTGAAGGTAGTTTTAATCAATGATATAGTATTTATGATATATTGAGTGAATTACAAATTGCAAATTATTTTACTTGTTTTACAAATGAACTCAATGTTTATTTTGAATATCGTTATCAATTTTTTCGAGATTAGAATTTTGATATTTTATATTGGTGAAAAAGACATTCTACCATATATTCTATTCTTTTTATAATGATATGTGATCTACTAACAGCTCTTGTTTCTACTATAATATCGGAATCTGCTTTTATTGCAGGTAGACTTGTTTATGATGAACGAAGAGGAAGACTTGTACCGAACCTTGTGGAGACACTGATTTGTATTAAAAATTAGACCGACGTCAAAACGAAAGATCAACAACGATAAGATAAAATTCTTGAGTAGTTTACGCAGCTAGATGTTGAAGAGTAGAGATTTTTATTATTGAACATCTTTTGTAATTTTAAGTAATTTTTTTTTTCAAATTTGTAATTTTTTTCGGATTTGTAATTTTTTTCAAATTGTAATTTTTTTATAAGTTAAAATATTTTTAATGATATTTATGTGATATTTTTTTATTGGATAATCTCAAATAATTTTTTTATTAAAATATTCAATTTTATATACCTTAACATAACTAATTTTAAAATTAAATGAGTAAATATGATTGACATATAATTGTTAATACTTATTATAATTTTAAATGAAATTTTTTAAAATTTAATATAATTTGAAAATATTTATATACTCTCGGCTCGTTAGGTTTAACTTGTTAAGACTTGTTAGTTTCGTTGAGTCGGCTTGGCTCAACTCGTTTAATTTGTGGCTGGCGAACTAGTTCGGGTTGAAATTTTCCCATACTGATTCATTAGGTTCAGCTCGTTAGACTTATTAGGTTCGATATGATCGTTAGACTCAACTTATTTAAATCGTTAGGATCAGTGAACTGGATTACTTCTGATTCGGTTTGACTTGACCGAAGTATTTGTCACGTTTACAATGAACTACTAACAATTGAGTTTGAGGCAAAGTGAGGAGGTGATTTTAGTTTGTCTTCTCTATTAATTATTATTCACAAACAAAATATCATATATTCATGGGTTTTTTTTTCTGGTGTGAAAAATAAAAAGATATCGAGTGCGTATGTGAACGTTTGTTTATCCTGCAAACTCAAAAACGAACACCCATGTTGTGCTACTGCCCCTCAAAAACGAACACCGATGCCAGGGAGCAAGAGGCCATTTAAGGTCCGACATGTCGAAGTTTAGATATAAAGACAAAAAATAAAGTGCAAGGTGCAAAATTAAAGCTGAACTTTCTTTGATAATACAAAGTAGATATACAGTTGAATTAAAACGAGAAAATGAAGAAAAAATTGATAATACAAAGTAGATAAAGAAGAAAGTATAAAATAAATTTACCCTTGCAAAAAAAGTAGAAGTACAATTACTCTCTCTGTTATAACCTTAGTTCAAAGACAATCTTTCCATGTATAATGGAGGAAACACACAATAGAAGTAAAAGTTGACACTACAGTAATGCTATATTTGATATCTTATTCTACAATTTTAAAATAATTGACGTATCAAATAATTATTAATATAATAAATCATAAATAATTAATTATATCAGTCATTATTTGATGTTATCAAATATTTTAAAAAAATAAAATAATAAAGTAAACGTAACATTATTTTTTTTTTAATAAGTGATCTCTGAACTATAGTCATCAACAAATGTGTCTTTTATTTGTCACATATGCAACACACGATCACTAGCTTATTAACCGAGGAGCGCGTGTTACTTTTTAAGTAGTGTTTTTGCTCTATAAACACTCTAGTGGCTACCCACAAATTCATGTCCAAAATACCTTTATTTTACTCTACTCTCTCCTTCTTTTTTGCTTTCCCATGGTACCATGATATGCTTTTCTTTGCTTAGCTACCCTATCACTACTCTTTTTTTTCATCTTTATAATCTCGTTAGACTTCATTAATTTGATCGACCAAGTTTGCCTATATTCCTTTTTTTTTTCTTGAAGAATATCTGCATAATTGTATAATCACTCTCGGTGATTTGTGAAAAACTTTCTTACCAAAATAAACGAGTCACTCATAAAGTGACGCGTAAAATGTGGTAAAAAAATTAAGATATCAGTGACAAGAATTAATTATTGATCGATTATTGTAAGAGACTAATTTATATAGAAAAATAAAGATGGGTGCGTGAGATCAAGAACTATGTTACATTTTACTTTTTAAAATTTTTAATATATATAAAAACATTTTCCATTAATTATTTTACTTAAAGTTTAGAATTTTCATTAATGATAAATTACGGATAAATAATTAATCCTTAAATTAAAATATTCGCTTGATTACATGCAGAGTGCATACGCACCCGTCTGCTTCAGTGCTTTGTACGTATAATTGAAGTTGAACAAACCCGCTGGAGCAGGAAAACTTTACGGAAATTTTCGTATTAGAAGATATTCCTTGTTCAAGAAGGAAAGAAGTCTTGCAAAAATGTGTAAAGTAAGAAGACTTCGCTTTTTGGGTCTCTCCGGTCTACTCAAACCTCGTCCTTGTTCATCAACGTTTTGATTTTTGATTGATTGTTCAGAGAGGAAGTATTTCAATGGATGGCTTTCTGTCGTGGCTGGAACGTGTAAAGGGTGGGCATTACTTCCGTTAGTACTGGTATGTGAAATTTCTTTTGCTTCTTTTTATTCTTACTTCGTGGGTAAGAAATCTCCTTTTTAGCTGTCTTTAATGGCGGAAAATGGCAAAATTTTAAGTGGAGGGATTTTGGGGAAATCGGTGTTTTGAAGTGGGGGTTTCTAAGTATCCAGAGATTTAGGCGTTGTCATTTGTTGCAGTTAAAAGGAGGAGAGAGGAAGGTGACGTTGAAATTATGAAAGGCAAACGTGGAGAGAAGAGAAATTTCAATCCCAATGACGAAGTCTTCATAAAAACTATATTTTCTTGGTCACTAAAAGACATTTTGAATGAAGGGCTTTACAGAAACGAGGTATTTCATGAATATTCCATGATCAAGCAGGATGTTATCATTTTATTCTTCACAGAAGCTGTATTTGAGCTTCTCTTCGACTATCAGCAACGTTTTTTCAATTAAAGTTGACTTTTTATTTGCTTATATTCAGGTGAAAGTGATTCCTGATTCATTTGAGTCGGCTGATCTTTACTTTTCGTCATTTGTTTACCCTTTACTGGAGGAGACTCGAGCACAACTATGCTCCAGTTTGGAGTTCATCCAGAGATCACCATTTTCTGAACTAATCTCTTTTGAAGAGTGTAAATCAAAATCAACCCCTTCTGAAGAGAGTGAATCACCTATCTTTAAATTATATGATGTTCAAGTTCATAGTTGGCAGAATAGATTTGGCGGCGGAGGCAAAGAATCGTATAAAACCTTACCAGGAGATATCTTCGTTTTGGTTGATGCCAAACCTGAGGCTGCTGCCGATTTAGAAAGAATCGGCTGGTCGTGGACTTTTGTAATCGTCACGAAATTGACTGAAAATGGCGACGACAATGGCGGAGAGTCTACTCCGTTTAAAGTCAAGGCATTGAGAGACGTTGAATCCTTCACAAAAACGCAGAGATCTTTGTTCTTAGTCTTTTTGACGAATATAACAACAAACAAACGAATGTGGAATGGACTGCACTTGTTCCAAAATCTGCAGATGGTTAACAAAGCCTTATGCCCGAATTCAACGGTAACTAAACGTATTTTATGAGTTTTTTGTTTGATAAAGCTTGACATTGCCTTGAAATTACAGGCTGGGGGTGAATTCAGCACGCGTTCGATGCATATCAATGAGAATTTCTATTCAACTCTACTATCTCAACTGAACGAGTCTCAGCTAAATGCAGTTAGATCCTGCCTTGATGAAATCAACTGTGGGCACAAGTCAGCTATCCAACTTATATGGGGTCCACCAGGGACAGGGAAGACAAAAACTGTCAGTATGCTTTTGGTTCTTCTGTTCCAGATGAAGCTTAGGACCCTTGTTTGTGCTCCAACAAATGTCGCCATTGTCGAGGTAGCGACTCGGGTTCTTAAGCTCGTGCGAGGAGTTGAAAACAGAAGACTGTCGGATTCTTTTCTATGTCCCTTGGGAGATATTCTTCTCTTTGGGAATAATGAGAGGCTTAAAGTTGGCTCTGATGTTGAAGATATTTATTTGAATCATCGAGTTCAAAAACTTGTGGAGTGTTGTAGTCATTCTACGGGATGGAGGAATTGCATCACAACCATGTTGAGTTTTCTTGAAGATTCTGTTGCTCAATATGCTGTTTTTGTTGAAAATCAATTGATCCTAGAGAGAGAACAGAGAAATAAAAGTGAAGATTTGTTTAATAGCTCCGTCAATGGAACTGAAATCAATGTTGGAATATGCAAATCCTTCCTTGAATTTGCAAGAGAACAATTTGTTCGTATTGCATTGCCACTAAAAGATTGTCTCTCAAAAGTTTGTACGCACTTACCAAAAAATTTTATGTCGGAAAGGAATGTCATGAAGATCGAAGCCGTTATTTCCCTTCTTGATTCTTTTGAATCTTCGTTGTTTGAAGATGCTGTGGATTCTAAAGCATTGGAAGAGAAATTTTCCCATCCGTTGTCTGTCGAAGGCCCATCGCAATCCTCCATCCACTTTCCAGACAAATTGAACGCAAAGAGAAGTGATTGTTTTTCAGTTTTAAAAGATCTTCAATCTTCTCTTAGTGATCTTAAGCTTCCGAGTGGTGTGAACATCAAAGCAAAGGAGTTCTGCTTTCAGAAAGCTTCCTTGGTCTTCTGCACTGCCTCAAGCTCTGATAAGTTACATTCTATGAAATTGAAACCGCTTGATATTCTGGTCATCGATGAAGCGGCACAGTTAAAAGAGTGCGAGTCTTGCATTCCTTTACAAATTCCCGATATTAAGCATGCTGTTTTCATCGGTGACGAGTGCCAATTGCAAGCAATGGTAGAAAGCAGGGTATGTATGTATCTATATATATGTGGCTTCCATTAATAAAGATTTAAAATTCTCTTGTTTAAGCTTTTACTTTCTTGAAGATTTCGCAAGAAGCTGGATTGGGAAGAAGTTTGTTCGAGAGATTGAGTTCATTGGGTCACTCAAAACACCTTCTCAACAAGCAATACAGGATGCATCCGGCTATAAGTTTCTTCCCAAACCGAAAATTCTATAATAATATGATTTTAGATGGTCCTAATGTCAGCAAAAAGTGCTATGAAAAGCAATATCTCCCAGGATCCATGTTCGGTCCTTACTCGTTCATCAATGTCATCGGAGGGAGGGAAGAGAAGGAGGATGCGGGACATAGCTGGAAAAATATGGTAGAGGTGGCTATTGTGTTGAAAATAGTGAGAAGCCTGTATAAAGGTATGGACTAATCGAGTTTTCGGTCTTTGCTTGTTTTGTCTTATCATTTGACTTCATATGTTTTTCTCGTCAATTGGATTTCCTACCTGTACAGAATGGAAGGGCGAGAAGCTTAGCGTTGGAGTTATCTCTCCTTATACGGCTCAAGTAGTCGCAATTCGAGAGAAACTTGGTCGGGAGTATGAAACCAATAATCTATTTTCTGTCCAGGTGAAATCAGTTGACGGCTTTCAAGGAGGAGAAGAAGATATAATAATCATATCAACTGTTCGATCAAACAGTGGGTCATCAATTGAATTTATTTCTAATCCTCAAAGAACAAATGTTGCCCTCACGAGAGCGAGGTAATATGTGGCTTTATCTTTGTTTCAATCGTTACATTCTCAAACAGTCCTTCATGTGTATAGGCATTGCCTGTGGATTTTGGGGAGTGAAAGGACCCTTGGAAGAAGCGGATCAGTTTGGGAAGATCTGGTTCTCGATGCTAAAAAACGACATTGTTTCTTCAATGCTGATCAAAGTGAAGATTTAGTGAAAGTGATTCTACAAGTTAAGGAAGAGATTGATCATCTAGATGATTTGCTTCATGAAAATAGCATTCTTTTTCGAGAGGCAAAATGGAAGGTGTGTTGTCGATTTGCTCACTCTTTTCTTCTCGATTTTTTATTTCAGCTGTTTTCCTAAAGTTTTTATATATGATCTAATTTCCCTTTCCCAAACTTCTCAGATTTTGTTTAGTGATAAATTTCTGAAATCATTCAAAAAGCTGTCATCAAAACAGACAAAGAAGTTTGTGTTGAACCTCCTAATGAAAATTTCTAGTGGATGGAGACCTAAGCGAAGAATTGGAAACTCGGTTTGTGGTAGTTCTTCACAGATTTTGCAACAATTCAAGGTCGAAAGTCTGTACATTTTATGTGCAGTTGATATTGTGAAAGAATCGACATTTACTCAAGTTATGAAGATATGGGACATATTGCCTTTGGAAAATATCCCAAAATTGGTCAAGCAGCTTGAAAGTATATTTGGATCATACTCAGATGACTACATGAATTGTTGTAAAGAGATATGTATTGAAGGGTATATTTCATATTTGCTAAATTTTGTTTTAAGCAAGAATTAAATATTTTATACACAGATGTTTTAGCTAATCTTTTCTCCATTGTTATTTTGGGAAGGAATTTGGTAGTTCCAAGGACTTGGACAGCTTCCAAAGAGATTGTTCGATTTAAGATTTCTAATGACAATGAGTGTGGAAGCAATTCGAGTAGTGTTGCTAGTGATGGTAGGAGCTATGTGGAGAATTCAAAGGTTAGTGATAGCTTATTACTAATGAAGTTCTACTCATTATCATTTGGTGTTGTGAGCCATTTGCTCTCGGATCGCGATGATGTCGAGTTGGATCTCCCCTTCGAAGTAACTGACCAAGAGCTTCAGATAATACTTTATCCTAGAAGCACCTTCGTTCTTGGACGGTCAGGGACGGGGAAGACCACTGTTCTAACAATGAAGCTATTTCAGAAAGAGAAACTACATTTAATGGCCAAAGAAGTTGTGCATGGAGTAAAGCACCATGAAAGTTGTAATGAAAATGTGGTTGAGTGTTCCTCCGGTCCTAAAGACTCAACATTGCGCCAGCTTTTTGTTACAGTGAGTCCTAAATTGTGTCATGCCGTAAAGAAGCATGTTCTTAACTTGAAAAGGTTTGTAAGTTTACTTTTGAATTGTACATTTTCGATTACTTGGAGAAAAGTGTTGTTTACATAAGTAGTTTATTTTGTTTTATTGAACATGCAGCTACCTCTCTGGAGGCAGTAATACAGCAGGGAGCAGTAAATTAAATCTTGGAGAGACTGATGAAATAAACGATCAATTTAAGGACGTACCTAATTCGTTCATTAATCTTCCGTCCACGTCTTACCCGCTTGTTATATCATTTCATAAGTTCTTGGTGATGCTTGATGGAACTTTGGGAAATTCATATTTTGAACGATTTCATGACGCGAGAGAACTTTTGTGTGAGTCTGTCAATCATTCCAGGTCAGTCGCTATGCAGACTCTTATAAAGACGAGGGAGGTTAACTATGATCGCTTTAGTTCTTCGTACTGGCCCCGTTTCAATTCACTGCAAACCAAATTGGTAGATTGTTCAAGGGCCTTCACTGAAATAATTTCCCATATAAAAGGTCACCCGATGACCACTGAAGCAGGCACTGGTAAACTCTTGAGGGAGGATTATGTTGCTCTGTCAGATAGCCGGGCATCAAGTTTAAGCAAGCCAATGAGAGAGAATATATATGATATTTATCAAACTTATGAAAGAATGAAGACAGAAAATGGGGATTTTGATTTGGCTGATCTTGTGATGGATCTTCATCGTCGTCTACGAGATCAACAATATGGTGGTGACCGAATAGACTTTGTTTATATTGATGAAGTCCAAGACTTGACGATGAGCCAAATCGCTCTCTTCAAATATGTATGCAACAATGTCGAGGAGGGTTTTATTTTTTCTGGTGATACGGCGCAGACGATTGCAAGAGGAATTGATTTTCGATTCCAAAATATAAAAAGTTTGTTTTATAGTCATTTCGTAATAGGCAGCGAGATGCAGAAAAGAGACGGGAAAGAACAGATTTCTGAGATTTTTCAGTTGAGCCAAAATTTCCGTACCCACGCGGCGATATTGAATTTATCGCACAGTATAATTGAACTTCTTTATCACTTTTTTCCTAATTCTATCGACATTTTGAGGCCGGAGACAAGCCGTATCAATGGAGAATCTCCTGTTTTACTTAAATCTGAAGACAGTGACGATGCAATAATCAAGATTTTTGGCAACAATTCCGGTAATGTCCAAAATAGTGTCGAATTTGGAGCAGAGCAAGTGATCTTGGTCCGTGATGAATCTGTGAGAAAGGAGATTCTTAATTACGTTGGGGAGCAGGCTCTAGTGCTTACAATACTAGAATGTAAAGGACTAGAGTTCCAGGTCATAATATAACTTTTACTATGTTCTTCTTCTTCTTCTTTTATGATATTATTTATTTGAATCTCAAGTTTTGCAGGATGTCTTATTGTACAACTTTTTTGGTTCATCGCCTCTGAAAAATCAATGGAGGGTGATATATAATTTCATGGAAGAACAAGGACTGCTTGAAAACTTTACAGCTAAGTTTCCATGCTTCAAGGAGTCAAAGCACAATATCATGTGTTCTGAGCTGAAGCAACTGTACGTAGCTGTTACTCGAACCAGGCAACGGCTCTGGTTTTGTGAGAACGAAAATGAGCAATTGGAGCCAATGTTTGACTATTGGAAGAAGAAGGGTCTTGTCCAAGTTTGTCAACTCGACGATTCACTTGTACAAACTATGATAGTGGCCAGCACGCAGGAGGAGTGGAAGGTGCAAGGCATAAAGGCAAGGATAAGTCATTGCTACGATGTTTTATGCACAACTTTCTATACGAGATTGGATACTACTATTGAGATTTCTAACATTCCTCTTTGATGTTTTATCCATAACTTTTATACATAATTTGAAATAATTAATCATCTTTCTCGCAGCTTTATAATGAGCATAACTATGAAATGGCAACTAGATGCTTTGAAAAAGGGAGAGACACATATTGGGAAAGAAGGTCAAGAGCTTCAGGCCTCAAAGCTCGAGCTGACAGCATCCGCCGTGCTAATCATGAAGAGGCTGATGCTATTCTCAGAGAAGCTGCAGAAATTTTCGATGCCATAGGAAAGGCTGATTCTGCTGCACAATGTTATTTTGAATTAAGAGATTTTGAAAAAGCGGGTATGAAGGATGAACAAGATTTCATATTTTTGCTCTGCAATTAATCTCTCTCTATCTGTGTTGGTTTTTGAACTTGTCATGGGAATTTGATGCAGGAACAATCTTTCTGGAAAAATTTGGTGAATCTGAACTTCATAAAGCAGGGGAGTGTTTTGCTTTGGCTGGAAGGTTTGAACGTGCGGCAGAAATTTATGCAAAAGGCAACTTTTTGTTGGAGTGCTTGAATGTTTGCTCGAAAGGAAACCTGTTCGACATCGGTTTGCAGTACATCCATTACTGGAAAGACGAAGCCCTGCAAGAGTCTGGTGCAAATGAAAAGGATGAAAGATTAGAGAAAATGGAACGAGAGTTTCTAGAAAGTTGTGCTCTTCATTACCACAAAAGTGGAGATAACAGGTCTATGATGAAATTTATCAATGCTTTTCATTCAACCGATCTGATGCGTAATTTCTTGAAATCCCTAGACTGCCTCGACGAGCTTCTTCTGTTAGAAGAAGAAACCGGAAACTTTCTGCAGGCTGCGTACATTGCAAAAAAGAAAGGCGATATAATCCGCCAAGCTTATCTTCTTGGGAAAGCTGCAAAATTTGAGGATGCATCAGTACTTATTCTTCAATTTGTACTTGCAAACTCTCTTTGGTCATCTGGAAGCAAAGGCTGGCCCTTGAAGGAGTTTTCCCAAAAAGAAGAACTACTGGAAAAAGCCAAATCTTTTGCCAAAAATGTTTCGAGCAACTTTTACGAGTATGTATGCATAGAAGCTGATATTCTATCGAGCAAGGAGAAAAACTATATCATCATGAAGGATTGGTTTTCCTTTTTTCATAGAGACAAGAATGTTGAAGGTGAAATGTTAGCCGTGCGAAAAGTACTCGACTTCCAGTTGGGTTGCAATGCTTCCAAGTATGCTTGGGAAGACAAGGTCATTTCTGATCCCATTTTGCATGCAGAGAAGATTTCTATGGAAACGATGGTTTTCTTTTGGGAATGTTGGAGGAATAATACTTTGAAGATATTTGATAATCTTGGAAGGCTGACGACCGATGGTGTCAATGAGTATGGCAAGTTTTGTTTGAGTTTCTTGGGCGTTTCAAGGGAAGTTTACAACCAAAATGACATCTATTTTCTCCTCAATTCTGATGCATATTGGGTCCGAGATGTAGGTGGAAAATCTGTTCGAAAGAATAGTAACTTGGTTTCCCTTGATGTTTGCTACTTAATCTCCTCGGCCCGTAATTATTGGCGTTCAGAAATGCTCGATCTCGGCATGAAGGTTTTGAAAACTCTTGAAAACCTTTATCACTTATCGACCAAAAGTTCACTTTCATTGTTTTTTCAGAGCAGATCACTAATCCATATTTTTGAAGTAGCAAAATTTCTTTTGGAGACGAAACATCTTGACCGCTCCCATAAGGAGTCACAGATGCTGCGAAATTACGTTGAACTTGCAAATGATAGGTTTGTCACCGTCGTGTTTCCTCTTGACTTGAACATGTCATTGGATGATAGTATGATTTCCTTGAGAAGTACACCGGTGGCAGGGGAATTACTTCATAGAAACATAGCCAAAAACACCAGCTCAATTAACAGCTTGAGTCATGGCCAAATTGGAAGGGTAGCGATGATAATTCTTGGATCGGCTAAGCTAAGCAGCCAACCCTTTGAAAGCATCGCGAAATGGTCGGATGAAAGTCAGCCATGGAAGCTATTCTTCCAACGTCTGGGAGAGGTAGCGAATCAGCCTGATATCTCTCTTGTTTGGAGCTTTCATCAGGCTTTGAATGAAACATATAGAGCAAATTGGGTGAAAGAAAGGGACTATATAACGCCCTTCTGTTTCCTCTATCTTCTTGAGAGGATTTTGATCATGGCTTCTTCCTGTAATGGTTACTTTATTACCACAAAGTCCTCTTTTGTAGAGTGGCTTACTTACTACAGAGGAGATTATAAACAGAGTTGCAATCTACCACTGGATGTCAACCGTTATTTGGAAGCAACTATTAGTTTTTTGGTCAATGTTTCTCGAGAATGCCTTGTCAATAAAGAACAGATGATCAATTGGCTCATCAAATCCAGAATTAAGGTGAAAGAATACTACCCGACACTGGTGCTGAGATTTTTTATTATCATCTGCTTGCTTCATGTGAACTTTGGTGTTAGATTAGATTTACTATATGATTTACTGGGTAAGAATTATATCACTAATTACTTGCCACTGGAGTTCTGTAATACTTTACGGAGCAGAAGAAGGGATAATGTTTTAAACAACTTTGCTGAGGCTTTCCGAAAGACTAGCAATCCAATGGTGATTGTTAATGTTTGGGAAAAACGTCCCGTATTTATGTGCCGAGATGCAATTTTTGTCGATATGAGAGAAGTTAGTACCATGGAAGATGTTTTGCAGATATTATTTCCAAAGATTGTTGAAGATGGAGAGAAAGCAATCGTCTTGAATCCTTTCAGATCAGAAGATAATGGCCCGGAAAAGGTTTTGGATGTATCAAAAAAGATACTGTCAAACTCTCCGTCGACGGAACACAGGGAAGAAGTGAGTTACAAGAACAAAAATGGTGGTAATCCGGTTGAAGAAGGCAATCGAATGAATCTTGTATCAAATGTTCACGCGATCAAGGTCTGCCAATTGGCTTCTAGATATTATTCTTGTCTTTGTTTGCCAATTCTAAGTTCTTGCTTCGTCATCATAAACTTCAGGTAGATACGGAGGAAAATGCTGCTTCAAAAACCAGAGAAATTGGAGAAATCTCTTTGGAGGACGATCTGTCCGCTGAACTGAGTTTCAGGTAAGAACAAATGTTGATCTTTGGCAAACTTAAGCCTGTGAAAAGTATTTACCACTTGTCCACTTCCTCTCAGTGATCAAAGGATCGGGAAACATTCCAAGAGCTTACTTTCAAGAAAAGCAGAGGAGGCCGGTATGAGTGAATTCATGGGGAAAGACAAATCTTTGGCATTAGAAACCGAATCTTTGGGGTCCGCCGATGACAAGTCTGATGAAGAAGAGAGCAGTAACGCCAACCCCATGGATGGAGCTACTGATTCAACTACACAAGATATCAGCAAGAAGAAAAAGAAGGGGAAGAAAAATAAAAAAAGTAAAGGGGGGAAGAAGAAGAAATGAGCAGCTCACAGCTCTATCTGTAATGACAATGATTGGTGCTTTTACCATGCATATATTTTGAATTACAATGATTTCTTCTCTCGAGATATAATTTTAGGCATATAACAATAGCAAGAAAAAGAAATTATGAAGTGAGATACTAGATTTTAGGGGTGGAACTGGGTTCCGTTTGATCTGACAAATTGAACAAAACCGACTATTAGAGTCGGTTCGATTGGGTTTTTAATGCACCGAAATCGAACCATGAATACCAATTTATTCGGTTCACTTCTTGGTTTTGTTTAATGAAAACACAGTAAAACCGAACCCATAGCCTAACCAAAAACATTAAACCAGTAACCCTAGTTTCGATTTTTTTCATTCCGTGCAGTGTGCATTCTCCAATTTGCAGAAGGTTGAAGCAAAGGCAGTTGATTATCGAGTGCAAGGGCGAGAGAATTTTATGCTGCAGGAACTGTTTAACTTTGATGTAGAATTTTTTTTATATGAACGATATAAAAAAATTTGTGCAATAAAAATTTTCACCTTTTGCCAAAATGAACTGAAAAATAAAAATTTGACAAAGTGATGTATGTTTTAAAAATTTGTCAAATTTGTGGAATGAAAGATGCATGATGTTTATTTCGACCGTATGCATGTCTGTTGTTGGAAGCCTAATTTTTCCGTATGTTTTGAAGTCTTATTCAAAATCTTGAAAGTTGAGAGTGAATGAACATAAAAGAAGATGAATTTTTGTATGATAGGATGAAATATACTATAAACGAACGCACAAAACGATGCAAAGGAGAAAGTAAAACATGTAATCACTTCACGGGAAAAAAAAATATGAAGACGGAAAGAGTAGAGCACATTGCAACTATTGTCTGACTACGTATGTGTATCATTCTAGAAAGAATGGAACTATAAACTTACACAGACATCTAAGTAAATGTTCAAACTTCTTGACTACTTTGGACAAAAAATAAAAATAAAACAGAGACAAAAATAGTAGGTTTAACAAATTCAATGAGTCTTAAGATATTTAATGAGCAACGATTTAGCGAGAAGCTTACTAGAATGGTCGTGATGGAAGAATTACTTTTTAATATTGTAAAAGATAAGTTGTTTGTAGAGCCGCTAAATGAATAGCAGCCTAAGTCTGATGTTCCCTATCGCAAAACAGTTGTTAATGATATTTTTAAGATATACGTGGAGGAAACGAGTTAGTTGGAAGTTTCCTTCGCTGAATTGACTTTAAACATATCTCTAACTACTAATACATGGATGTTGATACATAGCATAAACTATATGGCTCATTTTATTTATTTTTTTTGAATTTTGCATAGAAAGATTATTAATTTCTGTGTCATTCCTAATTATAAATGAGAGATAATTGCTTTAATCTTGGAAAAATGTTGTTGGACTGTGGAATAGATAGAGTTTTGACTATAATAACAGACGATGCTTCTTCTAATGAAGATGTTTTGAATCTTTTGGTCAATAATATTAAAACATGATAGTATTTGGTGGTGGATGAATAGTTTATGCATGTTAGATGCTTTGCTCATATTGTAAATCTAGTTGTTACAAATGAGTTAAAAGACCATAATGATTCTATTGCGAAGAATTAGAAAACGGTGAAGTATGTTGCATCTTCTCCTATGATAATGCAAAAGTGATTGGAACTCGACATATTTGGTGCTAAAAACTACAACTAATTTTGAAAAAGTGTTTGTTAAATTGAATGAGTTCACATTAACTACGTTGCCAAATTTATCCAAGATGCACTTTTGGTGAAGAAGTGTAATAGATAGAATTTCAAAATTCTAAATTTAAAATTCGAAATCATCAAATCAATTCAAAATTAAAAACATAATTTAAGATTTGATTCCTAAAATTTCTAAGAATCACATTGATATCAATTTTAAACAACCATAAAATGTATTTAGCCTAAATATCGTCCAAAACCAGAAGAAGATCTGATTTGAACTCCCTAACTATTAAATCCTCGGATAGCAGCTCTAGAAATCTGAATTTGAATTGGATTTACTCGCTAAAAATTCAAGGAGATCTAGGATTTTGGAGGATGTTGGTTAAGAACTTCTCCTATAAATAGAGTTGTTCGGTATTGGAGGAAATGACACTAGCTCTCTCTTTCTCTCTCTTGAGTTCTATAGTTAAATGACTCTCATCTCTAGCTACGACCACCGCTCTGCAGCAACTCCGAGACAACACATTCTCTCGAGCAGTCAAGTTACTGATAGAGCTCGCCGAAGAAATTGGAGTCAGCTCCTTCCGACCCAAAAGCCTCAGACGTTTCTCCAACGCGACGAGCACTCTCCGAAGAGCACACTCCTCTGTGTTTTGTACGCGAAACGTGGAGCAGCTTGAGAAGAAGGAGAGCAAGAATCAGGTTTTCTTTTTAAAAGCCAGAACCGGTTCTCTTAAGTCAAACAGAACTCGCCCAACTAAGCCAGATCTAGTCCAACAGAGCCAGATCTGGTCCAACCAAGCCAGATCCAGTCAAATCAAACAAGATTCGGTGCAACTGAACCAGATCTGACCCAAATTTTGTTATGAATTAAACCGAACCGATATAAGATTTTTCCTATAAAGAATTTATGCATAAATCGTTATGAAATGAATTTATCTATGTAGAAATTTAATACCAAATATTTGATTCAGGCAGGACAAATCTCGGAAGTTGTCCAAATCATTTCGAATCGATCTAATCTGACCCGATCTGATCTAAGAGCAACCGTAAGGAAATGCTACCATAATTATTCTGAAAGTTGGATTTATTTAATTAGGAATTTAATACTGAGTATTTATTCAGATGAGAAATTATTAGAATATTGGAAAATCTCTATAAACCCCAACCGCTCGGAATCCAAGTAAGTGAAAATAGTACGTTTTCAACGTTTTGGCTACGACCCTACATCACAAAGTCATGTTATTTTCTTATAATTATTTTGTTACACGTTTTTTATATTTGAACACGCATATTTAGGCATTAATATAGAATTGGTAAGACATTTCGTATGTGTATGAATATGATGAAATTGACAGAAAATATATGATAGCAAAAGCCTGAACGACAATGAGATGGTGAGCTTAAACACGACTACGCCTGAACGACAATTAAATGATTAAGTATAAGGTTGAAAAATGAGTTCCAACCAGTCTGTTATTGTTAAATCAGGATTCGGTAAAAATTAATGTTAATTTTGACACTTGCATGTATTTTCGCCTATTGAGTTAAATTTCATAGTTGTATAATTTTGTGATGTAGATAAGTTTTTATCTGAAGAAGAAATGACTATAATCGAAAACCTCTCAGAGGCAAATGAACATATAAAAGAAGAAAATATTTTTGGTTTGAAAGAAAAAGTTTAATTGAGTATTTTCTGTTTTTGAAAATTTTTATATTTTTTTAAACTTTGAATAAAGTATATTGAACTTATTTAAAATTTTATCAATTATTTTAAGTTTCTGATAAAATTATTTAATATTAAAAATTTTGATGAGTCTTTCACGCATTTAATGTTTAAGTCATTATTTAAAGAGATTTTCAGTATTTTTAAATTAGAGTTTTAAATTGGAGAAATTAAATTGAGAATTTTTAAATTGGGGCGTTACAAGAAGATTGGCTTGTCATTCGGAAATTTATCACTATTAAAGGTATTTTATAAATTTATATTGAAAATCTCCTTAACATTGTGCATTACAGTCAATATATTCTTTGCAAAATTATACGAACTTTACCTAATAATCAAGAAGTGGCAACACATTGCTCAGATATATAGCTTTGAATATGCAAACAAAATTTGAAAAGTATTGGGGAGATTACACTAACGTGAATCACTTTATGTACGTGACTGTAGTGGTTGATCGACGATTTAAATTCAAGGTCGTAAAACATTGCCTCTTGAAGTCGCATTCACCAAAATTGACCAATGACATACTAATGGGTTTGAATGATACGATTAGACTATTGTATGGTGACTATAAAGTACAATTACCAAAAAATAATGATGTCAAAAAAGATTGTGTTACTATAGTTGAAGATTTTGAAGTACAATCTACATTTAAGACTGAAGTAAATAAGGAAAATGATTTTGGGCGTAATAATGAAATATACAATTATTTGTTTGCAAAACTTCAAGACTTTTCCGACGACAGAGAATTATTGTATGACTGGAGAATGCATACTTCAGAATATCCTACTTTGAGTCTAATAGTGAGAGATGTTGTAGCCATTGCTATTTCAACACCTGCCTCATAGTCAACTTTCTGCTGTGTAGGTCGAGTTTTGGATTCTTTCTCGAGTTTGTGAGCTCCCAAGACGGTAGAAAGCCTCATTTTTTTTTTTTTTCAAATTTGGATTCGTAATCCAGATAATCAAGCCAATATTTGCGAATTATTATTACAAAATTTGAAATAAGTATAACATTTTCTATTGTTTAATAATAGTTTTTTTCATGCATTATTGAGTTGTTCTATTTTTATCGTGTTTACTTGTTGCTTAGCTTTGATTGATATGATATAAAAATCAAAGAAATGTTGATATTTACAGCAGACCAATACTATACGGAAGTGAAGGTGGTTATCAACTATGTTTACTTTTCATTAATTGTTTAGATAACTAAATTATTTTATTTGCTAATACAGATTATACTTAGACATCAAAGTCAATGGTATCAAGATGAGAAAACCACGTTTATTGAGCAATTGCACTTTATATTTAGTGAATATCTGGATTATTTTTCTTTCTTTTTATGCTTCACAAATTTGTAGTGTAGTAGGTTGAATTATTATGTTTTCTTTTTTTTTTCTTTATATTATTATGAGTACTAGGATTGGATATTTAGATTGTTCTTTTTTTTGCTTCTAACATATTTGTAATGTAGTAAGTTGATTGTTAACTTTATTATGTTTCTTTATCTTTATCTTATTTATTTGAAATGATATCTAGATTGTTTTATCTTTTTATATATTTGTGTTAATGTTATAATGTGTTAGTACGTTGATTGAACATGTTTTTTTAATCCAAAAACCAACAAATGCCCAAAATGAAGCCAAAATTGAGCCCAAACCAAGCCTATTAATCAACTTGAACTGAATTTCTTCTCAGTTTGGGTTTGATTTTCCTACCCGATTGGTTTAAGTTCAGTTCCAATTTCATAGAAATCAAATCCATCGGGTTGGTTTGATTTTTGCTAAAAATTGACATGACCAGAAAATTTTCACCCCTACTAGATTTACGTTGAAAAATCTTTTTGAGAGAAAATCACTATGAGAAGAATAAATCTACTATGAATATCGAAATACAATTACGAATTTTACAATTTTAACTTACATGAATTTATAAAAAAATAAAATAAAATAAAAATGTGATAGTCGAGCTGACCCCACCCTCGAGGATCCGCGATTGGTTATACACTGACCCAGGTCAACTTCAAGATCCGCGGTGCCACTGTTCACTCATGACTTTTTTTCACATGAGTAGAATAATTTTTGTCCTACTCAGCGAGTCGAACCTTGGACCCTATGATAACATCTAAAGGTTCCCATATGCTGGTACTACTTGAGCTAGTACCCCAAGTGGTACCAGCATATGGGAACCTTTGAATGTTATCATGGGGTTCAAGGTTTGACTCGCTGGGGATGGAAAAAATTCAGCTACCTATTGAGAAAAAGGTCATGAGTATAGTGACACAGTGAATCCTGGAACTGACTTGTGCCAGTGTATAACCAGTCACAGATATTCGAGGGTGGGGCCAGCTGGGCTATCACAAAAATTGTAATGAGAATTTTTACTTGACTTTAATCAGCCTAGCTCAGATAAAATTTGTATTCCACTAAAATTCAACCTTTTTTCCTAGACTTAGTTTCTTCACTTTGTCGCACTCTTGCATGTCACAGTTCATCTTGCCGCCATCATGCTACACCTAGTCCTAGACCTCGATTGCTCGAGCTCTTCAATGGTCCTATTACTTACTCTCTCTCATGTAATCCCAAATGATGTCCCAATAGTAGCGATGGCTTGGTCTTAAATAAAACAGGTTTTTAACTTTTATACTTTTATTCGTGATTTGCTGGAGTTTTGATTTCACTAGATGGCTCAAAAAGCGCATTTCAATTTTTTTTATTTTTAATGAAAACAAGAGGCATATTTTGTATCTTGTAATTATTTACATTGGTGATTTTATACAAAGCAAGTGTACGTATCACATAAGTAGTACAGTGATAAAAATAATCGTTGAATCCCCATAAAATTGGTAATTAAATTTCTTATTATCATAAAACAAAAGCAATAAATTAAAAACGAATTAACTTCAATTACTTAAAACATAGAACTAAAATTATCCCTGAATACTCCACCTAATTAGCTCAATTACCTTTTCAATTAATTAATTAATTTGCATAAGTTAATTAACTGAGAAACTCTAAGTATCTAAAATCTCATTTAATGGTCAATTACAAATATTAGTAGAAGTTAAATTCCTATATCCTATGTGAATAAATTAATAACAGTTCATTAAATTCAACTTCGCAATTAGGTTATCCTACATGAACTCACGATTTTAAATCAATGATTGTGTGTTATTCTGTATGTATTTTAATGAAAAAGATTAAAAATAATTAATTAGATTTTGTGTGAGTTTAAATAGTAATCCTAGAACAGAAAACTGTATGTATTTTAATGAAAAAGATTAAAAATAATTAATTAGATTTTGTGTGAGTTTAAATAGTAATCCTAGAACAGAAAACTATTTCATGACAACAAGAGAAAAATTATCTCAACGTCTATGAAAAATACAATGAAATCAAAGAGAAGAGAAAGAGATAAAAATTAGTTGAAGCTCTCTATCTCGGTGATTTGTCATGAGTTGTTTGATCTCCACAAATATCGTCAGCAATTCAGCGAAAAATCTCCTTTCTTTGTTGAATTCTCCGGTCTCCAACCTCTTCTTGTCGTTCGGTGCATGTTGTATGTATAGATCATCATTATAATGCCTATTAATCTTAATTTTTTCTGTAATGTTGAAACCGTGTCTGACTTATGAGTGCAATTGTGATACGTAAAAAATCACGAGTGCAAGTGTACTCAAAGTGAACGTAGTAACGATGATCTTTAGATTTGCACATCTCGTTCTCGACTCTACTGCAGTAGTGCCCTTCTAGATCATAGTAATGCGGAGCGTAGTGCAGTGGCTCAACTACTATTTCATGTTAATTTTTGTCGTTTTGAATGTAGTTGCTCCTCTCGCTGCGGCTACGTTGATTTATTAATTTTCACAATTCTTGCCACTTTTAGGTGCCTTTAATTTTGATCTATGTATAATACATGTTAATGTGAAAATGCATAAAAAATCACTCGAAAAGGTATCAGAGTCTCTCGAACTAGTAAAATTCACGGTTGAAGTTACTTAAATCATTCGTATAAAACAAAATCATCCATTTACAAAAATTTCACTATTCGTATAAAACAAAATCGCTCTAAATATATGATAAATAATGTTATCAACAAATGACACGATCCATTTGATCTCAGAGAATGTTTCTTTAATCAACATGGAAGACAATTTTTCTTCGAAAAACTTCTCCCTCGAGCGGGTAGAATTCATGTACTAATTATGGAGAAACTCCCCCTTTTTATCAATGAGTTAGTAACTGGCTCATTGAAGAATTTTCGTAATCGTTTTCTAGAAAATGAAGAAAAAACCGTTACAATATTAAATCTAGTCTGAGCTGTGGGTTGAATTGTAATTTTAGACTGGACCGCAGCTTGAACCCTCCAATGCGCGACTTGAACTCAGATTTTATAAATATGAATTTAATGAATAATTTTTATTATTTTGTTAATAAATTGAATATTTAAGTATTCAACAAATCATCTCATGACATGTAACAAACTCAAAAATTCAATTTTGACCTCATTGTCTCATTGTCTTTTTACATGAATGCATTAAATAATTAATTATTTAATGTTGTTTGTCATATTTTTTTTTATTATTTGAATTGTAATAGAAAATGACGAAAGATCAATGAACTTATAGTTTTAAACTACAATAGTTTTATTAATTAATATAAGTTCTTTATATTAATTAACATAATTTTTAACTGTAAAATTATTTTACTAAATATTTAAAGTGATATTTGTAAAACTATAAAATATATGTATTCAAAATATTCATTAATATAGTAATTACATAGATATTGATCCTCTATTTAGATTTGTAATCGGATAGATTTTATAATCTGTTAATCTCTTATATTGCACATTTATCTTTGATTGTCATTAGTTTTTAATTAAATAATTAATTAATAACGATTATGAATTGCACGTTAATTATTTATTTTGAAATTAACAAACAAGGAATCCATATAATTGGATTGCATTGCATCAATATTAAAATTCCCAACTATTTATTTTATAGTTCATTCTCATTGTACAAAGTGTTTGAATTATAACTTACGTAAAACTTTATTGAATATATTAAAAAGTAAACTAAAATAAAATAGGAATTTGTGAAATATAACGAACTAAAATAATACATATATAATCATCGTTATGATAAAATTAATTGTTCTGTTATTAGAACAATATAGTTTTGTCTAGTTCAGTTATGTATAATCATAAAACATAATCATTTTATGTCACTACATATGTAATCGAGACATTATTATAAATTTTTAATAAGATGAACTACGTTAATGACTATGCATTATTTAAAGATTACATATATCAAACATAAACCATAGTTTATTTTGATTATTACTAATCGTATTTTATTCCGTGTATCTATAATATATACGTTAATATAAAGTTTGCGTAAATAACTAAAGAATTTTTTAAAATATAATCTAAAATAGAAAAAAATTAAACAAAATAAATTTATTCATATTTTAAACGAGAGAGAGAGAGAGAGAGTAGTTGACCGCAACTAACAACATTGTGCAACCCCTACTACTTGGTCAATAAAATGCATGGAGAAATATCACTGCAAATTCAACGTCACGCATGGCCAAACCTACCAGTTCATGTCAACCTCCATTTTCTAAACATCCAAGCTCCAACGCATGTTATATAAATATACCTCCCCATTCTCAATCTTCCACCTCATTATCTTCTCTCTCTCTCTCTCTCTCTCTGAAAAACATTGACTTGTTGGTTCTCTACGAAACTATTATCTCATTAATCTCTTGATAATGAGAAAGCCTTTCTGTGAGAAGCAAGACACAAACAGAGGAGCTTGGTCTACGCAGGAAGATCAAAAACTCATCGATTACATCAGAAGACATGGCGAAGGTTGCTGGCGAACCCTCCCTCAAGCTGCAGGTCTGGCTTTTACCATTTTTTTCTGCTCTGAGAGAGAGAAAGAGAGAGAGAGAGAGAGAGAGAGAGAGAGAGAGAGAGAGAGAGAGAGAGAG
>CM039527.1:12159374-12224356 GCA_022433055.1 Begonia peltatifolia | reverse complement strand
AGAGAGAGAGAGAGAGAGAGAGAGAGAGAGAGAGAGATTATAATTTGGGTTTCAAATTTTTGCATTGTAGGTCTACATCGATGCGGTAAAAGTTGCAGACTGAGATGGATAAACTATCTAAGACCAGACCTTAAAAGAGGTAAATTTGCGGAAGATGAAGAAGATCTCGTCATCAAGCTTCATGCCCTCCTAGGCAACCGGTAAGTAATTCTATCGTCCGAAACTACCCAATAACTTCAATTTTAAGATTGCGATTAATATATGGGCGCGTCTGAGTGGAATTTCAATATCGATGAATCTAGACAACAACTTTTAATTTGAAAGAAATTCAAATGTAATCTGATATGAATTTAAGCAAATTTAGTGCTTATAACTTTTGATTTATGAATCTGTGGACTCTAATTATAAAGCTTAAAATGAGGTTAGACGCTTAAAAATGAAATAAAATTTCTGAATGTAAATAAAATTTTGCAGGTGGTCTCTAATAGCAGGAAGACTACCAGGAAGAACAGATAATGAAGTGAAGAATTACTGGAATTCGCACCTGAGAAAGAAGCTTTTAAAAATGGGTATAGATCCAAATAACCACAGAATAACTCAAAACGTTCAAACCTCCATTTCTTCGACTTCATCTGGTCAAATTTTAGAGTCAGGTGGGTTATTGCCTGATTTGAACCTTGATCCATCCATTTTTCTTCCTTTTTCTTAAGAAACCTCTATTGTTTCTCCTCCTTCCCTACACTTGCTCTATTTTAGATAATGGAAGCTATAAATTTTGATTGTAGCTTTGAAATAGGTGGCTGATTTATTGGATTTTTGGGACTCGTCTGATCAAACATCTAGAACATAATCTCATCTAGAGGTATCTCCCTTTTGTCCTAACTTAGGAAGACAAAATAGAGAGATTTCTTCTTTTGTACGTTTCAGTGCATGATGTAGTAGTATTCTTGTATATTATGAAAACTTCTACACTTTTTCATTAATTTGGTGCATTGCTACATCTTAGAAACAGACAGATTTTCATAGGTGAATTTCATCGAAAAAGGAACTCAAATATTCTTCTCAGAAGGACAAATTGCAATTCTGCAAAATAGGATGAGATCTTGTCGTCCAGTCTCTGGAATTTTTTACACTCCTTGTCCGATTACTAACAAAAATAAGTTCAATTTTCAGAGCACTTGTATCGATGTTGTAGTGTATTAGGAAATCTCTATCTTGATTATATTTTTGTAGAATTTTGGTCCCACAAATACAATATTTAGTTTTGGGTCGAATTTATACAATTTTATTCTTGATTTTAATTTCATAATATATATTATTAAATTAAAAATAAAAGTCTACTTATAAATTATTCACCAAACTTTTTTAACATGGGATGATGCATTTTTCATGGCATGAGATAGACTTTCGCAATCAACCTAATTTAAAAACTGATTAATTGAATTAGACCAAACCAAAATTTTTGTTTCAACAAGACTCCAATCTTAAAAAATTGAACCTTGATTCTACGTTCCAATATTCAGAAACTGGTCAGAATAGAAAAAGTCAAGTTTTCTTTTCACTTAGGTCCTATTATTGTGCTGGCAATTTTTTTAGGCAAAAGGCTCAACAACAATTAATTGTGAGAGAAAAGAAACTTTAAGAACAAATAAAACTGAAAGATCATCTATCAATTGGGATGGTAGAAAGTGATAGTTAACCCGAGTTAAATCTTAAAAATGGATCCAACTATACATTTGGTTCAAAAAAAAGACTCAAACTAATTTTTCGTCCAACAAAAAACTCAAAGTATTAAAAATATGCAAAAAATAGATTTGTTACAAGCCGATATGTCCCCGCATTCAGTTTTCTAAAAGAGAACGGTTTGCCGTTCTCTCGATGCGGCAAACAGTTCTCCGCGGGCCGATGCCCGTGAGGGGCACGTGAGAACGGTTTACCTTGTCCGAACCCGACAAACTATTGTCCTTCAGAATTCTAAACGCATGTGATTTCTAGCCTAAAAAATACCTCTATGTGCAAACGGTTTGCCGTTCTCAGGACGCAACAAACCGTTCTCCTTCAGTCCCGTGATCAATTATTGAGTGATCACAGACCGGGCTACAGAAAAACAGCAAACCGTTCTAAAAGAACAGGTTGCCGTTCTCCTACCCTATATAAAGACCGAATCTCTCCCTTCTATTCTCATACCACCTCTCACTTCTCTCTGCTCAATCTCTCTAAAACTTCTCTATTATTATCTTACTTTAGAGAATTTTCTTTGTATTAACAACGATGATGGATGATGATTCAAATAGAGCAGTTGATTTAGACGAGCCAACAAGTTTTGATGTCGAGATGGATTGATATTCGCACGCCACTCCTACATATGGTGATATTCAAGCATTAGATCATGTAGATTGAAATGAAAAAATAGTGGTGCATTCGACCTTCAGAACTCCAGACAATGAGCTTCAAACACCGGCCAGGTCCGACGTTGATGAGGTGGAAATCTTACTGGTACATGAAGAAATCTCAATGGGCTTTTTTTGGGAAAAAATATAGATGTATAAAGAAAATTAAAACAAAAATACGCGAATATTCTATACAAAATGGTTATGGTATCAAATTTGTCCAAAGTGACAAGGAGCAACTGGCAGGTAAATGCATAGACAGATGTGCATGGTGACTGCATGTTTCGCATATGCAAGACGAGGAGACCTTTCAAATAAAAAGTTTGATTATTTCTCACAGCTGTGCGAGGGTAACAGAGAATCGAAACGCTAGTGCAAAATGCAATGCAAATCATTAGTTGGATAGATTTAAAAGTCAACATATATGGGAAATTCATTCCATCATTGAGATAGTCAGGAAGAATTTCACTGTCAACGTTACGCTCGGTATTGCCAAAAGAGCAAGAAGCATAGCTCGAACATTAAACGAAGGCAAGGGTGACGAATAGTACAAGATAGTCTGGTCGTATACAGTAGAAATATACAGAACAAATCCGGATAACACAGTGAAAATACATGCTTACGAGACGGAGAGTGATTCAATGGTATGCCAAAGAATGTATATGCGCATGGCTACATGCAAGGCAGGATTGCTGCAGTATGGTTGCCCTGTTATATGTTTGGATGACTGTCATCTGAAGAACTTATGTTCAGGTCAATTACTCACAACCGTCAGTATTGATGACAACGATGGAATATATCCCATTACTGTTGACAACGTAGAAAAAGAATCTGCGAACAGCTGACAATGGTTTTCGCAACCTTTGAAGCGAGACCTGAATCTTGAATCGGGAGACAAATGGACATTTATTTCAGATCGACAAAAGGTATAATACATTTCAAAGTTTAATTCTAATTGTAATGGTCCAGTATTATCCTGATCAGTATTCTATTTTTTTTTTCAAATGTCAAGGGTTGCTGAAGGCTGTTGATGGGGAATTTAAAGAAGCCGAACACCACTTCTGTCCACGATATATGTACGCAAACTTCAAAGGTCTGTTTTAAGGTAGAACATACAGAAATGCGATGTGAAATGCGAACAAAGCAACGACAAAGTATTATTTTGACATAGAAATGAGAAAATTATATCAGTTTATAGTTGATGCCCATGCATGGCTTCGAGCAGAAGAGCCTAAATTTTGGGATTGTCATGCCTTCTCTTTTATCCCAAAGTGCGATATGAGTCTGAATAATTTGAGCGAGTCATTCAATACACTTCTGCTGCTTGTGAGGGATAAGCCGATCCTGACTATGTTTGACATGATCTAAAAGTGCGTAATGACTTACATCGTAAAAAAATTCGAGAAGCTAACCTAATCAAGAGAATCTCTGTGTCCTCAGATAAAGAAAGAATTTGAGAAGCTACAAATTCAAGCTCACAATTGGAGTGCTCAGCATGTGGAAGGTGCACAATTTGAGGTGAGGAACAACTATGAACAATATGTAGTCGACATAAATACGAGTGTGTGCAACTGCACCAGGTAGAAGCTTACTGGAATCCCGTGTGTCCATGTCATTCAATGCATGTATTTCATGAGAGTGACACTAGAAATTACATGCATCGATGCTATCACCGGGTGACTTACGTGCAGATGTACTCACAGTTTATTCAACTGGTGAGTGGCCACCAAATGTGGCTAGAAATACCAGGTCTGAAGGAACTCATTCCGCCGAAAAGATATCGTCAACCTGGTAGGCCGAAAAAGACAAGAGTGCAAGATGTTGACGAGCTATCTAGTTTCGACAATTTGTAAGAAGAACTCGAAGATGACGTGCGACTTATGTTGGCAGTAGGGGCATAACAGTTGCACTTGTCCTCACTGAGGATCCACTTCAGACACTGCTTCTCAAGAAATGTGTATGAGTTTTGACACATTCGAGGGGGCACAGGAATCTGCAACGCGCGACTGAGGCAGAAATAATTGACCGTTGTAATTTATTTCTTTTGGTTTATCTAATAAAAAATAAAAAAAAAATTGAAAAAATGGGCAGAGTTTCGTTTGTGACCTACAATCATGTATCTCGGGTCGAATATCATGCTGATGTAGAGTTTCTCCATGACATAGAGATCCATTCAGCTGACAAGATCTCTATGTCCATCCCTCGGCAGGATGGTGTGGCTGATCAAGTTGTGAAGAACCCGAGTTTTGATGTTCAAATTCCTTAATCTTGACTTCACGAACCCTGCAATCTCCACATTGCAGTGAATTTGCTGAAGGAACTCTAATCCCTATTTTGTTTTAGCAAAGTCACTCTGTTTGGAAACGTGATAATATTGCTCTGCGTCGTCAATGGAAAATCTGAGCAGTTCATTGATAAAAGCTGCATTTACGACGATGTCTCTACCAAAAAGGTACGTCTAAGTGCCCCGTCACCTCGATACTATACAGGTTTGCATAAAATAAGCGCACAATTCTGTCGTATCTCTCGCCCCCGCATGTTATACACCCCGTGGAGGACGATGTTGTCAAACATTTTCTTTATCCTAGACATTCCCAACCGGTAAAGTTGGCAGTCTTCCCGTAAAAGATCGAGTGGATTCATGTATCTTGCTCGTACTGCTCCTTACACACCCGGCTTTGGAACTCCATTGAAAAATAACCAAGAGGTAGTTGTGACACTTCATCTGACACTTGGTTTGATGGGTCTTTTTGTAAATTCTGTTGGGGAGTTTTTTGACTTACAAATATTCTAGGGGGCATATTTCAGAATGTAGGAATTTTTCAGAATTTAAGGATTTTCAAATTTTTTTATTTTTATTTTTGGATTTTCGAAAAAAAAAAAAATAGCACGAATTTGTTGAAAAAAACATAGATCTGGAAAAAAATGGGCGGTTGGAGTATTATAGAAGGGACTATAACGAATCCGGGTATTTGGAGTTATGAAGAAATGGGGCAAAAATAGGCTCGGGTTTTCAGATTTGGCTCGGTTTTGAGATTTTCTCAAAGAAAACTCTCAGTTTTGGAAGATTTTGGCAAAAATCATTCGATTTTGGCGAAAATAATTCGGTTTTAGATGATTTTGGCAACACAACGCTCGGATCTAGGGATTTGGCCGAGAAAAAAGTCGGATTTCAGATGAAAAATTGTCCAAATGACTCTCGGCCGACGTTATACTAGCAGAGAACGGTTTGCCGTTTAAGGGTAAACATCCCACGTGTTCATGAGAACAGTTTGTCGTTTTTATGGACACGACAAACCGTTTTAAGAACACTCTTAAAACCAGTTGTTGTTTCCATAAAATGGAAAATTTTTCTCTAAGAGGGGGATGTTCACCCTCAGACGTGCTCCCGCATTTAGAATTCTAAAGGAAAATAGTTTGCCGGCTCCTAAGAACGGCACGGGCCCGCGGAGAACAGCTTGCCACGTCGAGAGAACGGCAAACTGTTCTCCTTCAAAAAACTGAACGCAGAGGCATATCGACTTGCCGCAAATCTATTTTTTGCACATTTTCAACATTTTGAATTTTGTTTTTTTAACCAGATGCATAGTTCGATCCGTTTTTGGAATTTAACCTTAGTACAAATAATTTACAGAACAAAGAGGGGGAGATCACATCGTTTACATAAACAAAAAAGTGCAAATTTTCAAATTGCTATAGGGACATTAGGGTGCGCTAGAAATTCTCGATCTTAATTATCACCTTAAAAAAACAAAATTTATTTATACTGTTGAAACGGAAGTGGTTGAAGGTATTAAGTTCTGTCTCTATTTTTGTGCAATTTTTAATTGTTTTGGTTTGATTTTCACCGGTGAATGCCCTCAAATTCTATGTAACAAAACATATTAAAACATAAAGTCAAGATTAAGAAATGAAATATAGTATTTTATTAGCTAGATTGTGGGGAAGATTAAAGCCAAGAAAATTAAGGAGGACGAACAGATTGAGGATGCCTCCAGAGAGTTTCATTGGTTGGTAAGCCGATGGACATGCTTTTCCATCAAAAAGGAGATACAAAGAGATAAGGTAGGCTAGACATGAAAAATGAGTTGACCGAGATAAGTCGAACTAAAAATAATTTAGTTTGTCAAATCTAATAAGTTAAACGAGTCGAACCGATTCTAACGAGATCAGCTTAATGAGTTAGTTTAGAAAAATTTAAACTTGAGTTGCTTCACAAGTCGCGATTTAAACAAGTCAAACTGAGCCGAGCTGAGAGCCGAGCCGGCTCAACAAATCTAATAAAACTTAACAAGTTGAATCTAATGAGCCGAGCGTATATAAATATTTTCAACTTATATTAAATTTTAAAAAATTATATTTAAAATTATGATAAGTATTAATAATTATATGTCAACGATATTTACTCATTTAATTTAAAAGTTAGTTATATTAAGATATACAAAATTAAATATATTAATAAAAAAATTATTTAAAACTATCTAATAAAAAATATCAAATAAATATCATTTCAAATATTTTTTTTATAAAAAAAATTATAATTTGAAAAAAATTAAAAATTCAAAAAAAAATTTAATAAAAAAATTTCTAATTTTCAACGTTAGCTACAAAATGGCCATGGGGACACCTAAGCAGCTAGAAGGGGCATATAGTCAAATTGACTGTTGCACTTTGGCGTTTGCAGCAACCAAAAGGGGGAAGGCCAGCTCAGCAGGGGTCGCCTAAAGCGTAAAAAACCTCATTCTCTTATCTTCTTGCGCTGCCACCCCTCGTCTCTAGAGCACCAGAGAGGAAGAGTGAAGCGAACTATGAACAAACGAGAGAAGCAGAAATGTCGGTGTTCTATCGGACCTCGATCTCATTGATTTTGATCTCGAAATGTTTCTCTCGCAATGCTCAACAACTCTTGTGAAGAAAGTTTTTGCAATAAGTCGATTTTGTTTTCTAATTTCTCCTCTAAATGTTAAGATTTTTGGGGCGTTATTGTTTTTCGCCTGAAAATTTCATTCAACTCAGGATTTTGGTATGTTTGAGTTAGAAATGCTGTTTAGAACATTTCGCAGGTGAACACCGGGGGAGAGCATGGCCGGAACAACATGAAATTGCGGGCAAAATTGTTCACCGATCGAGACTACGATGAGAGGAATGAGGAAAGCTTGACCCATCGAACCAACGAGCTGTCTCGTTGGCCAACTCATTTGGGATCGCCTGGCCTGGTCTTTAGCTGGCTCGTGAGCCTAGCCCCTTGGGCTCGGCTTGTCCCGCCTCATAAGATCGGGTTAATTTAGAGAGAGTGAAACCCAGTAATAAATTTGGATTTCAACACTTTAGTTGTGATGAATGGAATGGTGAGCCATGTCGGGATCAGAAATAGGGATAATTATGGTCTGGTTCGGTCCGATTTATGAAAGAATAAAACAAGATCAAGATTTTTTGGGTTTTAATTTTTAGGACCAGATTCTCTTAATTTTTTTTTAGGACCGGATCAGAAATTTTAGTCCGGTTCTAGTACTTCTCATTATGAAATAAATTTTTATTAAAAAAATTCAAATTCAAAACGAATAAATAAAAAGTTAATTCAAATTCGTTTCCAAAAAAACTGAACCCAAACACAAATCAACCCAACGATCTTTTAGAAAAACTGTCTATGTATGAACAAACAGGTCGCTAATTTTCAATTCCTACAAGCAAGAAAAATCGCAGCTTTGTCAATGAGAGTAATGGGAGTAACCTGAGATTTTATAACTTTTTGAACAGTTGTAGTGTAGAGCAAAATTTTGAGCTGGTATACAAGGGAGTAACCTGAAGCCACGATATTGTCAGGAACTGTAAAAGGACTGAGAACTACAGACGATCTGAGACTAACTTTCTTGTTTTTTAATTCTACTTCTTTTTTTCAGTTTTAGATTTTTCAACAACTCCTTGATAAGGAGTCCTTATCCCATAGTTCTAGTCCGTGCAGTGAAACAAAAGTAGGGTTCTGGCCTTGAGTTTCAAAGCATCCAATTTTGATTATCAGCAGGGTTCTAAAAAAAAAAAAAAAAATGCTTTTTGATATGAAGCTTGTACACAACTGGTGGCCGACCTTTGTTTACGCTTGTCGAGCGAATTACAAAAAGTGAAAGAGGAGTTTATGGTTTATCTACCTTCGTGCTTCGTCCTTCACGCCTTACAAAAGCTAAAAGAGTAGCGGCGACCAGCATGTCAAGGCCTGATTCTTTCTCGAACTGGATCTTTACGATAAGATTCTCGAAACAACAACCTCAAAATGTTCATTTTTTAAGTGGGAACTTCTAAACGACATACACCACAAACATACAATATTCCTCATACGTGAAATCTTGAATTAAGATCCATTCAATCAAATACATCATATAAAATACATTCCATATATTGAAATGTTTACATCATTATCAAAGAGTATTCTAGCATAAGTGAATAAAAATATAAATATAAATCTGAGTCACGACATCTGACTTTCCAAACCCGAAGACTATCAAATATGATTTTTCACCTATGCCTCATTGTACATTTTACCTTACCTTGGTTTTTTCGTCCTGATAAACGTCTTTGATATCTGAAAAATATGAATATCCACAATAATGAATCATTGGTTCAACAAATAGATCTAGCAACTAGAATACCTAGTCCAGAATCGATCCACACTATCCAGGCCCATACACCATCTATCACCTATCATTGATTATTTTGAAATCAACTTAAATCAATAATGTTTTGATTTGATATCCATGTCATTTATATAAAAAAACATGTATCTTCGAAATTCGAACGGTTTAAAATCCATCCCACCACGCTTTAAAATTCATTCTCATCAATTAAATAAATTTGATGCAATTAAAATAATAATGCAAGATTCAAACCCATTTTTCTTTCCATCACATTTCTCAAAAGTAATTTTTTACATTTAATATGAAATGTAAAAATACAATTCACACAGAAAGAGGCGAATTCAGCACAATAAGTTCTTATACCACAACATTCCTACTCATTCCTTCTTAAATACATGAAGATGCGAGTCTAGTCCAATAGGTTCTTATGTTACCACGGCATTCCTACTCCCTCCTTCCTAAATGCATGATGAGGCGAGTACAGCTTAATAGATTCTTATGTTACCACGATATTACTACTTCTTCTTTCATAAATACATACTTTAAAAACAGTTATAAAAATCATGTTATGCATATAAAAAAAAAACAACGCACTCACCCATGAATTTTGTTTTAAAAATCAATGAGTTTAATCCATTATAAAACATAAGTTTTCAAATACTACGTTTAACAATTCAATATATAAATCAAATTTAAACGATATTTCAATTCAATATAAACTATCGGTTTTGAAACCTAACATGTTAATTTAGCTTAAAATATCGTTTCAAAATATTTCATAAAAATCGAAAAGAAAACCAATTTTTCACAATTCATTATTCATTTTTTTTTATAAAAACGATATCAGATTCTCATTTCAAAATCTAATCTAAATATATCTACTTCCAGTCAATTCACCCAAAATCCGAATATAATAGAATCCAAATGAAATTGAAATCTATCTCTATCTATCAAGGTAAAAAAGTCCGATCTAACTATTCTAATCGTTAGAGATATTTATCGTATGTCGGTTCCACCATTTTTTCCACAAAGCTCTATGAATCTATCTATTTCTACACAAAAATATTCTTTTCAGCGAAACAAACTTTATTTTAAAGGATGGATCGATGAATCTTCCTATTTCTCCTCATTCTTTTCTCTTTTTCCTCTTTTTTTTTTCCAAGATCTCTCATTTTTTTTTTCTTCTCTCTCTCTAACTTTCTCTCTCTTTCCTCTTTTCCCACGTAAAGCGGTTTTTCTCCAGCCACCTATACCTCTTCAGAAGCAATTCAAGGGTAATTACCATTTTAACCAATCTTATCCTCTTTAAATTACTAAATTACCCTCTCATCATTGATAATTACCAAAATATCTTAATTAATTAATATTTAATCCTTAATCATAATTAAATTTTTAATCTTCATAAATTTTAATCTAATCACTCTACAATTTATCTTAACTTTTTTTCAAAAATCATAATATTTCATTTCAAATAATCAAATTTTATTTTTTAATATATTATTTCTCCAATACCACTTTTACAACTTCTATTTACATATCATTTATACAAATAATTATTCTCAAATATATCATTGACATAAATATTTAGAATTCAAATCATTTCACGGCGAGTGCAAGAGAGAAGAGAAAGATGGAAGATTAGAATTTGGAAGAAGCGAACAGTTTGTCGTCTGAAGCAGTGAAGCTCAATGGCTGAATGATTGAATGGCGGAATGAGTTAGTAAATTAGGTTTATATTGGCTCGATTCGATTTTAATGGTTTTGTGTCATTAAATCCAAAAATTGAACCGAATTCTTCAATTTTGATAAAAGAAAACCGAATTTCAAATCTTTCGTGAGCAAAACCAACTAGAACCAGATCAAATATGTCAGAACCGATTCAATTTTGCTCATCCCTAATCAGAAAGGTAATGAGAAATGTAGCTACATAAACCTTCTAAAATAATAAAAGTTAGGGCCCAACACATTAGGCTAAAACCGAAGTCCAACACTGAAATCTGAATAGCGAAACAATATAACTCTAATTATAAATTATGTAAAATAAAGATAAATATAATGAACCACTATTGTATTTGTCTCAATTCTCCCACTGTTATTGGATAAATTAATGTTATGGGTAGAGCGAATAAGTCTACTTTTACGCCAAGTCATTTCGGTTCTGTCTCAGGTACCTTGCAAACTATTACAACATTAATTAATGAGTACTTTATAAAAAGGTATAAAAATGAAAAAATAAAGTATAAAATTCGAAGTCCACTTAACAATACTCCATCCAAAGATACAATTATCAAAACTTAGACAACGTTGTATTATTGGTGGATATCAAGTCTTCACAGCTCTATTCTATGTATAGTACAATTTGCTTCTCTTGCTTTCTCAAGAGATTAACAAACCTAAGTTTAGTGTACATTATATTGTAAATTGAGGTTGCAATACGAATTAGCATAATTAGTTGATCCAAATTTATATATTTTTACGCATATTTTTCAGAACCGAATAGCCTTGTATTGCATGTTTGGATTCCACCTATACATCATTCCAAATTGGATTTGAATCCAAGGCAACTCTATTTTTTCCATAACAATCTTGGTCACGCGTATCAATTTCTTACTAACCGTCACAATAATTTAATTTAATTTAATTTAATTTTTTTTTACTATAAACCAATGCCATGCTCAGCCACAGTTGGCACGCATATTTATTTATATCACCTTTTTTTTTTTTAATTTTTATGGGAATTAAAATTTATTGCATACGTTTGACAGCAGCAAAGCCATTGCCATATATTGTCGGAGGTAGGTGTCCTAACTTTCTGACCTACAAGTCTTCATTCACAAATTTTAACCTAATATTCTCTCCACAATTACAATTTTTCTTTTTTCCGCAAATTAATAATGTTTTTTTATGACAAAATATAATTAATAAAATCAGATTAGAAAAAATAATGAAATTGACGGTCATGATATATTTTAATCAAAGAATAATGCTACTAATATCATACCAAGACTTGACAATTAGGTGTGTTCCCTCATTGTTAGAATTGTTATAGTATAAAATAAATATTTAAATAACTAATTATATGAATCAATAAACGAGCGACACACAAATGTCATTGTATGAAATTAATATGTAAAATTATAATTTTTTTGGTAAAAAATTAAACAGATTAGTAAAAGATAAATCTAATTAAATGATATATCTTTTTTTTAGTAAAAAAAAGTAAAAGTAAATAAAAACGAATGAATTATAATAAAGAAATTACTGTTTCTAAGAACAAAAAGTAAATCTATTCTACACGTCATAAGTACCAATATGCCAAGGCGGAGGAGAGTTCAACTTATTTAGGAGGAAGATACAACTTACTTGGGAGGAGGATGGAGGGATACGTAAACCATTAGCCGAGAACTTGCACCACACCCTAATCGGTCGAGCTTACTAGTGTTCTGCCTTCCCGTCTTTCTTCTAGACTTTTTTCAAACACTAACGCTAATATAAGATGATGATTCATCGTAAAAAGTCATCTGTTGACTGTTATACGAATCGTAGATTTTCAAGACTTAATTGATTCATTTTGATCTCTTTTACATTTTATCTTTATTTGTGTCATACATGCTAAAGTCCTTTAACTCATTATAGCACATGAAGACCCACATTCGTTTTCTTAATTGCACTATGCATTAACATTGTCCACAACATTATTATCTCGACACCCTAGATTATTGAGTATCAGCCTTAACAATGCACATTATTACAGTCATTTCACATAAGCAATACACAACATTATTATCATCATGTAAAACTTACTTCACATGTAGCTCTCATGAACCTATTTTGATCTAAAATTCTCGAAAGAATTTGATACACTGAACTATAATAAATACTTTACGACTTATTTTTTAAGATATTTATTTTCTATCCGAAGGAATTGATAAAACAAAATCTTCGAACAAAGGATGTCATCATCGTTCCTATTTTCCTCTACGAAACATCGCAAACCCATTACATTATTTCTCGTCAAAGTGAATACATTTGTAATTGACATCATGAAGCGGTATTACCATAGTCGTTCACTCAATAACACATTATTTTTCTTTAAAATAATGTATATATACCATAATGTATTATATTAATGATGCATCAACACAAATGGACCTACAACATGTTCACTATATATAAACGTGTGTGTGGACAGCACATATCATATTATTATCTGTCACGATATCCCACAACTTCCCAAGTTGTTCAAATATCTCATTGAGTTGCAGCCACAAATTATCACATAACAATAATATAAAAGTAAACTTCATCTCATACTTATTTTTCATATCAAAATTAGGTGTGGGGGTCCCGTCTGACTTAATCTAGTTTGTTTCGGATTTTATTTTTAGATTTTTATTCAATTTTTTTACAAAAATTACCCTTAAATATTTTTTTAATTTCAGTTTAGTTCAGTTTTGACCCGTTCGATTTTAACGTTTTTTAACATATTTGGATTGAAGTATGATTTTTGTAGAATTACGATCCGTCTGAATAAATTTTTTTTTATTTGGTGCAGTTTGATAGTGTCAACTTAGTATAGGACGTTAATTCTAATAAATAAATAAAAATGAATAATAATTCTGTTGAGAATATGCACCAAGAAAATATGGTTGAAATAATTAAAAAAATATGGTATTATTTTATTAATTCCTTTGTTTTTACCCAGTCTTATCCATTATTAATATCACCGAATTTTATAAAATAAAATAAAATAAAAAATGTTGACTAATATTAATAAATAACTAGAAATGTTAAGTAGAGACAACTGTCATTGGCAACAAATAGAGCAAAGGAGTGGGGCAGCATGTGGCCTTATAGAATCCTATGTAGAGCTTCATTTTCTTGTACTCTTCCAAGTATTATTTAAGATTAACCACTTCGTTTGGATAATTTAATAATAATATGTTTTTTTTTGTAATTTAATTTACTATTTTTTTCATATTTTCTTTTTGAAGTAGTTTCGAATCGCGTGAGTTTTAACTTATCGAACGAGTTCATTTTATATACGCTAGTAATTATTCTATGATATAGAAGTTTAAAGCGTTTAATAGAATTAATCGAGAACATTACATGACACCATATTTGGCAAATATACTTTTTTTATTTGATTCTTCTTTCAACGAGGTATTTTTCTTGTAATGTTTTTGATGAAATGTCGAAGAAAATACCGAGTCATTCCAACAAGTGCGCCTCTACAAGATCGAATTCGTCTTCTCACTCTTGTACATAAAGAAATTGACAACCTATCAAACACAATAGTGTTCATGCCGTCCTCCTGTTTTTCATACTCATAAATTAAAATATGACCTGATAAGTATTAATAAGACTAAAATTATTGTTATTGTAAATATGATTGTATCAATCGATAATGCTACGAAGACTAAGTTGAATTGCAATATAAAATCGATTAATGTGAGAGTAATGCTACGTTTGTTTTTTTTTTTTTTTTTGTAAATATATTTATTAATGTGTTAAATAATATAATTAATGTAATAAATTAATTACTTATAATTCATTACATTAATTATAACTTAATTTAATTTATTATTATTTAACAAGTCAACTAAGTATGTTTAGATATTAAATTAGAGATTACAGGAAGCATTATTCGTAATTTAGGAAATTAATAGTATTAAGCTAATTAGCGGCCAACATTTAGGTAAGTTAATAAAAGACAAGTCGTAACTCTTGAGACTATATTCCATTTCAACTGTTTCTTCTTGTTTTCTATCAAAGTCTTCTCTCTCTTCCCCCGAGATTCTCGCCTCTCTATCTCGCTGAATGTCCAAAATTTGATCCATGGCCGCTGCCATAAGCAAGCATTCGGGAGTAGATTGATTAGCTACCATATTTTGAGAGAGAGAGAGAGAGAGAGAGAGAATCAGCTTCAATGGCCGGTGGAGTGGCCGACGACGGAGAGAGTACTCCCGGACTACTGTTGATTGACCTTCTTCAAGACGTTATCGGTACCTCGGCTGGGACAGTCTCCAGCGACATGTTCAAGAAGGACTGTACCGATCTGGTGCGTCGGATCGCTCTCTTAAGCCACTTGTTTGAAGAGATTAGGGATTTGAAGATGGCCGGTGAATCTGGAGCTCCCGATGCGTCGACTTCGTTGGCTTCCTCGTCGAAAACCGGTAGTGGGAATAAGCTCTCCTGGCTATCGGATCTGGTTTTAGCTCTGAAGGCTGCCAAGCGACTTCTTTTCGTTGCGCGTACTTTCATTTCCGGCAATGGCTCTTCTGTGAGTTATCTGTTTTTTTTTTTCAATGAATGTTTTTCTTTGTGGTTTGTTAGAATCTGATTGGTTTCTTGGAAAATTTATGGAAGGGAACGGCAATTTGGTGTTTCTGGCAGCTCTTTGTGAATCTCTGTTTGTCTTTTGCTACTTTATTCATATTACTAGGCCACAGATCTCTCATTTTGCTAGCCCAATTTTTGGAAGTACCTCAATTTTTATGACGTAAATTAACTGCACATTAGACTTATCGGCTGACAACCATCTACAGAATATACATTTTATGTTTTTCTACTCGTCTTTTCAACCTTGATAATAGTATCGGACATAATTTGGCCTGAAAAAGTTGAAGATTTTTTTTGATGATACGTGAAACTAGACTTGTTTGATTTTCCTCATAATCTTTGTAGAAGATGTGGTTCCGATTTTGTAATCTGATGAGATTAACAGGGCCTTTGCTCGTCTGTTAAATAATCATCATTTATATGATTAATCAGTCAAAATTGGTGTTGGTTGTAACTTATAGCTTATCTGTTTGTGCTATCATCTTACATCAGTCATTACTGTGTGTAAATTAGACGATTTTACTATCTGGAACTTATTTTGTCGTATAAATTCATTATTTTCAATTGCCATTTTTATGGATAAGCCTCTCTGAAAGTTTCTGTACCTTGATTTAAGGATGGAGCTGCCAAGAAAATAGCATTCCAATTTGAGTGTGTTACATGGAAGTTAGAGAAAGCATTGGGAAACATACCATTTGATCGATTTGACATCTCAGAGGAAGTTCAAGAGCAGGTAGAATTAAGATAAATACGGAGCATGTTTTCTTTTATTGTTTGGAACTTGACCTTCATTTCATTTATCTTCTAGGTTGAGTTGGTAAGAGCACAATTGAGAAGAGCTGCCAAAAAGTATGGATCACCACCCTCAGTTACACAATCTGTTCTCTCTCAGGACAGAGAAATAAGCATCTTATTATCAGAGCATTTGTCAAACGATGTGTCTTTTGAGAATTCGGATAGTATAGATGATGACATTACTGTGAAGATGGATACTTTTTGCGACAGCAGTACTTTGATCAGCCATAGTAATGAACAGAGAACTCAATTGTTGGAAAGAACGAGGAATGTTTCTACTTCAGAGGTATCTTCAAATGATGCTAATGCTGAAGGTCCTGACAACTCAGTAAATGAGAGTGCAGATGAGAACAAGAAGTCTGATGCAAATATTATACCTGACGATTTTTTATGCCCCATATCTCTAGAATTAATGAGAGACCCTGTTATTGTGTCCACAGGACAGGTATAGTATCAAACTATTTTCATTGTTAATTTCACTCCAAAAATCTTACTTTCCTGCTGACTCATTGGTTATAAAAAAAATTGAAAAATTGATCCATCTGTCAAAATCATTCCAAACCATCGTTTATTGAGTAGTTTGAGAACAGTTTGGTTTTTTTTTGACAATTTTCAAACCGAATCACTAACTGAAGATCAATTAACATTTTGTTTTTACCATCTTTACTCTTATGAATTTTAACTTGTCCTGTTGATAGAATCATTGCAATTAAGCTTTTTTTTTTTTCTATTTATTTAGTTTAATGTAAATTGTTTATTACCAATCTTATGGTAAAACATTTAAGAATTAAAGGTTTAAGTTTTTATGGTTTCTATATTAAAAAATATATTTTGTATGTTTGGTTTGGCTGAGTTTTTCATTTATTATTGTTATTGATTTGTTGGTTTGGTTTGGTTTGGTGACATTTTACAATTGGTTTTGTTTGGGTTTTTTAGTAGTCTTAATTGATTAGGTTGGTTTTCATTATATAATTGTAAATGGATTTTATTGTTTTGGGTTGAGAATTATTCTCTAAATGACGCCAATTCGCTATGTGAACTCCCCCTAAATGTATTTTAGCTTGATTTTGACATCTATTTTTTCTTCTGTCTGCAGACGTATGAAAGATCCTACATTCAAAGATGGATAGATTGTGGCAACTCAACATGTCCAAAAACCCAGCAGAAGCTTCAAAATTTAACTCTTACCCCGAATTACGTTCTGAGAAGTCTCATCTCTCAATGGTGCCTGAAGCACAATATTGAACAACCAACAGGTTTAACCAATGGAAAAATCAAAAAGTTTGATGGAACATATCGTGATGTTTGTGCTGAAATAGCAGCCATTGAAGCTCTGGTTCGCAAACTCTCAGGCCATTCCCTTGAGGAGCAGAGAGCAGCAGTAACTGAACTCCGATCTCTATCCAAAAGAAGTACAGATAACAGAATACTAATAGCAGAAGCTGGAGCCATTCCAGCTCTAGTCAACCTTTTAACGTCAGACGATGTCTTAATACAAGAGAATGCAGTCACTTCTATCCTTAACCTTTCGATATATGAAAACAACAAAGGACTCATCATGCTAGCTGGGGCTGTTCCTTCTATTGTCCAGGTTCTTAGGATGGGAAGCATGGAAGCTAGAGAGAATGCAGCGGCTACTCTCTTCAGCCTCTCTCTTGCGGATGAAAACCGGATAATAATTGGCGCATCTGGGGCAATCCCAGCATTGGTAGAATTGCTTCAAAACGGGAGCACGAGAGGTAAGAAAGATGCAGCCACAGCTCTATTCAATTTATGCATTTACCAGGGCAACAAAGGTCGAGCTGTAAGGGCCGGAATTGTCTCAGCCCTGTTGAAGATGCTTACAGACTCAAATTCATGCATGGTCGATGAGGCTCTTACAATAATGTCTGTTCTTGCCAATCATCAAGAAGCAAAAGTTGCCATTGTAAAAGCCAGCACCATACCAGTTTTGATTGATCTGGTGAGGACGAGTTTGCCTCGTAATAAAGAAAATTCTGCTGCCATTTTACTTGCGTTGTGTAAGAGAGATTCCGAAAATCTTGCATGTATCAGTAGGCTTGGAGCCATAATACCACTAACCGAACTTGCAAGAAGTGGCTCGGAAAGAGCAAAAAGGAAAGCTAATTCATTGCTGGAGCATCTTCGAAAAATACAGCAGCATTAGAAGGTGCGAATTATCTCATTCTTTTCATCTGCTTGATCGCTCTCCATTATTTTGACAATTAATTTCACTTTGTTTTTCATTTTGAGTGTGTGATGACCAATGCGGCATAACTGCGCCGATTCATTGATTCTGTGTATTTTTCCGTGTATAAAATTGACCCTCATACTTTGTTACACAAATCGTTCCGATATATTGATTCCCCAGTAATTCTTTTGCCAGTGTTTGCAATTGAAAGCATTTTTCTTGGAGTGCATCTGAAATTCATCCCAATTGGAGAAACTGTTGTTGCTATTGTTGGATTTATTCTTTTTGGTGTTTTTATCTCATCTTAATCCTATTTTTCAAGAACAAATAGCTATAAATGTAAATTATACTTGTTTCTTATTTTGATGAAAATAAAATTATCGTTGGAAATTACCAAAATGCCCTCAACTCCCATCAAGAACTCCATTTTGAGTACCTACTCCTCCCCGTCTTGTTCCCATATTATAGATATTTTTTTCAAAAAATTATATGTTTTCCGCTGCATTTTTTTTTTTTTTGCAGACTTCCATTTTATTTAAAGAATTTTCAGTTTCTTGATCCTCGAACTTTTACATTGAACCGGCTGGTTTGAATCTGTTTTGAGCTCTAGAAAAACTAAGCTTGGTTTATTATCAATTTTCTTTTTTTTTTTTTTACGATTAAATTCCAATTAAGAAAAATCAAATTATTTTTAAATTCATAAATTAAACTGAGATCCAAAATCATGTTTTTAGGCCAAAAACTCCGTCTAAAACTAGATATGTTAAACGGGTCGAGTTGAGCCTAAAAAGTCTCGGCTCACCAAGCCTGCTGAATCGAACTTATCGAGTCGAGCCTAATGAGTCTGTCAAGTTTGACGAGTTGATTCTAAAAAATTTTCAATCCGAGTCAGATTGCGAGTTATTAGTCGTACCGAGTCGACCCAACGAGCTAAGCTTAACGAGCTGAGTTTACATAAATAAATTTATTTTATATAAATATATTATATATTTCATTAAATTTTTATTTATTAAAACTATAATAATTATTTATTATAGTAATGATAAAATATGATATATATTTATTCGTGTAAATAATATAAATATTTAATTAATATAAAAATGACATTTAATTATAAAAAAATAAAAGAAAACAAATACATAAAAAATATAACATTCATTATAAATTTGACATTTGTATTACTACAAATTAAACACATTCCAACTAAGTTGACACCCATATAATTGTCAATAATGTGCAAAATATCAAAAAAAATTACAAGTTGAAAAAATACTTTAAAATTTAAATTACAATGTTAATCTTCAATATTCAAAATTTTAAAGTATTCAATTACTTCGTCCTCTCGTTATTGGTTTCTCGTAATAGTATCCTTTCAATCCTTCATACAGATAAATGCCTCAACGAGATCGGGTGCAAGTCATTATCGGCGTTCATCGTACACATGTCCATCTGCATTAAAAGTAGTTTTTGATGCTAAGGTAGACACCGAAAGTGTTAATAGATAACGTGTCATTATAGAAATAGTAGGATATGTGGTGGAAAATGTTTCCATCATTCTAAAATGTCAAAATTTTCTTCGTAAGAAAATTGATATCGAGTGTTAAAATAAATATTTAGTTCATTTCGTATAGAATTAGAGTAAACATTCGTATATAGTTGATTCTAAATATTATGAATATCAGATTGTAAACCTATAATATTTTAACAACCACTACTTAAACTAACATGTGAAGAAACACGTGAACAACTAATATTAGAATATTTAGATTCATAAAAAGAATATAAACTAACAATTTCATGTGTTATTTGATCCGTAGAAAGTAAAGTAGTATATAAATTTTAAAAATTTAATTAATCATGAGACATATTTCTTTTAATTTATATCTAGGATCCATTATAAATACATAACAAAAAAAATGAATAATGTCAAATTAATATTTTTAAAAATTTAATTAATCATGAGACATATTTCTCTTAATTTATATATAGGATCCATTATACATGCATAACACAAAATATGAAGAATGTCAAACTAATCTTTTTTAAATTTTGTGTCAATTTTATTAAATATATTTCTGAATTATATATTTGTCGATATTGTGCAAAATTATCCGTTAAGTTTATAAAAATTGGGAGAACAAGATGAGAATTGAGATAATAAATTCCCGAATATTTATTTGTAGCATCATAAAATAATTTTAAAAAATCAAGAAATATATTTAGATACATCGCAACTAGATTTATCAATATTAATATTTGATGTTTTCTCATTAATAAAAGTACAAATAACTTGCTAATATGATCTATCATTTTTCAACATTAAATAAGTAGAAATCTATTTATTATATACATCGGTTTTTAATTTTTGTAGTTTAAATTAGACGACTTTACAAAAATTTCTATATTCTTATTGTTGTGAATTAGATCCAATTATATAAAAAAATTACAGATCTAATTAATTCAATAGGATGCGAAATATATGTTATACCATCTTTAACAATTAAATTCAAAATATGATAAATACATCTCATATGGAAAAGAGAATCGTGAGTAGTATCTAATTGAAAATAATTTTTAAAATGAGAAATAACAACACCGTTAAAACTATCATTATCAAGTATTATGATAAATATTCTATCTCGAATAGAATATTCTTGCAATATCGTTACAATATATCTATAAATAGTAATAACATTGTGAGAATATTCACAATTACGAAATCTTAAAATTCTTTTATTTAATTGTTAAAAGTCATTAATAAAATGATAAGTAACAACGATATAACCTATATAATTACGTGCACTCCATAAATCAGAAGTGATACAAATAGACATTGAAAAGGCGCTTGAAAAAAATGAAATTAGTTCATTTTTCATATTATTAAATATTTTAATAATACAATTTATAATTGTATTTCTAGGAACATGTTTTAAATTAACAGTAGCATAGTCTTTCATAAATTTTTCAAATTTATCACTATCGGTGAACGCTAAAGGCAACTCACATTGTGCTACAAACTTTGTTATTCATTCTTTCATTTTATTTTGTGAATATAAGAGAGTGCCACTACCATTAACATTTAATAAGCTTTGTGTAGGGCCTCCAACTTACTCGCTTAAGTGACATTTTTTATAATGCCTACCGAGTGTGCTAGCTGAACTACCAGAAATATATGCATAATTTTTAATACAATAGTTGCATTGAGCTATACATTCTACTTTTCCATCAATTTTAATTTCTTTCATTACAAAATGTTTCTATACTTTAGACTTTTTATTTTTATTTTTTAAGTTATGAAGTGGATGCTTGTGCAGATGATTGCCCTATTAAAAATGCAAGATTTATTTCCTTAATTTGCTCAATATCATCATCAACATTATAATTACGTAGATCCATAACTATTAAAAATAAAATCTTAAAGTAAATTTCAAATAGAAAAATGATACAAAAAATTCAATTGATCAACAATAGTTTATTGGTGTTGTGAGTTTGTGATCACCTCCGCGTATACGAAGCCTATAAAATTAGACAAAAATATTAAACCATAAAACTAATATTATTAACAATTTATAAATTCATTAAATAAATAAACTACAATATATACCTTGTTGAATGAATGGAAAAGATGTGAAAATTGAAAAGAAAAATAAAATATATCAATTGAACAATGGACATTAAAATTTGCAAGCTGAAGTAAGAGAGAAAGAAAGAGAGTTGAGAGAAAGTTGATGGAAAATTGAATGAGAAATTAGATGTATTTATAGAGGAGAGGAGAGGGAAAAGGGAAGAAAGAAGAGAGCGTGATACTGTAGCAACAACGGTCATTAAACAATTGTTGTCTTTTGCTGTAAATGGTGGAGTGAGGGAAGAGGGTTGGAGCTGAGGGGTGGAACTAAGGGTGAGGGGAGGGAGGGAGGGAGGGAGGGAGGGAGAGAGAGAGCAAATAGGGGGAGCATTTAAGCAAACGATAATTAGACCGTTGCTAAATGCCGGAGACTGGAGAGACAAAGATGGGAGCCGGGGTGTAGCTGCAGCAGCAACGGTCATCAAACTGTTGTTGGAGGCTAGAAGGAGACAGAAGGCCAAATGGGGTGGGGAGGGTGCAAAAGCAACAGTCTGATGATCGTTGCTTGAGAGAGAGCCAAAAAGAGGGCAGGACAGAGCAAAATCGAGGGGAAGGGGGACGTGTTTTAGGGTTTCGTCCCATTTTTCATCATTTCTCGCTCTGTTGAAGCTCAGACCATAAAAAATGGAGGACCCTCTTCTTCCACCTCTCTATGATTTGAAGCCCACTAACTCTATTGGTATGTTTTTCTTTTTGACTGATCTCCCTCTCTCTCACCTCCTGCTGCTATACTCTTAATTATTGACCATGTTATGAATTTGTTTCAGAATATGTGTTTTGGAAAAATTGATATAGAGTTAAATTTTCATTTAATTTTCTGTGAAGTTAGATTTGGATGTGCTACTTAGTGCTTAAGTATTATTCTAACTTCTTTTTCTTTATTTTGACTTCTTCCTCTAATTTGCAACTAGTTTCAGAGATGGAGATCTATGTTGGAAAAGATTAAATTTTTCATGTTCTCGCCAAAAATTTCATCGATCGGAAGGTGATCGACCATGGGCTCGGCGGCTCGGGTTGGATGAAGAAGATGGATGAATTGAAGGCCAAATGGTGAGCGTTCAGCGTGTTGAAAAGGAGGAATCGAGGAAGACGAAGAGGGGCTGAGCCGCTAAGGGGGTCATTGGTCAGGGGAGGCGACCCCTGAGCTGGGCTCGACCGAGTCAGCTCGCGAGCTGACTCGTGGAGCCCGGTCATCGATGGGCTCCCGAGCTCGGATGGCAAGGCTCAACTCAGCCGTTGATGTGGCTCGGGTCAAGTCTGGCTCGGCCCGCTAGCCAGTCCGCCCGCCCGTTTAACATCACTATCCAAAACCATAATTTAAAATCTAAATTAATTTGTGAGTTCTAAAATTTTGTTGTTTGCTCGAAGAATAGTCTAAAACCATATTCGTTCAGTGTCTCCGTTCAATTACATCTCAATTCAAACTAAGATTTATGAGTAATATTATATTTATTTTTTTATTTTATTTTTTAAAAAAATTTGTAAAATTATCAAATAATAATTGATGTAATTAATATAAAAATATAGAGTGAAAAACAAAAATTTAAATGCATAGCTAATTGAGATTGGAAAATTATGTGCTTTATAATATTTATATTGTAGGCAGACGCATAATCAACTCTAATTTCTTTGATAACTATTCTTGCATTACAACACAATTTACCCGTTCTTTAAATAATAATATTATTTTATTCTCTACTTTGAATGCATGGTTGGTGAATAAACCATTGACTGAAATTGCAAATCTAATTTGCCAACATGGGTTGACTTGGACCGCTTTCTTCTCAAAAAATTGGAAATTGTTACTGAAATTATTTTAAAAAATAAATAGATAAGAAGGAATCCATCTAACATTACGTGACAAAAAAATTCTTTGGCATCTTGCCGCTTATTATGATAATAATACGTAAAGAGAGAAGTTATGTGTAGCGTACGAGTTTTATTAAATTCGTCGGAGAGTTTCTTTAAATATTCGAGGAAGAAGAAGGTGTGGAGGTTTGTTTCGTTACTTATGTTGCCTTTTGGTTGATGAAAACTCATTCCTCTTATTTTGTTTTTTTTTTTTTAATATTAATTTGGAACTTCTATGAAGCTTCTTGTGTCATTTTCAGCTTATATAATCAATAAAAGCCGATTGTAAGAAACATTCTCTTAGTGGGAATGATTTAAATTCAGGTAATTATGTGGAATTCAAACACGAGAACTATACATTTGAAAAAAATTGAAGAAAACAATGCTACATATAATTTAACAATATATGGCGGATCTACATATATATAATTTACAGATTATACATTATGATTACTGTCGTATATAATGCCTAATAAAAATAGTTATTAATACGATAATTCAATTCTGTTGATTAAAAAAACTCAGTTCATACTAGTGATGCTGGACAATTTTACATTGGTTCAGAAAATGTAAAATAAATTATTTATAAATAAAATTATCTTAAATCTTAAAAATAAAATTAAACGAATTTATGTCCAAACAGATATTATCATATTAAAATAAGCGAGAACTTCGTAAATAATATCATAGTCAAAGATGAACTAGAAGTTTTCCTTGGAATCATATGTCTTATCGTATCATTATTAAAGTATGCATATTTTGTAGTCATGAGAAAAAGAACTAAAGCTATCTATGATCAAAGTTGATGAGCGGACAATCTCAAAAAGCACGTGGTCTTTCCTTAATTTCCATGCATGAGAGCAGTACATCATCATCAACTAATTAATTAATTAATTGTTTGGAATTATGGGCTAACAATGTGGAAACTTTATATTAAAAAATTAATATAAGGTATTAATATTTCAATTCCATCTGCTCTCTTTTTCAAATTTCTAACCTATCAATTCAAAACATTTAAGAACTTTTGTTTGAGTTTCGGTTTAGGCCTTGAAACGACAAAATTGACCGAAACATGTCTGTTTAGATCGAGAGGACGTCGGACTGAGACTCGAAAGGAACTTAACTGAAAATTTGGATCAAATCTAGACGCAAAAATTACAAGATTTGGGAAGTCATGATTCTATTCCAACAGAGGAAATTGTCATCGCAAGAGCGCACTTTCAAAACCAAAGCTCTTAAACTCTCAATGTTTCAAAAATTCTAAATACATTTTCGGGTTTGAATTATAGTATTGGTAGAAAAATGTTAATATGACCTTATTTCTTACGTTTTTAGTAAATGCGTGACGGGGGATTTAATCACTAGCACAACAATTTCATATGTAATTCACGTGAAACTCGATAAATAAATGTTCCTTTCGTATATATTATTACCCGCGAACTCTTCTTCTTCTTCTAGAACATTTAGTCTAGGGCAACATTTTCTGTTTGGAAGGGGGGACAGCAACAACGTTTAGTCAGTTTCTCGGAAAGAAAGTGTAGTTTTCTAATTTGGCATAACTTGACTTAGTTTTCCTTAATATTGCCCTTCTTTATTGACCATGATATTAACTATCTGAGAAAAAGAACATTTATTTCGAGAGTTCATTCTTATTGGTGTTGTCTTTCGATAATTCAACGTTCAAATATTTTTTAATAATAATGTTACGTTTATTTTATTTTACTCTCTAAACATATTTATTGACGTATCAAATAATGATTGATGTAATTAATATACGAAAATAATTATTTATTACTTGAATTAAAATGTAGATTACTCTTTTTTTAATCTTGTAAGAATAGTAAATCAATAATTATGGCCCTAAGAATATTTTATTTTGTCGACTAATAATCTACTGCCTTTTATATAAAAATAATTATATTTATCAATTAATTAATATAATTCTCTCTCTCTCTCTCTCTCTCTCTCTCTCTCTCTCTCTCTCGGGCTTTTGTACAAGTCACCGAGCTGAACTTTGAAAGAAAAACTTTGGTGGGTCTTTTTATACCCTTCCATTCAATTCAATCCAGAGAGAGAGAGAGAGAGAGAGAGAGAGAGAGAGAGAGAATGGGTAACAGCATTGCAGGAAAAAGAAGAGTGAAAGTGATGAAGATAAACGGAGAAACAATGAAAGTAGAATCAGGAACAGAAGCTGGAGAGATAACCAAAACCCATCCTAACCACGTCGTCTTAGAATCAGAAGCAGTAAAGCATTTCGGCATTAGAGCGCCGCCATTGAAACCAGACCAAAAGCTTGACCCAAAGAAACTCTATTTTCTCTTAGAATTACCACCCCAAATCCAGGACCAAAAACTCGCCAGAAGAGTTCGATCCAACGTAACCATGAGCGCCAAAGACAGGCTGGAGAGCCTCATGCTGGCGAGAAGGTCGTCTTCGGACCTTTGCGTCTTGAAGAAGACGAGCGGTTCAGGGGAGGACGACGACCTGGAAGGAAGCGTGAGAGTGAGGATGAGGCTTCGGAGAAGAGAAGTGGAGAAGTTGATGAGGGAGAGCGGAAACGAAGACGAAGCGGCTGAGAAGCTCACGAGTCTTTGCATGGAGAAATTTCGAAACGGCGGGGATGAAGTTGCAGAAAATGGCAGCCATGTGAGAGCTCCACCATGTTTCAAACCTCGTCAGGTTAGTAATACACCTTTTTTACCCTTTAATTTCACCTTTTTCTCCAATCTCATAATATAATCTTATGTTATCTTTAAATCATTTATTTTAGTTACTTATGATTAAATTCGGTACGACTCGAATTCTCATTTAGCATTTGGCAAAATCAGTTCATCCCACATTAGGAATCTCGTTTTATTTGGAATTGAGATTCTGATTTAATCTATAAATATATGTTTAACTCGTAAACTCATTGAATATTGATTTCTGATTTGTGATTTTTTTTTTTTGCCCAAGGTTTTTCTCCGAAAGAGTGTTTTACGTAAATTTGGGTACTCCCGTTTTTCATATTCATTTTTTTTAATTATTAGCGTTTGTTTCTAGACACTTACGATATAATAAAGTTAAATTGTTAGATTATAATATGAAAATACGGTATGCATTTATCATTAATTGCTTTTTTTTCCCATCAACTACTGGAAACTATAGCCTACAATTTAAAAAACTAAGTGTTTATAAACTCTTAATTTCTATATTTGTTGAACAATTTATGTTCAGAATTATTTATTTGTTTGTTTGTTTCCCCCTTTATTTTCTCAGAAGAAGGTGAGTTTTCTTGCAACTTCAGAGATTCAAGTAGCCGTTGCTTCTTAAGAATTTCACCTATTCAACTTAAATCAATCCGAAGTCGTGCAGCCACGGCCAAACGGATTCCCTATTCCTCAAACTTACCCAGTCTCAATCAACTCAGCTCGGCAATGTATAATTGATGGGATGAACTAAACTTTTACCTCGTATGTTTTTTGAATGTTGGTCACAGTATTTTGTGATAATTCAAACATAAAATTACTGAAATGTAAACAACTTAATATTTTGAATATTTATTACATTGTATACCATGGCATGATAAAAGAGCATAATCGTGTGCTTAGGATGCGTGAGTGCACTGGTAGATATAGTAGGACGGGGGCATTGGGTTTCAATCTTCTCTCCAGGCTAACGGGGAAGAATGCGAGTATGAGACTGTAGATGCAAGTAGCCACTCCGAGAGTGTGAACCTAACGAGCTGAAACATATTTTGATTATAGGTTGCTCGGCAGTTGTTTCGTTGTAGATTTAACTTGATTGCACTCTCCTTTTGTTATTTTATAATGGCGAATTCTTTAAGATGGATATTACGATGAGAGGGTACCGTCTCAACACCTTTAATTACGTCGTCCTAGCATAATGTTTTCACTTTGGCTTGCATTTTCACTTGGCGAATCTGATACTCCTGCAACGTCCGGCAAACTTTGCTAGCAGTCTCGGCGAAAGATTGTCAATGTTAACCTATAATTTTGTGAATTCGTTTGCCTTTATTTCGTTCCTATCAGATTATTTCCATACGGAAAATAATGCAAACTTTTTCTATCAGGTTTTTGAGATGCATCAGTGTGAGTTAATCGTAACACACCACTCACTTGCTTGACATTTTAAACTTAATCTCCTCCTCAAGAACAAGTTTACCTTACTCCCTAACTGAACATAGCAAGTATTTATGACTAAATCACTTGAGTTATTGGGACGTTGTAAAATGGATATTAGATATATCATAATGGTTACTAGACAGATTATGGGTTGAAACCTCCAAGCTCTTAGCGGATCATATGGACTCTAAACTATGGAGGGTGTCCCAACTTCAGGACATCCATGACTAGATATGACTTTACATTCAAAATGGATGGAATCGTGTAGTAGCTTCATCTACTACAGACGCTTAAATACACAATATTGACTTGAGCCAAAATTAACCAGATTGGAAACAAGATACTACAATAGTAGATTATGATAAATTAAGAACAATTCATCGGCAGGTGTTTGCAAAGGATCAAAACACAGAAATACTAAACTACACTTACTTCGGGATATTTGAAGATAATTCTTCAAATATGTTGACTAAAGTACTACCAAGAAGTAAATTTGATTATTGTTGAGAGATAATAAGAGTCACATATCCATTGACAACGGAAGGCTATGTGCTTATATTGCTAGAACATAATCCATATCCCAGTAAAATGAACTTTAAAACGATACATCAAGGGTCACACTGTTTATCTGGCCTATATCCGATATATATATAATATATCATTTATACCAAAAAAAACGAGTGATAGATCATGATCAATCTTGAGAGTATATGCGAGAGCATGACCCTTGTAGACTTCAATTAACTTTTCTCACAGCCAGAAGAGTAACATCAGTTATGTGCTTTTGGAACCAAATTGAGGGAAAAAGATGTACTATTATATAAAGTAGAAAAGTAAACAAAATTTAGTTTGTTGGAACTGGAAAATTTTTGATTAGAGGCTGAGTTTTTTTTCAAGGACTAGAGACAGAATGGTAAAATAGTTATTAACATGGTAGTAGAAGGATTTACCAGAACTTATTGACTTCATGAACGAAATGAGAAACTTTATGGGAAGAGTTTACGCTCGATTAGTGCGTCTGCCAACTTGAAGGGCCAACTCTGTGTCAATCTTGAGGGATATGTCGAGCGCTTTTACAGAATGAGTCAGAGCACCACTGCAAATATTGAAAAATAGTTTGATTAATCTTATTGGACCTAGTATTGGGAGTTGATAATAACACAATTATAAGTAAACCGCAATCTAGATCTTAACGTTTGTGATCATTTAAACATATCAGATATTAAACTTTTTTTTTTTTTTTTAGAACAGTTATTTACATTTCAGCTATCAGCAAATTAAATCTAATGTCTAACCCCTCTGATAATTTTCAATCCAATTTCGAACTATTTTGATCTCCTCTATAGATATTAGAGTTTGAAATCAAGTTAAAAATCAATGCAAGGATTAAAAATCAAATGAAAACATCTTATTAAATGAAAAATATAATATAATGAATAAATTAACAATAGGTTCTAACTTACTGATAGTTGAACGGTGAAAATTGAATTTGTAAAAACAATAGTTTAAAATCTAATCCGTTAATGACCCAAAATGTTAGGATTTAAACTACACTTTCCCTTTGATTATTAACACCGCAAGAAACTATAAGAAAAAATAGAAAGCTACGTATTGAATTATATCAAATGAAAGAGGTCATTAACTTCATAGATTGATCCAAAATGATACATTAAATTGGCATGTAAATACCCCATATTGATATATTAAACAAATTCTAGCCTTAAATTAAGTAGTGGCTTAATCTATGTTGTCAGCGCAATCTTATGGTCATAGTCGATAAACCTTTATCTAAAATGAAATGAAGTTTGAAGCAATCGACATCATCAAAAAGATGAAAATTCTTTTCCTTCTCCTAATATATTGGATCATCAGGCCACATATTTAATAGCAAACAAATTCAGAGCTTTATATCACCTAGATATGTAGGTCACTCCAATTTGCCCAATTTTCCCCACAGTTTCCAAAGTAACATTACCCGATGCCTGTGAATTCGAAAAAATAAAATTGATGACGGGCAATAATAAGGAAAAAATGAACATAGCCAACAACAATTTGAGTGAATCAATCAGATGTTTTGGCGAATGGGATCACCGAACATCCTTCTCCTAAACTTGAAACTTAAAGGTTGTATCAAGGAGATAAAATGAAGAGCATAATTTTAAATCTGTTTATTTAATTAGATATAGGTCTGTGAAACTAGATGAAGTTTGAATACATTTTACTCAAGCACTTGTCTAACTCATAAGATCTCAAACAAGTTGAAAAAGCAGCTCCTCATTTCCCAGTGACAAGAAAAAAATCAAAAAATGGGTGCTCGAATAATCAAATCAAACTACGACGAGAAGTGAAACAAAAGAATAAAAATTGGGTACCTCTGTTTCGAATCTCCCATTAATTATTTCAACAGCTTCTTTAAGCATGGTTATGTCCACATCACCATTAGATGAAGGAATTACCATATTGTCTAACATTATCCTAGTCAAGCATGTCTTTGTTTGAGATGCATAATTCAGCACCTCTTTCACTTCCTCAAGTGTTCTAGTTTCAACCTGAAACAAATTGCTATTTTTTATGAAAAGTTGCTCCAACAACAAATACTGCATTTTTAGGAATACAAGGACATTGAAAGTCTAAATTTAGCCAGGATGAAAACATGGCAACGGAAAGTCACTGAAAGACATATCAAAACTAAGTAGATGGCACAGATATGGGCAAGCATTCTGGATCCAGAATCTCAATTTTGGAAAGCCATAAATGATGAGAAAAACTAAAGGTATAAAGTTACATGAATCAAGAGAACAAACCAACACGAAGTTGAACTTCATTAGTCTATAAATCAATATTCACAGGCCGAGCTTTACTAAACAAACCTTTAAAGCAGAGAATATTACCTCGACTTCCATTTTAAGGTTGTTTTGTTGTAGGTATGAGTCAACAGATTTAATAGCATTTGTTATGCCTCCTGCTATTGATATATGATTGTCTTTTATCAACACCATATCGAATAAACCCAGTCTGTGATTCTGGCCTCCACCTATCAGTACCTATATAAAAAAAATGCAAAAAATGATGAACATTTATAGGCAGCATAAAATAAAACCAAACTTGTAACAGCAAGGAACTGATCTACCGCCCACTTATCCACCAAACGTAATCCCGGAGCAGTTTTTCTAGTTTCTAACATTCGTGCAGGAAATGCAGCTTCTGCCATTGCCTACAAAAATACAAAAAATAAATAAATATTCACATAGCACTTTTAATTGCTGGGTATATCACAGATTCAAACAATCTCATTGGTTTGCAGAGCTTAACAAACTTCTGTGTTCACCCTATCAAGCAGTGTATATCACTACAACATTAATGTCATGATTATCAAAATACTTAAAACATGACGATGCAAGTTAAGTCACTTTCAAAAGTATGGTTTATCAAACGGTCACATGCTATAAAAGTCGATTATCTCGATGACATAAAAATTATATAAAACGTTCAACAAAACCAAATTAACTGTATTATAATAACATGTTTTGATAATAATTTAATCTTTTGTTCTCCAATAAAAGAAATATAAATACCTTGGTTAGAGTAGCAATTCCGCTCATTCTCTGCATAAAATTAAGCACAATCCTTTCAGCCTTAACAATGTTTTGTGCTCGGCCTGCAGTCAATTTTTTTCAACCAACTTGTAGAATCCTCTGAAGAGAAACGAAAACAATTTTACTCAAGTTTACCAGAAACTTTTCCAAACTGCAGTCCTTTGTAAATGTAATCTCCATCCTTTTTAGTCCATTCCACCTGATAATTAAGCATAAATAAAGAACATGCACGAGGGAAAAGACAAGCAATTTATTATTCAGCAAAATCTCTTAATACCTTAATGGAAGGATCGACTTCATGAAAAACCATCTCTGCAAGAGCAATTCCAGCAACAATACCGTCTTCCTTTGCCAAAAAATAGGCTTCCACTTCCATGTCATACGGAATAGTGGCCATAGATGTTACATCTCCTAAAATTACAAATAAAATCAAGATGTTCTTAGTCCTGGTGACATTTTTTTCTGAAAAGAATTTGCTACTTTTGTCAAGGGAAAAAATTAAAAAGCTGAAATGGTAGTAATGTTGAACAGATTAATACCAATATCAGCAGAATCCTCAGCAAGTGCTAATTTGATGCTGCTTTTTAAATCATACGTGGGGTGTGATGGAGGTGGTATCTCCATGGAGACTAGATTATCAATTGAGAAGACAATCTCGTAAGTCAACCTAACTGGCGACTTGCTCACCTAGCTGAATCAGAACTAACAAGACCTCAGTTACCAATGCTTACTCGATGCAGAACTCGACTTCCTGAAGAGGAAGAAAATGATCCCAGTAACCAATCTGCCATAACAACATGCCCAGCCATTGATGGGCTATGAAATATTGATAACATATACTTTTATTGTTTAGGCTAAATTGCAAAACATAAGAATTACAATCAATCAATAACATAAATTATCTTTATTAATAACACAGTTATTTGTATTCTGTGGTTAACAAAACGACTCATACTTTGATAAAATTCGTAAAACATTTTACGTTTTTTCACTTATAGTAGACATTTTAACCTAATTAATTATCTTGACTCACTCAATTTTTCACACAACCCGATGTCATAATTGATTCGGTAAATATCAAAATAACTCTTCAACTACGGGCGTGATAACATACTGACCCTTAAACTATTTTTGCTAACAAAACCATCAGACTATTCTATATTAACAAGCTTGCTCTTACCGTTAACATTTCCGTTAGATTGGACATGCGCACAGCACGTGCCGAAATAAACTGAGTTTCTCATTTTTAAACCGGTTTAAAACATGAGATATGCCTTAGAGGCATATTCTTCTTCTCCATCTTCTGCTGGTGAACAAACAAGCGACTATTCTTAAGCAGTCTCTCCAATTCCCTCTTAATCGGAGAATGTTTAGCTAACTCAGCGATATCTTTCTACATTGTAATCATTTTTGGGTTCAATTCTTCCTGGGAAGAAAATTTACATACAGGGAAGCATTTTCGAAGACTCAACCTAAGGATACAAATGGAAAACTTTCTAAGAACACTTTGATTCCTCCGACCATCAAAAAAATATGCATTGATTCTTTAATGCATCAGCCGCAAATACCATAAAGATGAAAAAAAAAAAAAAAGCCGAGAATAACTCTATTGTTCGTGAAACAAAAAAATTAGAACATAAACACTATCAACTAATGTTTGGTTTCCAACATTGAGCCTCATTTGTAGACTTCAATTTAACAATACTTCAAGCAAGACATATCTGGATTTGGTAGGGTTCTTCCTGATTCAATTTTATTCTCCACTACCAATCTTTCTGTAATACTTATAGTGAGTTCCTCATAACCAGAAAAGTCAATAATGTTTCCTAGTCTCTCGAACAGACCACCAAAATACAAAATGAGTGTAACCCACAATTTATATTTTCTATTTTCACAACTTCGAAAGAACTTTACAAAAATATATAGGAGAGGCCAAAATCTCACCTTGACCTCAAAAAGCTGTAATTTTGCAATATTCGAGCCCCGAGGGAATCTATTCGCCCGGAAAACTTTTCTGGAAGCCGATTTGTCAGCAAAAATCTGAAGGAAACAAACGAGCATATACGTAAGAGAAAAAACCATTTCAAACTTCAACTTGGAGCTATTTGGTGTAATCTCGGGTATTTCAAGAGAAAGGTCTGAGCTTTCGGCCGTAAAATGAGCGTTTCTTGACATTCAGAAGTTACTAAAATGGATAACAACGAAGAGATAAGCTAGTCGATTACGTAAAAACAGCCTTGTCCCCAGTTCAAGTCCTTCGCCTTCTGCATTCGCCGGTTGGTTCGCCGGAAGAAGAAGAATACGCCTCTCCAGGGCATATCGCTTGTTTTAAACCGAGAAACCCGGTTTATTTTGAACACGTGTACGGCATGTATCCAATTTAACGGTGAGGGCGAGCTGTTAATACTTAATATTTGAAGGGTTAAGTTGTTAACATCTGCACCCTTGTCGTTTTCAAAAACAAGCCCAAATCTAGTGCGAAATTAAGTCGATGAAGAAAAGTGAGTCAACGTAATTATAATAAATTAAAATATTATTATAAAACAAAAAATACAAGAGATTTGACCAATTTTATAAATACATCCCTCATTCTGTCTGTAATTGCATTTTAGCTCAAAAATTAATTTAGGGGTTAATTTGTCCTTAGCCTTTAAGTTCATAGGCAAAATTGCATTTTACTTTATTATTTATTATGTAATTGTTGATTTTTTTTGTTCCAATATATTTTTTATTATGTATGTAATTGTCAATTTTTTATAGTAACACAAACTTTATGTGTTAAGAAGAAATTAAATGAGTAGCAAGTTAATTTTGATTTAATAGAATCAATTATAAAATTCCAATTTTAGAAACTAAACTATTAAAGTAGAAGTTAATAAATGTCATAAATTAAATATTTAATATTAATTTATAACAAAAATATAATATAAGAAATTAACACAGTTCATGAAAAATCAATATAGAAGTAATGAGTATTTCAATAAATAAATCTAATAATAACAAGATAATTAATTCCAAATACTTTTACGCTTGTTATTTGTAGAAGGATCAAAGAAAACTTATTGAATTTTCGAAACACTACAAATAATTCTGTTTCCTTCTCTTTATTTAGTGTTGCAGGAATAATTATTGGTAATATATTATTGTATCCAAGATATGCATATTTCAAATATGCAAATAGTATCTTAACTCTTAGTCAGGTGATTCCTCAATTGAGAGTTGAATTACTATAGTTTCGTTTTTTTTAATAATTTCTTCGACTTAAGCGGTCTATTTAGACTACTGTAAACCTAATTAGCTTCGTCCATGACTTCATCTAGCTCATCACGTAGATCTACAGCATCAATGAGATTACTCAACTCGTTGTCTTCGTCGTTTCTATTGTCAGAGATACAAATCTCTATTGTTGAACATTCCTCGTATTGCTTCGCAAACTTCATCGTCTTTAGCACATAGAAAATAACATTTTGATCATGAACACACATAGTCAGATTTCCTTTTTGTACGTCTACAATTGTCATACATGTGGCTAAAAATGGTTAACTCAAAATTATGAAATGTCACGATCAATTTCATTATCTAATACAATAAAATTAGTAGGAAACATAGATCTATACACTTTAACTAACACGTTTTCAATATTTTCTTTTGAATATGCTAGATATGGATCAACAAGTTGAAGCAATCTTCTATTGTTGGCCTTGCTTCACCAATACGGAGCTGTATGAAAAGTGACATAGGCATTAAATTGATGTTAGTTCCCAAGTCTTGTAAAGTTTTTTCAAAACAATTGTTTTCAATCTGGCAAGGTAACGTGAAACTATCTGAATCCTTTAATTTTGGTGGCAGTTTAATCAAAAGAAGTGCACAACTACCATTAATCAAAGCAACTGTCTCAAACTTGATGAACCATCCTCCTTTCAGATAGAATGTCTTTCATGAACTTGACAATTACTTCAATGCTTCCACTAAATGTACATTGATGTGCAAAATCTTTTTAATTATTATCTTAATCGTTATTGTTGTTGTTTTTATGGTAGTGTGATTAAATCACCGTGTGAATCTTCTTCAAATATATTTAGAAGCTTTTTTTGAACATTTATTCTCTGAATTTCCTATGCGTTTAGGGATTTCTTTTTCTATGAATTAAATTAATAATTAAAAACGTATCTCAAATATTTAGAAATACATAAAATCATTAGATTCACGGAATATCTTTTTAACTCGAATTCCTGCAATGTTGTAGCAAAATTGCTATTTTTTACTGTTAAAGTAAATTCCAATTAATTACCACAATTCACGTAAAATAATAGCCAAATAACTCTATAAAATAGATTATAAATATTATACCATTAATTTAGAATTAAAAATTTATATTCACTTAATTTTTTTATTCATGAGCGAAACATTATTTATACCATTAACTTTAGAACTTCAAAGTAGTTGTTCATTGGCAATAGGGGGGTTGGTGGCTCTATTTAAAGAGGGGGTAGGCACCTCCCCTACCAACTACTCTACTTTGTTGGGACTTGGGAGGGGTTTAATTCTGTTTATTTGATAATAAAAACAATTATTGTTTTTATTTGTAAAAACTTTTCTTTTTAAATATTCATCTTTACACTTTCTGTTCTTCATCTTAGCTATCCGAGACCACCCAAAAAATTCATCTTCTATATCAATGAATGAGAGAGAGAGAGAGAGAGAGAGAGATGAAGGACACAAAGAGTGCGCGATATTGAGATCACGTGCAAAACATTTGTGTGCTTTAACGGACTCTTTATATTTGTTGATAATAACTCAAATTTAAACCGTCAATTGATAATATTAAAAATTCAAGATATTTCTTGAAAAATCTTATTTATATCATAGTTAATTGTGATATTTTACTTTATAAAAACTTCTCTGTTCAAGGTTTGGTTTTAAAATTGTCTTATTATTTTTTAGTGTATAAATAAAAAAAATTATAGTAATTGTAAATAATTAATACAAATCAGTAATGCATAAAAAAAAAAAGAGTGCTTATTCTGGGAAAATATGTATATGTTTTTTCTATAAAGATATAATTTTTTGAATTTATATGCTTTTACAAAATGCAACGTCAAGAAATATATAGCTCATCTCAAGATTTATTTTTTTAGAAACAAATTTATAACTACTTCTATGTTTGCACCTTTAAAATTTATTTGTAGTTTACTATTTTTTTTGTGGAGTTTTCAGTACTTCTAGTATAAAATTATCTGTTTTGATTCAGAGTCTGCATAAATTTATTTTTAACGTTAACCCAAAATACGTTGTAATAGTTAGTGAGAAGAATTTTATTTATAAATCTTTTAATTTTTACCCTTCTTGAACGGTGTGGGATTGTGTACACTCATTGATATAAGCTAGGTTAAGCAATGTGAGATTGTGTACACTCATTTGTATAAGTTAGGTTTTCACAATTAACAATCTTAATTTATCGTTACCTTCACATAATGAGCTGCCATATTTTTCACCAAAAAAATAATTACTATTTCTTCTCAGTCTCCGTTTATCACTTGAATAAAACGACTCGTGATTAATTTATATATCATTTTTTATTTAATACGAATTTTCATGAAGATTTTCCAATTTGAAAGTCCATTTTTGTACTATTGCCATTAAAAAGACAAACTTCTATTGATCAATTTCAAACGAGAACAATTTTTCTAACAAAATTTGTGTTGATATACAATTTCGTGCTATGTACTTCACCAATATATAATCGTTTCATAGATTCATATTTAACAATTTTGTGTAAAAGTTTTCAACTTAACACTCTTCTAAACTATTATGCACATGAGTTGAAAAATCAAATTATTCTATTAGTTTAAAAATAAAGATTCACGAGTATTCCATGTATTATTGCGACAATAATTGTTATATGAAAATTAGCAAAAATATTGGTATAATGAGTCATTAGATCTTCATCGAAATAATTCAAGTTTGGATGAACACTAGTTGTGAAAGTAATGCAAGTGCAAAATATTGCAATTAATTTTTCTTTCAAGTTTAACTAAGCTAACTTAAGGATTATGAAAACATCATTTATTACTTGTGTTGAAGTGTTTGATAAGCATAGGTGAAGTCACGGTTCGGTCCTTGCACCCTCTATTTTTGAGTCTCAACTTTCGGATTCTCGAAGTAGAATGTGATGTTTGGACATTTACACTCCTAGTGCAATGCATGAACATTGAATGTCTTGGTATTCTTAAATAGGATCTCACACAAAAATTAAAACACACGTGGCACAACACACAATGAATTAAAGATTAAACACGTAATTAAAACTTCAAAACACTGCAAAACCAATTTATTTATACTAAAAACCACAATTAATTTACAAATTTTACGTATTAAAAGATTTAAACAAAGCTTGTTATACTCGAAGTGGATTGCTCCTATGTTGTGCGAAAATCATTATATCATCTTTGACTTGTCTTTATCTTGTATCTCTTAATGATTAGTCACGGTAACCTTAACTTTAAGTTTAAAATTAATAATTTACTGTATACGCACATACAATATTCTATGTGCCAACTTTGTTGACATTTCTAACAAATATCTAACATTAGTCGTGTACTGCACTTCATTATGTATAATAAGTGTATAGTGCATGCGTACGTAAATACTTCTACATATAATATTCATTATGTATAATAAGTGTATAGTGCATGCGTACGTAAATACTTCTACATGTAATAGTGGAGATCAAAGTCTTATTGTCATAATCAATGGACTCATGATTACTCAATCATCATGTGCTACTCACCTTTTGCACATCTAACCTTAAGTGCAACTAACAACATGCTTTTAATCTCCAATTCTATACACAATGACATATCGTGCGAAGATCATGTGAATGCAATGCACTCCACATGCATTCCATGCCATGATTTGTGAATTATTGTACATGAATTTTTAATTATTTAAATCGTTTCATTTTATCGATTACTATTTAACTTATTTTGTACATGCTAAGAAACATGATCATAATTTATCATGTATAAAGCCCCAATATATTTGGTAACTTACTAACAATGGTCCCCACAAGTGCATTTCTCACTATATCCTTAAGAGGATTAGAGATATACAACTAAAAGAGAACTTACAACGACTCTTTTTTTGTTTAATGTGCTTTTCATATGTCACACATAATGAAGAGAATCACGGATATATTAAATTGAGATCCTTCAACAACGCATAATAGAAATTCAGGAACGTCTTTGAAATCAAGTATAAAGAACTTGACTCCATTCGAACTTTGCCGATAGAACCAAAGTCATTAAACAAGGAGTTTGACCACAATCGAATTTGTGATCAGAACGAAAGTGATCAAATTAATATTTCAAGTTTTGACTTGAAAAAAATATAATTTTTCACAAAGAACCAAAGAAAAAATTCTCATAAAAAGTAACTCAAAATCTTGTATATTGATGCTCTATTAATGTATGATTTATGTCTTTAAATATGCTACAAAATATCGTAATGTAATAAGAAAGTAATTAGGAAATAACTAAAGACTAAGAAACTTAACAAATTAATAAAAAAAAACAAAGAAAAATTAGATAACTAAATAAAAAGAAACTTTGACCACTTAATAAAAGAAAATTTTGAGCAATTTGATTGATGAATTTCGTGTCTCTCATTCCTAAATTCATGCTCTACCTTCCTTCAAGAATTAGGAAATAAGTAGTCGTCAATTTGATAGAAAAAAATGAAATTGTACATGGATTTTACATGTGCATGTTTTCTTGTCATGAAAATATCTTATAAATACTCAAATAATTTTGCTATTTTTTGCTTCCAAAGTATCGTTTTCAATATTTAACAAATTTATTGATTTCAGTTATTGTTGAAAAGAATCTTTCTCTTAAATTTCTACAATCAATTTATTTAAAACTTCATGCATTTTCTTTGTTCTTGATCTTATCAGGGTCTTCAATGTCTTGACTTTTTAACTTTGGATTTGAAATTGGTTACACCTTCATTCACATCACATAACATATAAAGTTGGAAAAATATATTAGATTCAGATGTGACAAACAAAATATATCACGTAATATTATTTTTAAAAATAAAAAAATTTGCGATGCATGATTTAAACATTCATTCTATACAAACATTGAATGAATATAGACCTAATAATAACGTCAATAATATAATTAATGCGAATATTAATAATTTACATGCAAAATTATGCATAAATGGTTGTCACACATCTATCTAAATATATGCACAAACTTTTCTGAAAACTCGCAAAAACCATGTATAAAAACTACTTGAAAATCATATTTTATGGCCATCAGAGGGCTATAATCCTCTATTATTGTTTTCAGTGAGTTCCAGAACATTCAAATAGAGCATTGTAGCCCCCATTAAATATCTCTTCATCCCGTTGTAAGCATTGGAGTGTTATTATCTCATTCTTCTCTGTTCTTGAGAACATAACAATGTCTTTTTAAAACAAATATAATCTTTTTATTTATTTCTCTAAATTTGAGTATACTCCCGTGATTTAATAATTGAATATCATTATACGTTGACTATTAAAATTGGTAAATTACTTTCAAAAAATTAATTTATCAAATAATTGCTGTTCTTTTTTCACGGTTGATTATTTTAAATTCACGACTGATAGTAATTATTAAGAAAATCGTATAGTGATTCAGAAGGTTTTTAAAACCTTTTCAATCTTTGAATATCTTTATTTAATCTAATGTCATAGCCTACGTGGAATGAAACGAATTTCACAAAGTTGATAATCAAATGTACGTGACAATGTGAAAGTATAAATTGTGCAGAAAATAAAGTCTTGATCTCACTCACACACACCACACATTGCATCTAATTATAAACTTGTAGAGTCTCTTAATGTTTCCAGTATAATATTGTCTTCTTTGGGCAGAAATTTACACAGATTTGTTCTTGAAGTTAACCCAAAATATGTTTTATTTGGTAGGGAAGTGAACTCTACTTATAAAGCACTCAATTTTTATTTTTTCAAGTGATGTGAATTTGTGTGCCTCTGCTGATATAAGCTACATGTTCACAATCAATAGAATCTTGAATCGGTATTGTTTTCACATAGCGAGTTGTCACAATCTCTCTCTTTAGGTGCCCGACGTTCCTATCGGCCACATTTTCGGTTAAGAATTGATTCTAATACTATTTGTAGAATCTTGTAGTGCTCCTAATATTGTATGTTTTAAAGTGGAATTCGTATAGATTTATTATTGTGGTTAGAATAAAGTCAACTGTCAATAATCAAACTTGTCACATCATAGGCACGCGTCGATTGTATCAATATTTTTTTGACGCTGTGGTTTATATCACTTGCGAAGCAAAGCTTGACAGTCATATCGTTCCAAAAATAGATACCAAATGAAATGACACGTTAAGTGTAGGGTCCAACATGCACTTTGCCTTGGATTTACATTAGTCCTTCTCATTGATAAAATTTATACACGATATTTTTGAATATACAATTATTGTAGTACTAGTCTTCTATGACAAAGGTCGATGCTATGTGAGGGAAATCATTCCTCCGAAAAGATGTGATAGGTGATAAATATAACCAAATTGAAAGAAACATGAAATTATGATAAATAATTAAAAAAGACAAATATGAATTTGCAGTGGAAAATTAATTGTAGACAAACATGTGTGGTTGGGCAAACCACAATGACCTTCTTTGATACTTCCATCAGCTGCTCTTCAAAACCCCATGAGCGTATCTAACCTCCCTCTGCTCTTTCTTTCAACTCTACCCTTTTCAGCAGTTTATTCAATCACTCATTTCCCATCTCTCTCTCTCTCTCTCTTTGAAGGCTCCCTCTCTCTCTCTATGAAGGGTCTCTCTCTCTCTCTCTCTCTATGAAGGGAAGTAGATGAGAAATGTTGCTGTTGTCCCACATTCTTGTGTATGCGTCACCCGTTAGTCAAAGTTCGAATAGTTTCCTACCCAAAAATAGATTTACTCTTTTGCAATATCATGTCTATAAAATCACTCAACTTAAAATCACAGAACTCAAATCCAATCCAAGAGAAATCAACTGTTCCCTCACGACTCATACATCATAATTTTCAGGTACTCCATACCCTTTTTCCTCCTCTGATCAACACTTTCTTTCTCATGTAATTGTTTTTGTACTTTTCCTTGTATTTTTCTCACTGGTTTCTCGCTTCTTACACTAACTTAGTTGGGTTGAATTTTCATTTTCAGATTGGCAAGTGAAACGGGTGAGTAGCTTCCATGCTTACTTTGCCAAATGAGCAGTCTTTTTGGAGAGTAACCTTTGTTTCGTTGTCTGTTCGACCTTGAAAAATAGTTACCGTTTAAGCCTCTTTAATACATAAAAGGAATGTTTTAGGCCAGATATACCTACCGTCAAAGTTACTACACTAGGTAATAAATCCTTCCCCTAACCAAGACAAGCAATAAGTTGCACTAACCGACGAGTTTTTTTAGCACTTGCAAGAATAGTTATAATGCACAACTAACAAATGTTGGTTGACGTGATAGTAGCCTCTACCTCGATATTACTGTTAAGTAACCCGAATTCGTCTTAGGTCGGACCAATAAGATTGTATTATGAAATTAACATCGAGTTAGAGATTATTGAATTTTGGTGACCTGAAATCTTTTGTGTCGAGTTGATAAACCCACTTAATGGATATTCTTTATGGTTTTGTCTTTCAATAAACATCAGTTTGAGTAGTAAAATTTGTAGTTGCATTTTGGTATTTATATTAATTATTCTCTTATTTCAATGGTTTTTTCTAAATAGGTTTTTCCACCTTAAATATCTACTCCTTGTATAAGTCTAAGGTATGCGTATTTATAGCGGTGATGCTAAGGTCTACCATACTTTTTACGAAAAAAAAAAATTCCCTCTATCCTTCTGTCTAGGGTTTTATCCAATCTTGATCCACTTTGTAACTAAGAATACTTCTAAGCAAAGTGAGAACCAATGAAAATGTGTGATATTCGCCTTTGTTATTTTCAGGAAAGAATTACACAAATTACTACTTGAATTTTCCAGCATTTAACATTACTGACATATTAAATTTCTACACAGTACATTAAATTTACAACTTGACTCAATAGGATGAACATTTAAGATGAAAGCTTACGTTTGAATGGTTGACGTCTGGGACATGAAACCTGGACGTCAGAGTAATGAAGAGCCTTGAGAAAGTCAAACTACCAGTTGATTAAAATTTGAGATGAGGAGGAAATGAAGCGATGGAAATGATTTTTGAGGTCGAACCGGTGACGAATGTAAGGTGTACGTAGCAGAGACTTGTCATTTGACAACGTTTTGCATGGAATTCGACACCCTTTTGTTTTGTTTGAAGATCCAATCACATATCTATTCTAGATAACCACCCAGGTACAACCTTCTCTCTCTCTCTCTCTCTCTCTCTCTCTCTCTCTCTCTCTGATTTCCCACATTCCTAGTGGCCGAAAATGGCGTACTCTTAAAATTAAGACATATTTAAGAGTCCCCAGGTAATTTGAAAGGAACCCAAGAGGCAGAAAGAAGACTACCAACACGAAGTGGCCGAGGCCGGGCAGCAGCTGCTGCGGCGGTGCTCTGAGATAAAACACGAATGGACTCTCCTATTGCATGAGCTCTTCTGCCTTTTGTTCTATATAACTTGTATTATCGACGTGATAAAAAAACAGTCAATATTAATGCCAGTTAATTTTTTACGGGGTAGAGAGGGTGATTAGGTTAATAATTGTACTTAGAAAGCAATCAAATGATTAAGAACATAGTTTGAATTGAAAAATTGTGTATTTAATTAATCATGGGAGATCATAAATTGCCAATGGCTTGTAAATCTCCCTTACCAACAAAAAACCAACTTTTTAATCAACTTTAGTAGCTCCCATGACGTCATGAGCCCATAATATAATATTGGACCACTTCAAAGCATCCATCATCATGCGTTTTATCGTATCATATTCTCACTATAAATATTCTTCCCCCATTTATAGACATTACGTGGAGTATGAGGTCCCCTTTATGATGAAATTCCCCCCTCCCAAAACATTTGAGATTTGCGCCTCCTGTATTAGGGGTCGAGTTTTCGTACTTAAAAAAATTTTGGGTCATTATTGCATTTATAGGAAGAGCCAGCCCGTCTCTGTCTATCAGACTTTCAATTGGGACTTGGCTTGCATACTACTTATTCTTGATAGTACAATAGTTTCTCAAATTTTATCCTAAAGTGTGTTGTGATAGGCAAGGAGAAAAATTCTACTCGTATACCATTCGCTTTTACTACTCCTGAACGATATGAGATTTACACATCTTCTAATATTTACTGAACTCTATTAATTAACAACATATTAAGTTGTTATTGACTTCACAAGATGAGTTGACACATTAATTATTTGAATTTCTTAATACATCTTTTCATGTGCATAATTTTATAATACCGACGTATGACTTTTTTATAGCGATACATTATAATAATTTCAAAAGTTTAAACATTTGAGTTGAATTTCATTATGCTTCTTAAAACATTAGACAATAATAAAACGTGTTTTGAAAGAAGCGGTTAGCGATTTATTATCAACTGTTGGTCAAAGTTTCTTTCGTGTAAAAAACAAAACCAAAAAAACAAGAAAGTACCCAATTAGAAACAACTCAAACACGCTTGAAACTCTTCAACAAAATATTCATCTGATCTTATCTTCATCTCTTCACACCTTAAATCTCCATTTGACCTAATTTTATCAAACTCATCAACTCCATCTCTATGTGATTAAAGGTTCTAACCTTTTTCTGCTTTCTTATCGTCGCTTTATGCATCGTTTATGTCCTTGTTCTATCTTTGATTCAAGCTTGTCGAGATTGTAGTTGACTTTTTACTTTGTTCCTTTTCGTAGTTTCTTATAGCCTGTTTGGTTGGCGAGAAAGTGCAGGAAGAGAAGAAAATCCCTGTGATTTAAGCCAGAAAAGGCTGCTGCTTGGCTCTTTATACATCTGTCGGGTGAGTGAACTCCATGCTGGTTTTGTCAACTGAGCAGCCCTTTTGCTGATTAGTCTTTATTTCATTGTCTGTTCGGCCTGTTCTTTTTGTAGGAAATGAATTCTTTTAAAACCCTAAAAAGAACGTACCAAATTATTTGGTTTTATTTTTTTGTTTCCTCAATGAATTCTTCGAACTCTTCATTAGGTCTACTAAGAGGCTACTCTTTCCCAAAACTTACTAAATCTGCATCCATGATTCTAGAGCTAATTTCATTATTATTTTCATAATTTTGAGACTTCATCTGCTGACTGATTTAATTTACTATTTTTTGATGAGTAAATTTGGTCTCTTGTGAATCTGGTGGTATATGATTGGAGTTATGAAGTGTATGAAATCATTAAATGTTTTGAACATATAAACCTACGTAAAACATATCACAAATTCTTAGATGAGCAGTTTAATTCTAAACTAAATATTAAGGTTTTTAAGATGTTCATTTGATTCAGACAAATATGAAACCAAAATGTTGGTATATAGTCAAAACTTTTTATATTTCTCTGTTATATAATATATTACATCGAGAAGCTATTATTTTTTGGGGGAACTTGTTTATGTGTGACATCAATTTAGTTTTTCATTTTCTAAGTTTGTCACATAAGAAAAAAAAGATAATTTAAAGAACAAACCCCGCAAAAATGGAATCTATTACTGCATAAACTTTAGAGGTTGAAAAGACAATGAATGTGAGATGAAGGCAAAGGGACTCTTCGATTGCCAAAGCTTTTGCATGGAATTCATCCCCTTTCCTTCCATTTCATTGGCTTCTGAACTTCCAACTCAAGCTGCAGCTCTCTCTCTAAGGTATTAATGGTCCTTTTTCTCCTAGCTCTTTTAACTTTCATGTCAAACGGCATCGTATTTTTGGTTTTAGGTCGAGGCCTGAATGGTCATATTTCAAATTTTACGTAAAGTATTTTATATTTAATAAAGATAAAAAAATCTACTTATAAATATTTATCTTTTATTTTTCGAACAAGGTAAAATTTTGCTACTCCACTAATCCGAGTTAGTCTCTCAATTGCTCGTAATAGAATGAGACATCAATTAGATTTTACTTTCCTACTCTTATTATGTGAAACTAACCAAATAAAGCATTCATATTCTTGTTCTCTTTCTCTAGTTGGTTATTTTTGTTGCTCAAATATGTAAAGAGGCTTTAACTTTCTTTTATGTCTTGGGGATCTCAAGGATTTGGAGATGTAGATCCGGGATCAAAAACTTGCATAGGTAGAATAAGTTATAGATAAATCAAGAAGAGGTTTCAATTACTTTATTTCATTGTGATTTTCAAATTTGTTATGTTTTGCATGCCCTTAAATTGCTCATACATGTCTCATTTTTTTTGTTAATAGCGTCACAACTTTTGTAACGAGATATGTGACTTAATTAGGGTAAATAAATTATTTGAACTAGATTTGATGTGTAAAATCCACCAATTTTTCAGTAAGTTTTTTTGCGTTTTTCAAAATCAATTTGTTTCTTGTTGACTCAACTTTTCTTTACTTGTCACTGTTCGAACACGAGTGATTTTTCAAACAAATGCTCAAACTTGTGAATTTTGGACGTCACTAGTATTAGATAAATCAAAGTTAACTCAGATAGAGTTTTAGATAACGTTTAGATGTTTGACGAATACGAATTTAGATACATATATTGTAATGCCCCAAATTTTAAAATTTCTAATTTGAAAAGTCTAAAAATTTCCCCTAATTGATTTATCGGATTAGATTAAAATTCAAGCGTTAGAAACTCTAATTTCATAATATTAAAAAAATTTTTAAATAATAACTAAAATCTTAAATCTACAGAAGTTTTATCAAAATTTTCAACATTAAATAACTTTGTCGAAAACTTGAAATAGATGTAGAATTAAAATAATTTATAAAACTTTATTTAATAATAAAATTCAGCATAATTTATTCAAAGTTTTCATTTAAATAAAAATATGAAATGCCTTCACAAATCTGAAGCATACGAATTTAAATTCCTTCATTGGACCCAAAAATATTTTATTCTTCTGTATGCTTGTTTGCCACTAGGAAGTTCTCGATCATAGCCATATCTTCTTCAGATAAAAACTCACGTACATCACAAAATTAAAAACTATGAGAAAATCTCAGAAAGCGAAAAGACGTGCAGATGCAAAATTAACTTTTATCGAATCCTGTCTTAACAGTTACATACTGATTGAAAACTCATTTATCAACCTTCATTTAGATTTAGTCAACTCATTGTCGTTCAGACTTTGTCATCTTACTTTTGTTCAAGTATAGTCATATCATTTTTGTTCAGACATAATCATCTCATTTTCATTCACCCGTAGTTATCTCATTTTTGTTCACGCTTAGCCATCTCATTTTTGTTCACGCTTAGCCATCTCATTGTTGTTCAAACTTTTCTATCACATATTTTTCGTCAATTCTATCATTTTCATACACATACAAAATGTTTTACAAATTTTACTTTTATACAATTCTATGTCGATGTCTAAGCATGCGTGGTCAAATATTGAGAATATGTAACAAAATAATCATAAAAAAATAATATAGATTTTGTGATGTAGGGTCGGGGCCAAAACTTTGAAAACGTGTTATTTTCACTTACCTAAATTATGATAGGGTAGGGTTATTAGGTTTTTTTGCAGTATTCCAAATAATTTCCTATATAAATAAAATATTAGTATTAAAATCTTACTTAATTAAATTCTAGTTTAAAAGAATTTAGGCAGAAAGCCTTTACATGTGCTCTAAGATCGAATAGGGTTGACTTGAATCGATTAGGATGACTTTCAGAATCTTCCTGCCTAAACAAAATATTCGATATTAATTTTTCACTTTAATAAATCCATTTCAAAAGGATTTAGGCGAAAATTCCTTACTGATTTATTCTTAGATCGGCTCAGTTGGATTTCGAATCGTTTCGGATAGCTTTCGATCAAATTTTGATGGTCCAGGAGAAATTGGTTCAGTCTGGCAATTCTGGTCAAATTTGGTGTTGGGTTCAGTTCAGTCAGACTTGATTTGGTTCTGTTGGATTGATTTTGGTTCGATTGGGTCAGTTCGGGTTGCTGGATCGATTCAGTGGGGTCGTCCTTTAATGAACAAGGTCTGGACTTCAACAAAAAACCCAACCCTTTCTTTTTTCTCTTCCTCTTCACGATTTCTTTGCGTTCTTCAAACCAAAACACTCGAGAGTTGTTTTCGGTGGTGGCGACGACTTTGACCGAGAAGAAGTCCTACAGAGCTTGGCTACTCGAGTGGAGCTACTGCCTTTTTGGAACTCCAGTTGTGTCTGGAAGTCTAGTGGTGGTCGGAGACCAGTGATCAAAGGTAAGACTCTTTCTCTCAAAGAGAGAGAGAGAGAGAGAGAGAGAGAGAGAGCGAGCTCAGTGTGCTCTTTAGCTTCACCGAGCTTCTGCATTTATAAGAGAGCTTCCAACCAACCTTCCCACCACCCCCACCCCCCAAAATCCGAAGTCCATTAGGATATTCTGCTGAACATCTGCCTTTTTGTGAAATTTTTCTACAGATATGATTCATAATTAGATTTTCAAGGGCTCTGGGAGCTACAACTATCAGGAATCTGATTTTCAATTAGATTTTTAGATAGTTCTGGTTGTTAAAGAGGATGGAATTAGATTTACTTTGATTTTTTTAGAGATTTAAGACTGAAATTATAGATTTTTTATTTTTTATTTTTGAAATGATTTGGGAACTTATTTGAATTTAGAATTTTGATATCCTAATTATTACAATCTCTCCTCTTTAAAATAAATTTCATCTTGGAAATTTAAAATATTACTTGAACAGCTCCGAGTAGACTTTTCTCATGTCCTCTTGTCTTTCTCAATATTTCAATTCCTCTATAGTACTCTGACAAGCGAGACATTCTTATTTATTAATTTTCCTTTCCCTGAATCGAAAATTTAAATTGATCTCTTTTTCCTCATACATTTAATAATACTTAAACTCAATCTTTATGTTATCTTTAAGTTTGTAGGTTACCTTCTTATTTATTAATTTTCCTGAATCAAAAATTTAAATTGTTCTCTCTTTCTTCGTACATTTAATAGTACTTAAACTCAATCTTTATGTTATCTTTAAGTTTGTAGGTTATGATTTACTATGTTTTCGCTGCGCACTCTGATTTATAAATATTTGTCCTAAATATTTTTATCCATATATTTAAACTTCCTTTATTTTGTCCAGAATTAATTTAAACTCCTTCTTTATCGTTAAACTTCTATCTCAAATATATTAATGTTGATATAATAGTTGTGATTCTTAAATATTCATTTGTTATAAAAATTTAATATCGACCTAATATTCAATTTTTAAAATTTTGAATTTTCATTAGAGTCATATTAATATGTGAATATTTCTCCATTATACTATCCTATCTCGACTTTTAATAATCTAAACATCTAATTTCTAAATTCATACACAGTATCATCAATTTTTTTTATCCACTATAACCTTACAATTATAATAGTTTTCCCAATAAAATCTTAAAGTATATTTTTTTGACAGTAATTAATTTAAGCTATGTATTTAATGTAAATTTCATCTTTCAAATCCTTGAATTTATGTTTTACTTTTACTCATCTATATCCTCAAAAATTTAATAGTTCATCAATAAGATATGAACTCTAAATTTTCTCGAATAATGAAGGTTTTAAATTGAATATATATAATGTCATATCTATATACCTCAATGTCATTTTGATCAACTACATCAACAAAATATCTTCAAAATTTTTATAATTTCTTAAGGAAAGTCTAAATTTAAGAATTCATCGAGCAATGTTTATTTAAATTAAATACTTAAATATAAATTTTATATTTAAGACCTCAATTTAAACTCAATCAATTATATCCTCAAAATTTAATTTGTAATGATCCGGATGTGTACGTATAAGGACGATTGCGAGGCAAAACTCGAGGGACGGCATGACGTAACGCTTCGAGTTTAGGCAAATCCCGGATCGTAGAAAGGGGGTCGTCACAATCCCACATCGCTTGGGGGAGGTATATGGAAATGAAATATATGTAAAGAAATCATCCCAAGATAGTAAGACGCGTTTTGGAGCACAATTGACGACAGATCCCATAAGAACTCCGAAGTTAAAAGTGCTCTGACGAGAGCAGTATCAGGTTGGATGACCGACTGAAAAGTCCTCGCCAAACAAATCCGTGAAGGGGAGGATATTGTGCTACGGCCCAATCCCCAAAGCGGACAATATCTTACTGGGAAGATGAGTCGTTACATAATTATTCATAACAATCAATATAACTCTTATGTTAACAGAAATAATGGTCTGTCTATATATCCTCATAATTATTCATGACAATCAATATAACTCTTATGTTAACAGAAATAATGATCTGTCTATATATCCTCGAGTCCATTCCAATCAACTACGTTCTCAAAATTTAAATTCTTATTTAAAGAATTTAATTTCATTTTGATAAATAATATCCTCAAAATATGGTAATTCATCAACTAAGATTTAATTTCTATGGTTCTCGAAACAATGATCTTTCTAACCATATACTTTAATATAATTCTCATAATTACGTTCATTGCATTCAATTTGATCAACTATAGTCTCGATTATTTATCAAGTACTATATAATTCCTAAGTCTCCAAAAATTATTCTAAAGTATACACTTTAACATTCAATTGTTCATAGATTCCTTGACTTTAATTTAATCAATTATAACTTCAAATTTCAAAGTCATCTAATTTAACTCCATTTTTATGTCTTCTCGAACAAAATTTATTCTAATTCTCAATTCTAATTTAATATCCTCAAAAGTTTAATAATTGCTCCACCAAATGTAACTTTCATAAATCTCCTTAACAACAATCATTTTAAATTAAATTTTTCTTTAATCGACTATATTCTTCATGATATACTAATTTCTTAAGTAAAGTCTAAATTTCGTATTTTCACAATCGAGCAACACTAAATACTTAAGAGGTTAAAATTTGTATCTTAAATCCTCAACTTCAATCTAATTAATTATATTCTAAAAATTTGTCAAATAGAATTCAAAATTAATATTTTCTCAAAAAATTTTTAGACTAAACATTCTAATATATTTTTCATCACAAATCACAAAATACTCAACATTTTTACTACTTACTGGTCACCTTTAATTTCATCAAGTTTTTTCCTGTACCATGATGATTATAAATTCTGACACCATTGAATTCTATTCCTTGATTTATTTTTTCAAAGATGATATCTATTTTCTAGAGTAATGACTAAATCTAGTCACTTGTATACAACTCTACACATAAGTTTCTCAACTTTCTGTTGATTGCTTAAAGCCTAAAAATAATATCTTTGATTTTCTGAACTAAATCGTACGATATACTCTAGCATCCTTTGATACATCAACTATTCATTAGTTAACTTTATCCACATTAATAGTTTCTAAATCAAATCAAACTTCTAAGTAATCAAATAATATTTTTAGTAAATCTTCATATAGTATAAATCTTGTGAGCAAATTGTTAGTAGAGACAATCATCTTATCCATAAACTAGCCTAAGCATCTTCAAATTTATTCTCATCATTTCTTGTCTCGTCTAATATTACTCTATCTCTTATATCGAGGGAATTCTTAACTTAAGAATTTGATAATTTTTTACATTGAAAGACTAAATTATCTTTATAATTTTTCTATAAGCTCTTCTATCCAAAATGTTCAAGTTGTGGTTAATGTATTTTTCTAATTTAGATCTTAACCATTTCATGCTAGTATTCTAAAGTTTTCATAGATGAGTCCACAAAAATTCTTAAACTAATTAGGATAATAGCAAGGTTTATGATGTTTTTTATACTCAACTATCCAATCGTGATTTGCGCAAAGTAATGATTTTTTTTTTTAAGGAAGATTGTCGGTAGAGATCAAGTCTTTTAATCGATAATAGTTATTTTAAGTTTAGCGATAGATCTACATCACAAAGATAACTTTAAAAAAATTTAAAACCTTATACTAAAATGCAACTTAAAATAGTTTGAAATTACTTTAAATAAATACTTGAAAATCCATTTAAACAATATATATATATATAGTTCCAAAACATATTTAAAATTTTATAAAAACATTTGTAAAAGAATAAAAGAAAAATTACTTACTTGTTGATTAACAGTCTTCTAGGTACCCGTCAGCATCTAGATAAGTCTATAGAACCGTTTTGTAAACTTGGTTTGCTCTTATACCAAACTGTAACGCACTAAATTTTAAAAAAAATTTCAAATTGATTTATCAGATTATATTAAAATTCGAGCGTTAAAAACCTTAATTTCATAATATTGAAAATCTTTTTTAAATAATAACTGAAACTTTAAATGCGCGAAAGGTTTATCAAAATTTTCAACATTAAATAACTTTATTGGAAATTTGAAATAAATACAGAATTAAAACAATTCATAAAACTTTATTTAACAATAAAATTCAATATAATTTATTCACTTAAATAAAAACAAGAAATATCTTCACAAATATGAATCATACACATTTAAATTCCTTCATTTGACCCAAAAATATTTTCTTCATCTATATGCTCGCTTGCCACTGGGAAGTACTCTATCATAGTCATATTTTCCTCAGATAAAAACTCACTTATATCAAAAAATTACAAATTATGAGGAAATCTCAGTAAGCGAAAAGACGTACAGATACAAAATTAACTTTTACCGAATCCTGTCTTAACAGTTACATACTAGTTGAAAACTCAATTTCTAATATTCTTTCAAATCTAGTCATTTCATTGTCGGTCATGATTTGTCATTTTACTTTTGTTCAGAAATAGTTATTTCATTGTCGTTCAGATATAACCATCTCATTTTTGTTTAGGCGTAGCCATCTCATTGTCATCAAGGTGTAGCTATATCATTTTTGTTCAATCTCAGTTATCTCATTGTCATTCAGGCTTTGATATCATATATTTTTCGTCAATTACATCATTTTCATATACATACAAAATGTACTACATATCTTTATACAATTCTATGTCGATGCCTAAATATATGAGCTCAACTATCAAGAATATGTAACAAAATAATCATAAGAAAATAACATAGATTTTGTATTATAGGGTCGTGGCCAAAACTTTGAAAACGTGGTATTTTCACTTACCTGGGTTCCGAGAGGGTAGGATTATCTGAATTTTTCGGTATTCCAAATAATTTCATGCCTAAACAAAATATTGGTATTAAAATCTCACTTAATTAAATCCTATTTTAGAATAATTTAGGTAAAAAAATCCTTATGTGTGCTCTTAGGTTGGATAGGCTCGAATTGAATTGATTAAGATGACTTTTGGAATCTTCCTGCCTAAACAAAATATATGATATTAATTTTTCACTTTAATAAATCTTTTTCCAAACAAGTTAGACAGAAATTTTTTATCGGTTTATTCTTAGATCGACTCAATCAGATTTTGAATCATTTTGGATAGCTTTTGGTCGAATTTTTACGATCGAGGAGAAATTGGTTTGATCTGGCAATTCTGGTCAAATTTGGGGTTGGGTCCAGCTCAGTTGGATCAGATTTGATTAGGTTGGATCAATTTTGGTTTGACTGAGTCAGTTCGGGTTGCTGAATCAGTTTGGTTGGGCCGTCCTTTAATGAACTGGGTCTAGGGTTAAACAAAAAACCTAGCCATTTCTTCTTTCCCTTCCTCTTCAACATTTCTTCACGTTATTCAGACCAGAACACCCAAGAGTTGTTCTCGGTGGTGGCGACGACTTCGACCAAGAGGAAGTCTTACAAAGCTCGGCCGTTCGAGTGGAGTTGATGTCTCTTTGGAGCTCTGGCTATGTCTGGAAGTCGAGTGGTGGTCAAAGACCGGAGATCAAAGGTAAGACTTCTTCTCTTAATGAACTCGAGAGGGAGAGAGAGAGAAACCTTCTTGAGTGCTTTCAAGAGAGAGCTCGGTGTGCTTTTCACCTTCACTGAACTTCTCCATTTATTTATTTATATTTATATATATATATTGAAGTCTCCTTTGCTTAGCATAACAAGAGAGACCACGCGAGAGGGAGAGACGCAAAGATTTTAGAGGTAGTTTTTGTTGGCGGTTCAAGTTTTTAGCACTTAAGTATTCGTGCTTACTCAACGATCTTCAAGGGTATGTCGAATCTTAGCATTTGTTTCTTAGTTTTAATGTCTCCATCGAAAAACTCAATTTCAAGTTTGAAAAGTCGAAATAGTTTGAATATGGGCCGAGATCCTGTTTTGAATGTGCAGTTAGTAAGAAAATTGAGATTTTTAGATTTCTTGTTCATGGAAAACTTAGTCTAAGCTACGGGCGGTACCATTATTGGCCACACAACGCCGCTTCTATCTTGATCCAGCGACGCAGTTGACCTACAACGCCTTTCTTGGGCGCCATAGCACTAGCCTCTCGTTGGTGGTCGTGACTACGCTTTCTAGCTCACCGGCACCAGGCAATTTCTGGGCCCATTTGCATGGGCATTTTAACAGTTCTTCGGTCCTTGTTTGGTCTCCTGTGGGCCTGTATTATAGCTGATATTAATCAAGTTCAAGGTTGACTATTAGCCTTTTTCTGATCTGGGTTCTTATTTCCGAAACAGAACTCATCCTTTGTCACTAGTACTGTAGAAGAGACGTCAGTTTTGTTTTAGGTTTCAACAATTTTACTGATTTTGAGACTGTACCTCAATGTATCATTCCTGCCGGTAAGAAGCTCAACCATGGTCCAGATAAGAGATTCTTTAATTATATTCCCATATGCATCGTGTGGCCAATTTTTTTTGTTTGTTCTTCTTACACGGTGGAATTTCTATTTCTTTTTTTTTTTTTTTTCCTTAAGGTTTTCCCCATTTTCCAACCTTTTTTTTTTTCTAGATTAATAGATTTTTTGTTTGCAAAATAATATAACATGTTAAATGTTCTTCCTTTTTCTCTGATAAAAAAATTTATCAAATAATTTTTTTTTATTTTTAGAAAATAAAAAATTGAAATACCGATATAAACAAAATTAAAAGGTAAAAATAACATTACTCTTTAATAAATATACATTTACGGATTTTGGTGATAGCAATCGAATGGATCTAAATGTCTTAGGTTAGTAAGCTTTTACTACAATGAAATTTGGAAAAATTTAAATTAGGTAAACATGCTTATATGCACGTACGTATTTTCAATTTGAGGTTAATTTGATCTTCTTAACCCACCTCTCACGTGTGTCTTAATTTCTTTTTTAGTACTTACGTGAGAATATTTTAAATTTTGAAAGATAATTTTTGCTACGAATTTATGATAAACTATTGAGAATATTACAAGTAAACTACAATACCTTCTTCCCAAGCCATTGGATCTCCATATTTAATTGGATTTCCTAAATATCCTCAAAATTCATTTGATTTTATTTTATCAAAACTAAATACAAAGTTATTGTTTTTTAGTTTGAATGGAAGTGTATTCAATTTAATTAAATGCTCATTTTTTTAAATTGTATAAAATATTTTTTTGGAAAAAAATACAATAAATGAAGACGACGTCGTACGCCACGTTGACGAGGAGAGTAGCTTCTTCCCCTTCTTCGACTAGAAATCCTAATTCATGCATTATCAGCCGATAAAACTTCAATCTGGATTTCGATTTTCCCCATCCGATCATGATCAAACACTCTGCTTTCCTTTTCCTCCTCCCCTCCATCTTTTCCACCTTTCTCTGCCTCTTTCTTCTGCAAATCTCAGCTCGGAGTGACCACATCATCGATTTCCGTTCTCCTAATCTCTATCCCGAGGGGCTCGCTTGGGACCCATTTGGTCAGCACTTTTTGGTTGGGTCTCTACACGACCGTACGATCTCCTCAGTATCCGACGCCGGCGTCGTCCAAACCCTAATCTCAGACTCTTCTCTCCCGGAAAACGTCGCTATTTTGGGTCTCGCTGTCGATTCCGTCAACAAACGTCTCTTAGCCGTTATCCACGGGCCCTCGCCGCTCTCTCCCTTCAACGCCCTCGCCGCTTATGACTTATCTTCCAGAAATCGGATCTTCCTCAGCCGTCTTCCGCCCGGTGACAGCGGTAGTGAATTGGGCGATGTCGCTAACGACGTCGCCGTCGATTTCAAGGGCAACGCTTACGTCACCAACTCAGGGAATAACTTTATTTGGAAAGTCAATAACGAAGGAGAGCCGTCGATCTTTTCGAGATCGAAGATGTACACAGCAAATCCGGTGTTTCCCGACGCAGAGCATAGTATGTCGGGTTTAAACGGCATCGTTTACGTTAGCAAAGGGTATCTTCTGGTGGTACAATCCAATACGGGCAAGATGTTTAAGGTTGATGCGGACGACGGTACGGCGCGGCTAGTTCTGCTGAATAAAGATTTAGAAGGAGCTGACGACATCGCGATGCGCAAGAACGGTGCCGTTTTGGTGGTAACCTTAAATAAGGTGTGGTTTTTGAAGAGCCACGATAGTTGGGGAGAAGGAGTGGTTTATGACGAAATGGACCTTGACGGAGAGAAGTCTCCTACTTCGGTGGTCGTGGGAGCACAGGATAGGGTATATGTGTTATATGGGTACGTGTTGGAGGGTATAAAGGTAAAAGGAGCGGAGAGGGAGAGATTTGGTATAGTGGAGGTGAGGTCCCCCAAAGAAAGTGGGGAAGAGAGTGTTTGGATATACGTTTTGGTTGGACTGGGTTTGGTTTATTTCTTGGCTTGGCGATTTCAGATGAAGCGGCTGGTCAACAACTTGAACAAAAAGACCCATTAAGTTTTGCTCTTTCTTTTTTAAATTTATTTACAATTTCTTTTTTGTGACATTTAATTTCAGGCTTTTTTGGGTCTCTTTTTAGATGAATAATAGTTGAGTTGTTTCTCGTATGAAAAACCTTCAAAGATGTGCGCGTTAATTTCAATGAGATTAAAAAATAGAGAACCTTACGAGGACAAGGGTTTGGCCATTAGATATTAAAAAAATTATAAATTATTAAATTATTTTAGATAATTATCATAATTTATCCCTAGAGTCAGCAGGTCAAAGGTTGGGCCGATGAGAATGAAAATGATTGAACCAATTGGAAAAAAAACATTAAAGGAAGAGGAGAGAAGTGAAGATGGAGACACGTGCAGATCAAAAGAGACAAGAGCTTGTCCTCCAAAAATAACCCATTAATTACGTGCTATTATTAACAAATAAATAAATGAAATAAAACATCAAATCCGATAGTATATTAAAAAATAGGGTAAAAATTATTTTAATCTCTAATTTTTTTCAAACAACCTTAATCTAATAACCCTAACAAACCAAACCTTAAATTATCATAAATCTAACAAGTTAATGACTAGCAACTCCCCGATCACCTTCGTTTTATATTTTCTGCTAAAACTCGAGGGCAATCTAAACAAACGTCCTATCGTTTTGTCGGGGTGGAAATCCCCTGTTCCACATGTACCACATGCGGAACAGGACAGGTGGTTGAGGTGAGGGTGGAGAATCCCCCATTATCAACCCACGTACAGTGCACGTGAAACTGAAACAGGTGTCTCGTAAGGGGTGGAGACAACGTTCCACGTGCGTTGCACGTGGTGTGAGAACGGGGGCTCTCTGCCACCAAACGGCCCCTCGTTCTCACGAGCCCATTTTTGTTGGGTGAGAATAGGAGTTCTCCACACCCACACCCACACCCACCCCCCAGTCTCTGAGAATGAGGGGTTAGGCTTTCAATCGAAGGGTTGGTTTTTGAAAATATTTCTAGAGATCAGTCCCTGATGGGGTCCCCGCCACCAGACATCCCCTCGTTCTCAACTATTAGACTCGAGAATGGGGGGCCGTTCTAAATAAACAATGATTTAAAAACGTGGAGGGCATTTAAATATCCAAAAAAAAAAAAAAGTCTAGATTCCTAAGAAAATGTGGACATGGATTAAAAGCATTACTAAGTGTAAATTATTAAATACGTAGAATCAAATGAGTAAATTATCATATAAATATTTAAAATGGAAAATATTTTTTTTTATATGTATATAGAGTAAAAAACAGCTAAATTAAGAACATAATTAAAATTATTAATAAAAATTAACACTAATATTACCTCAAAGTTAACAAAATGTAAATGAAATAAGCCAAAATATTAAAATAAACTAGCAAAAAAATTAAAATAAATTTTGAAAACTCATATAAATTAATAAATTAGCAAAATGTGAATGAATAAGAAAAGAAGACAAACAAAATAAATTAAAATATTAGAAGAAAATTAAAATTTTATATTTTTATACAAAAATTGAGATGAAAACAATAAAATAAATATCAAATAATGACTGATGCAATTAAGATATAATCAATATAATAAATTAATTATTTATAATTTATCACATTATTTATCACGTCAATAAATATATTTTTATAACAGAATAAACGTATCATTATTTTTAGGAATTTTGATGCATGTTATACTTATAACTTACGTTCATTATCAAACAAGTAATTGAGTTGACACAACTAGAGATAGAGAGAGAAAGTGATGTATGCAAGTAGGGAGAAAAGGTGCTTTAAGAAGAAAAGGGGAGGGTGGAATTTAACTTTATCTAATATTCCACACTTTATTTACACAACCCTTTATATCCTTTACGTTTCTTGGCACCTAACAAAACCTCTCCTCCACCTTCCTCTCTGTTCTTCAATCAACTTGCCTTAGCTAACAAGTAGCACTTTCCCCTTTGTTTTTCATTCCACTCTTAATATTTAAAGAAATTCATAAAAATAATTTAAAAATAGAAAATAATATAATTACACATACTCTGACTAGTGTCAGTGAAACAAATGATCAAACAATATTCAAATAAAATTTTCATTAAATAAAAAACAGCAACTCTCCATGCAATGAAATATCAAATAATGAAACCCTAACCTCATGTAATGGAGATAAAACCTCGTTAAACACTCAAATGGGGAAGCTATCTCTCCCTTTTACTTGACAATTCGAAACTATAACCGAGCATCTTGTATTGACATCTCACTCTTGAGATACAAAGAGAAGACAAGGTCTCTTCTCGGAGAAATTCTTTTTTTTTTTCTCTTTTCTTTTTGAAAATGGGTGTTTCATTTAGCTCAATAGACGCGGTTTTAGCCATTAAAATAGACGAGAAGATAACAATTAAGACCGAGTTATCTCGGTTCGGTACTGCATAGTACAAGCCAGGAAGTTATGGGAAACATTATACATCACTTTCTTAGGTACAAGTGTTGGGGAATTGGTCTATAAATAGGACCATATGCACTTGGAAATTGCTCTTTTCATTGGGGGCTAATCTCCTCTCTATCTTTTTCATCTTCTCCAGCCTTCTTGATCAAACTAAATAAACATGATGATCAAAACGCACCGTTTCAGTCCTTGGCTGTTTGTCAATTCTCTCCTGTTATTAGTTACTGTAAATTGCGTTTCAGCAGCTTCCAGAGAACTTGAAGAAACAACTTTTCCGGTCCCTGGAGATACAGCTCAGAAGTGTACTCCGTGCAGTCTGTATGCATCGCCGCCACCACCCCCTCCGCCACCTCCAAAGAAGCGGCCACCTTCAAAGTACTGCCCTCCGCCGCCGGCTCCTCCTTCCTTCATCTACATAACTGGCCCGCCCGGAAACTTGTATCCTTTCGATCAGTATTTCAGTGGTGGTGGCCGGAATATGGTCTCCGTTTTTGCAATCGTTGTAGGGAATGGAATTCTGTATCTTCTCTCTTTTTCTTGAATAGAGATGGAAGGCTTTGTACTTCAGGTAAAGATTTTCTGTGTTTTCTTAAAATTCTTAATAATGATAAATTTTTGTTGTTAATGGAACTACGAATTATAATTCAACTTTTGTTTAATAATGTATTTTTTTTTTCACATATTTGTATAAGAATGTTCCTTTATTGTCCTTATAAATTTGATAAATAAACGATAAAAATATTTGAAATTAAAATTTCTTATTTTGGTTTCATGATAAATTATAAAAACACGTAAAAATTTAATTTTTTGAGTAGAAATTAATTTAATCATTTATATATATATATATAGATTTTGTTAATTAAATTAACTAAATTTTGACATCATTAATTACCTTACTTAAATTATTCTTGTAAAATTAGGAATTAACATTATCATTATCGACACAAATACTAACTGTAATCGGTGTTGGTTGCAACCAAAACATTACCCATATTCAACCCATCGAGCCTAATGCCCCCGAACGCAACACAGTACACACACACACACAGGGGTCGACTCCGTTTCATATGAACTACGAGATCAATTATTTAAGATAACGATGAACTTTATAAATGGATAAGTTTTTAATTAGTCTTTTGGCTTATTATTGGTAAGGCTGGCTCGGAAGTGGAAGGTGGGTTGGTAGAACGTTGTATCGAATTGAAAAGAAAGGAAAGGAGGTGTTTAAATGGAACCCACTTTGAGTTGGGTACGTGGAGACTGCCGGTTTAGGTTGTCTTGTTTGTAAACACGTAGCTTCTCCTTGAGAATCAAGGTTGGATCTTAGTCGTATTCTCACCCTAAGTGACGACGACTCAGGTCCCATTACATCTTAAAGTTGTTTGCTCATGATTTTAGAATTAGAACCCAAAATGAAATAAATATTTCTTCAATAAAAAAATCGAGTTTATTTATTGATTTTATATAAATATTTTATTATTTTATTTCATTGCAATTTGACCTTTAACAGATTCGGGCCATCCACAGTGTGAATATATCCCAAACATGGTATAAATATTAAAAAGAAATAACCCATTTTGAATAATTAAAACACCTACACTTTGGTAGAGTTCTTATCACTCACACCTGTCCAAGTTGAATTTAAAATCTAAGTAGTTGTCAAAATTTAATGGACAATCTCCAAGTAAGGTCTTCAATATTTCACCGCTAGATCTTGCAAGGCCTCCTTAACTAGTAGTTTGTGAAAAATATTCGTCAAGGGTGTGAGTTGACGGATTTAATAGGGTTCTCAACTTACTATACTCGAATATTTTCACAAAAACACTGGAATTAATTTCTTTTGAATTCGATTGCAAACCACCGTTGGAGTCACTTTTAAACACCGGAGTCTATTTGTTGTGCTCGGTTCACATGGTAGGCACTTGCCCTTATGCTCTTTATCTGTATTTGTAGAAAGCTAAACAACGAAGAGTGAGCTAAAAAACTATCCATATATTTTTCAAATGTAATTATTGACGTCTCTTAATACAATCTGCACAAATATTAAAATAACTCAAATATAAAACACTGACTACTTTTTCCTTTACTTATCTCTTAAAACTCTTTATACAGACATGTTTTGATCTTTAGTGGCATTAAATTAGAGAAATTTTTATTTACAAGACATTGCTTGGTATGAAATTATATATTTCATAATTTAAATGAGTCATTACATAAAACTATATGAAATTCAAAAGAAATTAGAAATATAAAATGTTTTTTTTTTTAATTCAAAATAAAAGTCATTACATAAAATTAAGCTGCAAATATATCATGGTTTTTAAAACATGCAATGTTCATTTTGCACCAACTTCTTTAAGTAGCTTTGAAGGTACATGAAATGCATTGTCCAGATATACATTCATTCATAGTCAAGATAAATCTAAAATTTAGTGTAATTTTTCTTTATATTTTTTTCCTATAATAAAAGAAAATTTTTAATTTCTTAAATCCTTTTCGTTCCTTTCTAATCCCTTTGCCAAACATACATTGAGTAATGTTACGTTTATTTATTTTTATTATATTCTTTTAAAATATTCGATAATGTGTCAAACGATAATCGGTATTAGTATTTATAATTTATTAAATGAATTGCATCAATCATTGTTTGACACGTTAACGAGTATTTTAAGATAATAAAATAAAAAGAATAATTATATATTTCCTCTTTTCTCAAATCAACCTTACTTTTTTTTTTTTTTAATCTCTCATTTAAAATTTCTCGTTCTCTTTATTTGACTATTTCGTTCTTTCTTCCTCAATACATCTTTTATAATTATTTTATCCATGTCAAAACTCACTTCTTTTAATCACCACCAATTTCAATACATGAATCAAATAAATTTAATGAAGTTTTGGTGAATTAAATAAATTTTAAAAATAATTAGTATCAATAACTTGTAACACAAATTTATCACCCATTAAAAAACTCATCTAATGCTTAAAGCTCTCTTTGGGATTTTGCTTTTCTTTTTCAAGAAAAACTAGTAAAAACTCGGCACCGGCTCGTAAACAAATGCTCCAACTCTTCCATAAAAAAGAACAAGTCTTATGCAAAGACAATTTCTATCGAACATCCACCGCATTTCATACTATAAATACAGAGATTATGAGAGTATGGAAATGATATGGAACAACTTTGTCTAAGACGAGAACATTTTTGCATCTTTTTTCGATTAAAACTCATCCAAATTTATTATAAGATATCGAGAACATGAATTGTTTGCGAGAAACCCTAATAGATGTCAACATGAACCTTGTTCTTCATAATTGTTTTCATTAGGCCCAAAGGACCAATCTGAGACTTAAACATAGGCTTCAACTTCAGGTCCAAAAAAGTATACATTACCTTTCCATTTACTTGATATTTGGGTTAGGTCCGAGACATAATATATGAATAAATATACTGCATCACTCTTGCGTGATTACCAGTACACCTCTTCTATAAATATTCACAAGATCATGCCCAAGTAAATCTATTCATTCTTAATTACACTTATGGTCTAATTACTCGCTTTACTTCATTAATCTCATGATTAACACTAAGTTAATGTTCTTTCAAAGTTAATTATTTAAATCCATGACTAGGGAGAATAAATGTCTATTTATGTAATTAACAACTATTTTGCCATCTGGGTTACGTAAAAAAATAATTTTTTAATTAAATAAGTGTTGAACTTTTGATATTTGTTCAAGTTAAATCCTAAACATTTTTTAAACAAAATGGACATTGAACTTTGCATTATGAATAAATTAGACTTTATTTGATTTTGTTCCGATCGTACCCAAACTGAAATCTACATTTTAATTTTACAAGTTACAAATACCGAACTGATATTAAAATAAATATAATTTTAGTTTACAAGTTATGGAAAGCTGAATTTTATCCACCAAAATTGGCCAAAATGAGCTTAAGCCAACTAAAACTGACCCGAAATCGAGTCTAAATCGACTCAAACTAAGTCCAAACTAAAAAGTCTAAAACCGAAGCTAGATGAGAATCAAACCAAACATAACTAAAAAAAAATCTATTCAAGATTTATTTTATTCACGACACAAAAAGGTCAAATTAAAAATAAATTTAAACTTTATGGTTGTTCGAATATCTTATTAAAAAAAAAAAACCTTTAAAATTGAAAAACTATCAAAATTTAAAGTTGAATTTATATTTTACCAAGTTGCTAAATTTAGGCCTTTTTTTATATTCATTTCATTGGTAGTCTATTTTGATGTTCTAGGGATTCCACGTGACTGTAAAAGGCTCTGACGTGCTGCAACTACTTCAATCATCAATAAAATCCAAATGAGAAAGAATTCATTGAATTCATCATGGCTGAGTTTACTTTCCAGAAGTGCTCGATAAAGTTTTGAAGCCAATGAGCTTTGAGGCTTCTAATAGTGTATGAGAAGAAAAATGCCAAACAACTATAGCTATTAGGGTTTATGGTCCCTAACATCGCACGAGACGGCTATACTCGTATCATATTCCATTGTCGGAAAATACAATAAGAGTGTTCTCTATACAGTGAGTTATACTGATCTAAAAGATTATAACATTCAATTCTATGATCGAGGTCAAACCTAGAGCAATTGAGCGAGATGAATGTCTCTCCCTCAATTGTCGGGCTGAGATGAATCCATGACTAAATTAGAGTTGCTTAGAATGAACAATTTAACAAGAGTTCATTAGGGTTGGGGAGAAAATTGAAAAATGGGAATGTCCAACGCCTAATGCTGTTGGCAAGATGTAACGCAGAGAGTCGCCCATGAACTTAACTCTTGTTATATTACATCCATCCATGGCCTCATTTCTCTCTCCCTCTCCTCTCGACCTAACCCTTTCTCTCTCTACATGGTCCCTCCTCGTCTTTTGGTCCATCTTCACAGCTCCTGTCCGTTGTTCACCCTACACTGACCCTGACCTCTCTCTCTCTCTCTCTCTGTCTCTCTCCCTATCTATCTTTCTCTCTCTCTGCTCTGGTTAGGTTTTGTTTGCAAGCATTTATATTCATCTAAACCACGGCATAAATTGATCTGGTCCAATTTCCAACTTGCATATGCAGTTCCAACTTTCAAGTATTATATATCTCCAAACTAGGATTTTGTAAAAATTTTCACCTGAATAAATATTCCGTCTTAACATTCAGGTTGCCATGTGAAATAGGTTCAGTTTTTGCAGAAAATTATAATAAATATTATATTTTCTACAACCAGCATCAGATCATTAAATTAATTATTGATAGGGTCTACGAAAAGACGAAGGAAGAGACATTCCTGTGTCTTCTTGGAAATTGCTTCAAAATTTATATTTTTAGATCAAACCCTAAATTGGTTGAGCTTTCCATTTTAATGTAATCAACTTATTTTTAAATTCGATGTTAATTAGTTGAGTGAGGAGATTGATGAAAGGATGGTCCTCGATGTACGCAGAAGAATGCAGCCACGCACACGAGGACAACTCCATACGATCAATCTATTGCCCCCACTTAATCACTCCTCTGTTGTCTACTTAAATTATTAATTATTATGGATATTTATTTTCATGAAATTATTGAAAAGTACTTGAACTGGGTTGCGACTCGGATATCAATTATATTTTTTTGGTATATTAATGTTTGAATCACAAAAATTAATTATACATTAATTTATGATTAATAATTTTTTTTTTTGCAGTGATTTTTTCCTTAAAAAGAGTTTATTTATGTAAATCTTAGTGTCTATATTCTTCTACGTTTATATTATTTTTTTGTTTATTAATTTTTGATTCTCAACAAAAACAATGATAGGCTGTAAGTGCAAGTTCACATTATTCGGATGCGTAACAAAAACCAGAAACATCAATTCGAGAAAGAAAACAATATTGGTTTCAATTCTAAGATTCTTATAAGTAAATAGTTATTCAATTAGAAATAAACTATTCGTGTTTAAATATATATCTATTTATATATATATATATATATATATATATGAATCTTTTTGTGCTCTCAAGTAGTAATCAATTTACTTGTGCGAATCAGAATAGGTAGATAATATAAAAATCAGTGGTCAATATTGATTAAAGTAGACATAGCTCGAAGAAGAAGAAGAAGAAGAAGAAGAAGAAGAAGAAGAAGAAGAAGAAGAAGAAGAAG
>CM039527.1:12104308-12159364 GCA_022433055.1 Begonia peltatifolia | reverse complement strand
AGAAGAAGAAGAAGAAGAAGAAGAAGAAGAAGAAGAAGAAGAAGAAGTGTACAGCCACATTTTTCTTAATGATGTTTTAGCCACTAGAACCTAAAGGTGAAGAAGAGTACGGACAGTTCACATAATTATCATCCATACAAGGCGCTTCCTTTGGTAAGAGATCCCTTTGAAAATTAATGGACTCTCTACCCTACAAAAAATGCTTCATCCACTCATATCAAAATGGGCTCCATTTCAATTTTGTACTGTTTTTCATGGTAGATTTGAGCAAAAATTTCAGTCAAAAGCTGTCCCTACTTCGCTTGGATCCTCTCTCTCTCTCTCTCTCTCTCTCTCTCTCTCTCTCTCTCCCAGTAATAGGAGACACAGATCTTTGGGTTCTATTTCAATCAGTGGCTTCAAAACCCTAGCAATCTTTCACGTGAACACATTATGGGCATCCACATGATAATGGGCCCACCATTGCTTTTGCCACGTGTGCTTTGATTTGAACCATGATCTTTTAAGCTTTTACCCATCATCACATCACTGTCAGTGCCAATCCAAAAGACTCTCTTATCTTCATTTGCCTTGTCATTTTGCAGTTATAATTTACATACAAGTTCTTTCCCCTTTTCTCCTGTCTTCGCACTTCCAACTCATAGCACAGAAAAAGACTCTTAACTTTAGTCGTATGTGCCCTGTGCGAGATCTGTTCTTGAAGTTGTTTCCAACTTTTCTTTCCAAAAACTCAATAAAATAAAATAGAAACAATAATATTTTCATAGATTTACCTTTTCTTCTTAGAAATTAAAAATAAATGTGTTGCAAATATTCTTTTTTGTTCAGAGAATCATATTCCTAAATTATTTATTTCCAACAATTCCTACAAAACAAAACACACTCTTGTTTTTCGCCTATGTTTTCACTTTTTGCTCTTAGAAAAACACCAAGAAACACCTAAATTTGAAGAGTTTTTGTAGACTCTCCGGTGTTTCTAATATAATATTATCTGTTTGAAATAAAACTTTCATATATTTATTCTTAGAATTAGTTCAAAATAAATTATATAGGAAGAATTGAATTATAATAAATTATATAGGAAGAATTGAATTATAATTTGAGGAACAAAAAAATAATAACAAAAATAAATGAAAACAATTATTAGATTCAAGAACGATTGCGACTAACTAGTCGGCAAAGATATAACTACAAAATCTACAAACATTCATCCCAAGATTTTCAAATAATATTTATAAACATGTGACAACGACAAAAATGGATTTAGGAGATATTATTAAATAAATAAAAATTCAAATAATTGTTTTCTTGAAAGCAAAATCTCAAATTATGTACAAAAAAGATCATCCACAAAAAAAAAAAAAAAAAAAAATGAATATTGACGATAAGAATGTGAAGTTTATGACTTTAATTTTCCCAAGTTTGTACCCATCTCATAGCGCCAGAATATTTCTTAAATCAACATCATATTTTATTGTATGAACATGACTTACACCTACACAACTAATTACATAATCTCATCCAATGTAACATATATTACATTACTAAGTCTTTGATATTCGTATAGTTTATGACATTTCGAATATATTTTTAAGAATATGCCTTTATTTTGGCACTCTTACCTCTTGATTAGATCTATCGTCCTCTTTTCATGCTTTCTTGTTGTTCTTGATCTAAATCATCCACCCATGTTAACTCTTGAAAAAAATTATTATATACAACCAGAGAATCTTTTATCGGAATTCCTTACTTTAATTGCGAATCTACCTATTTGAAAAAAATAAGTTTCTTGAAAGCATTTGTGATTGTTCTAAAAGAAATGAAACAAAAGATACAGTAGAACTAGGACAGTTATTGTATGAGGTCCCCTCCCTTCTGTCGTCCGTTCATTGTTCTTCCTCGGCCCTGCTAGCCATTTGCAATCTTTTTCTGTCCGTGAAGATCCCACCAGAGCGCCTTCTACTTCTAATAGACCATGAACACCCAATCAAAAAGATAATTTTCAAAAAGAATATATATATATATATAATCTCTTATCATATAAATCTATTAATTATGAAGATAAAAAAGATTCATATATTTATGGATTACCAGTACAAGTAAATAATAAGAATTCTTGCGATCGTATCTATTAATTGCTAATTCTTATCTATTCATAAATAATATGTATATAGAAAAAAAATTAGTATAGAAAATAATAAAATTTTTAATTTTCTCTTTTTTTTTTCAAATATTTCATATAAAATATTGCTTGGTTTGGAATAAAATTATATTTTTGGTGTAGGAATGTCACACCATCACGAACAACACATAAGGTTTTGATTTTTACGAATTTAATTAGAAACATTTAAATGAGTTTGTATGATTTAGTGTAGATCAACGTTGAAAAGATTTCAATGGAATAATGAGAGATCAAGTCTCATGGAGCCAAGATGACGAATAATTTAAAAAGATTAGATGAGATAAATTATACCCTTTAAAACATCAAGATGAAGATAAAGTCGTATTCAAAATGATCCAACAAGATATGCTATCTTGTTCAAAATATTAAATCGATGATGATAAAAAGTTTTCAATCACATTAATAAGAATAACAAAAAGGAAGAAACTTTTCAAATCTCAACCTATTCCTCGCTATGAACAAGAAAGGGACGGATAGAGAAGGAGAGAGAAATCCTTGGAGACGAGCAAAGAGAGTTAAAGAAGCCAACAATGGGCATTGATCGGGACGAATCCATGACTTATCTTTGATAAAATCTAGGTCCTTCTTTCGCCCTTAATTTCTTTTGGTATTCTCTAACCATTTCAGTTGTTATTTAATTTTTAATATCCATTAAATTTCAATTTCTAGAATTCAATTGAACCAATGCATTTAGTTTAACTTAAAGTCTGCTTTTTCAAGTTAATAGTTAAGTAAAATTTGTTTATTCTATTTTATATTTCGTGCTTTTAGTTGCTTGATCACTAAACGTTAACTTAAGCTGAAAAAGAAAATTAATGTTTGGATCTGAATAGAACGAATTATGATTAAATAAGTTGCATGAGAATGATTTAGTTTCTGCATAGAATATGAATGAGATTTTTAATCAACCATTGTTCAAATCACTCGCATTTCTGTGCAATTTGTTGGTTAAGTTTTTGATGGAATTTTTCATACCATCCCAGAAAAATTCATGATTTACTCGAAATCATATATAATATTGTAGAATATTATGATTCTCTGATGATGATCCTAATGCACATCTTTCAAACTTCTTTACAATCTGCGACACCTTTAGCTTCAACAGGGTTTCATCACATCCTACATTTTTCCCTTTTTCACTTAGACATAAGGGAAAATGATAGTTGCACTCTTTGCATCCCGGATCAATCACTACCTGGGATGACTTGATGAGAAAATCCCTAGCCAAAACTGCAAGAATGATGAATGAAATTACATCTTTTGCACAACAAGGTTATGAATCCCAATATGAAGCTTGGGAAATATTTAAAGAATTGCTTTGAAGATATCCACACAATGAATTACCAAATTCGAAAGAGTTAGTAGCTCAACTATTGTATATAAATGAGAAAAAGATGCTATTACGAAGTCAATAAACTTCAATTCAAAATTTGGAAATGCAAGTGGGACAACTCACATAGAAGCAAATACAAAATTAGTATCAATGTTGTCAATCAAGTAAAAAAATAATCTGGCGTTAAAGAAAAGCAAGCACAAAGAAAAATTTAAGCTACATCTTCAATACTTATATTAATTGAGTCATTCAATTCTAGGTTTCTAATTTATCCGAGTTAAGTGGAAAGAGTCCATTAAATTAGTATATAATGCCTTAAATTTGTGTATGATTTAGAAATTTGAATTGATTATAAGCCACACACTTAAACTTTAAAAAAAAGAGTCACCTTAAGAATAATCTAATATTATATTGACGAAACCGAACTTTGAAATGAACGTATCCTTGAAGATAGTTGTTATAGAAAAAAAACTAGACGCTTAGGACTCAGATTGGCATCGAGAATTTCCTTCATTGCTCGACGTCTCTCTCTCTCTCTCTCTCACAATGCTGAAGGAAAAGGGTTCTTCCCATTTAAATAAAATTATTTTTATTATTTTGTTTAATATATATAGCATAATATTTAATATTATATTATATATATTAAATAAATCTTTAATTGTAATTCAATGGAAATCTCAAAGTTATTTTAATCTTTGTTGAGGTAACTTTGATTTATCTACTATTATTTTATATTTTTAACCACCGGATAACTTCCAATTTATAACTAAATTACAGTGTGCACCTTGCCAAGAATTACACACTTTTCAAGTCAACAAAGAATAAGGTTGGCTTCCAAACATGCAAAAAATTTATTTGAAAATGTTTTTAGTTTAAAATTCAAAATTTTAGATTTTAATTGTGAATATAAAAGCTTCTAGGCTATATAATTTTTTTGTAAAACACCCGAAATAATATATCTTGCGTCGTCGATCATTCATCGTTATCCTAATAAATGAAATCTTATCCAACAACGACATTCAAATCTCGACCAAGATTAAACACATCTAGTTTATATTAACAACAAGAGTTAAATAAATATTTGATCTCATTAATCCTATTCTAAATATCTAGTATTCAAAATTTCATAAATCTAATTGAAACTCCAAGTTAAGTAATTGACTTCTAATTCTTAAGCAAAGAACCAACCAAAGTATGGTATTTGTTTGTTCTAAAATAAGTAATATGCTAAGACATATCGACATAAAAAACCTTAAAGATGGTTCTCGGTTCTCACTCCGTTATCACTCTCTTATCTCTATCTCCTTTACATATATGCTTGACTACAGTTGGAAGGTTCTCAATTGTATTTTGATTTTTAATTAGTTAATTTCTTTTCTATTTGTGATTTTTCCTCGAAAAGATTTTTCATGCAAATCTCGGTGTTTTTGTTTTTTTGTATTCATTAATTTTTTCGATTATTAGCGTTCGATTCTTAACAATCTTGAAATTTCCCGTAATTTTTCATTTCTTCTATAATTTAGCGTGCTTGGTACTAAGTTCTTGGGAATAAGTTGGTAAATGTCAAAGGAGTATGGAAAGATTGATTTAGGCGGAAAGATTGATTTAGGTGGAAGTGTGGGTAGTATGTACATAAAGAGGGATCAATTAATATGGGAAGAGGAGGAAGATGAAGCGCACACGTGCGGAACGAGAAGGTTAGTGTGTTTGTTTCATCTTCCTACAAAACCATGTGAAACCCTACACTCTTCCTTGTCTCTCTGTCTCGTTTCATTCACACCCATCGCTTTCTTCCCGACCATGCATGTTGTTCCTCTCTCTCTCTCTCTCTCTCTCTCTCTATTAAAGTATTTTTTGAATTTTAAAATAGATAAATAATTCAAAACCCATAAAATATGTGAAACGGTAGAATGTTTATTTATGTAGAAAATTTAATGTTCATGTTGTAAAAAATAATTTTTAATTTTTTTTGTAAATTAATTATTGTTCTAAAAATGCCTACTATAAAGTAGCCACCTTTATAAAACTAACTCTACATTTTTTTAGGGATGATAGCAGTTCCATTAAAACCAAATGAAGCAAACCAAACTATAGTTTTCAGTTTCGTTTTGATTCCAACCTTAAGAAAATCAAATTGAGAATTGAATCGGGGAGAAAAGAAACTTCTCGATTCAATTCCGTATTTCAATTTTGAAAAATCATTAAAAATAACGAACGGAATCAATTTTAAAAAATTACAAGTTAAAGCGATCAAAGCCGACCAAAACTAACAAAGCCAATCTAAGAACTAAGTCGAAATAAAACATAGACTGAACCAAAAATATTAGGCTTGATTTCATTTAGTTTTTGGACTTTCTCTGTTTTATTTAGGAATTGAACCTTATTTTGTTTTAATTGGAGTAGAAGCAAACCTAACAACCTAAAATCATGCCTATATCTATCCAAGTATAAAATGATAGATGTTTGGATTTTGGTTTACGATTTTCTTTTCTTTTATTTTATTTTCATTTTGCCATTTTGATCTTAAAATGTAATATTATAATATATTTTGTCATCGTCTTTTTTTGTTTTTATGATTTTTTTTTTATTATATTACCATTTTTATCTTTATTTTCACTGTAATTTACCGTTTTCATATTAAGATACAATATATTAATATATTTTGACATATGTTATTAGAAATAACATATCCATTTTTAATAATTGAATCTACACATCAATGTCAAATTTTAAAATTTTTAAAGGAAAAAAAATTAAGTGTTTAGTTTTTAGTGGATATTAATGATGAATTATTTCTTTAAAAAGAAAAAAATTACTTTCAAATAAATTAAAAAACATATGCATGTGTCATTACAGTACATTGAAGAAGATTAGAGATGTTATTTCTTTTTAAAATATTGTAATAATACGTGTCATATGTTTAACATATTATCTACATTTGTATTCAAAAAGTCAATCTAATATAATAACACATGTCCGACAACACAACACGCACGTATATCTCACATGGACTCACTAGTTTCATATAAATGTAAATGAGAAATTCGATTGCAAAAATTTCATAATGCTTACATAGAAAATCAATGGATTATATTTTATTAAATCGAAATTAAATCCAAGACGTGTCATAATATTTAATGAATTTAATGTTTTTATAATATTGGACTCAACCCCTTTATTACGATGGGGAAGATCAGCACATTTTTATCCCCAAAAACGGATGAAAATTAGGAGGGATGAACCTACATAAAAAGGAATTATATTATTCAAATTAAATTGATCTAAATAAGAAAAACAAAAAAAAATCAAAAATTGTATTAAATGGAACAATTACTTTGCATTAGCATTTATATGATGATAACACTAAATGAACATGCCAATTGTTTACTTTTAAATTTCACAATTTTGACACATCGTACTTATGTAATCTATTTATTAGGGTAAGTGATTTATTATTTAAATTACTTTTAATATAACATAATTACTATATTGATATTTATTATTTAAATTACTTTTAATATAACATAATTACTATATTGATGAATGAATTACACATTAAATATGTAAAACTCGCATGGTTATTTTAACCTTCTTTTTGTGACCTGATTAGTGAGCACGCTGAAAGATAAATAATTTAATAACATTATGTTTACACTCTATGTTCTTGCCTAAATAATTTTGTCAAAATAATTACAATTTAATTTGGTATTACTTATTGTCTATAATATTGATATCTTATCATTAACAAACAATATTCAAATTCAAAATACCAAAAATAAATAAATAAATAAAAATATGTAACAATATTCTATAGATATTATAAAAAAAACCAAAAAATAAATAAATATGTAACACGGATCTATATTATTCAATTGCAGTGTAGAGTATTTTCTCAAAATTGATTTAACAAAAAAATTATAATTTGAAAAAAAAAAAAAAAAAAGGTTATAATATACGAGCTAAAGTAAGGTGGGGGTTGGGAATGGGGTGCTCGCATGAAAAAGGAGGAAAGCTAAAAAGTTTCTTTTTTTATAGTCCAACCCTCCACCTCCAAATGCAAAGCCATTAGTCCTGAAAAGGAGAAAGCATCCCCTTCTTTTTTATTTTCATACTTATTAAATAAATTACTCAATTAATTATACATTACTTACAATAAATGAATGATTCGTGTGAAGGGAATAAAATAAGATTATAAATGCAATATTGTTGTTCTGAAGTGGAATATATGTCTTCATGATCAAAAGCATCTCTGCGACTTCTAGGATGGTCTTGTAAAAAAATCAATAATTTGACAACCTAGATTATATACTTTCTCAAATGCTTTTGGATTATAATTACAAAAAAAAAGATTATTTATTTTGGTAATTATTGTAATTTTTAAGGAGTGATTTGTGATGGGGGAGACAATTCATATGTGAGGGGATGGGATAGGAAGGAAAAGTGCTTCGTCTTTGGAGTGAAAAGACATTAGTATTCCTATTTCATCCCAGCGCCTTACAAAAAATTGCCTGGTCCATGCTCCTTCAATCATAAACCCCATTATTCAGAATTATTATTATTATTATTATATATATTTAAAAAATACCAAACAAAATACATCTAAAATCCAAAAATAAGAATTAGAATGGATGGGCGATGGCTCATGTTCGTCAACGATAGACAATAAAATTAAGAATAAAAAATATAAAAAAGTAATGTTGAATTTTAATTTTTAATTAATATCATATCATAACAATAATGTAAAATTAGAACCACATGTCAGGATTACTCACAGATCAATCATATTTTAACTTGTGCACGTGAAAAAGTTGAGCTATTATGTTGTTTGATGAGAACGGGGAAATTAGATGAGAGGCTACTGCGCGTTTCCGACATTGCAGTCAAATTCGACAATTTTTCAACGGAAATTAATTCCATCAAAAACCCAACAAGACTTTAATTACACTCAAACGATGACGTACAGAGAGAATTAGATACCTTTTTGCCCCTTTTTTTCTTTGGCTCTTTTGAAAAAAACAGGATTCATTTGAGAGATTTGATCGCATTACCCGGACGTTCACCAAAATCAATCTTCAATCAATTGGAATTCATTTTTCTTCTCCTCTCTGCACATTCTTCCGCCATTGTCAGCGCAATTGAAGCTTTTGTTTTATGTGGAGCCTGGAGTCTCCATAACATCTAATTCGTTGGCGTTTAAACGTTGTCGTTCTCGCTTGTTAAGCTTTAGGAGGAAAGATTACAAGCCAAGAAGAATATAGTAAAGTAGAGTGATGGGCAAAGCTATCAACATCCCAAATATGACCCTGAAAAGTTGGAATTTAAGTTGAGAAACTACTTAAATGTAAAGGGGCAAAATGGGTCAAGTTGGACGTTTACTCACGCTGTGTTGAGAATGGCTGGATGGACATTATACTCTTTAGCAAACACAAACGGAACTATCCCTTGAGGAAGAGCAGCCTATTTTTACCATCAAAACAGGTAAAGAGGTTAGGCATTAGAGCAACATTATAAACAGTTGGAATTAACATTTTGAGACATTTTCAAAGAGAAAATATGCAATCTCAAAATAAAAATGGTAGCAATTAATAAATCTATGGTTAATGAATTCACGCAAGTTTCAAATTTTATTTTGATCTTGAAATACAACTAAGAAAAACATCTTGGGTCCACATAACATGACGATGTAAGAGAAAGGTGATATTTGTTGGGAAATAAAATTGCAGTGCCAGCTTTAAATTTAGTATTTTAAAATTACCTGAACAATGGCGACATGGAGAAGGGTACCGCGGAGGCCAACGGCAATGGAGGCAATGGCCATGACGGCTGGGCCAGTGAGGAATCTGACGGCCATGGCAAATGTAGCAACGGAGTTCCCACATGCAATTAGCTTTGGTTGCAAACCCATAAATATACCTTTCACCACCAAACAAGGAATTAAGGTCTAAGGACCCTCAAAAACCACGTCAAAGTACACGCTCCACCTCTCTGTCTTTCTAAGGGGACTTGTAAAGGCATCTACTTAACCCAACGCCCACAAAGAGGTTGGACAACCATTGACGTTGGGACAGGACCCACAATGTCGGGTGGTAAACGCCCAATTACTCGTTCAACGGAGAGATACTTTGGAATAACACCATTTTTTAATTTAATACGTAAACTGTAGTTAATTATTTAGTAGCTTAACTCAGTTGTAATCTAAAATACTAAAATCATAACTAATAGCTTGGATATAGTTGGAAGAAACAAATGGATGGAGAAGAGGTGGGTTTTCGCCTAACCCATAACTTTTGACAGGGAAGCAGACATCATTGCCAACCTAGTTCCCTAATCTAATCCCCATTATTCAGCACATAAAAAGAAACATCCAAGCATGCTTGAACGAACGATCCTTTTTACCAAATTTCTAGTTTATTTCTTCCCAAATCGTTAAAGCTTTTTTCAAGACACCATCCAATGGATTCACTTTTCAGTCATCAGATCTCCATAGAAAAGAAATCTTCAGTGTAATTTTCTCTGTTTCTACCCCTTTTCCCTAAAACAGGACATTGTAAGAAAATTAGGAAGTCAGGATTAATTACTCACCTAGGCTGAACATAGCCATTCCGAGACCAGCATCAGACAGTATGGAAATAGATTTCTCTATTATTTTCGGCATAGCCACATGCCACCTACAGTTTCATATTCCAACCAAAAATTATAGAATAAGAAAATCAAAAGACTGCCAACTTTCCAGATGGAGAAGTGAAATAGTTTAATCAGTAAGAAAAAAGAAACAATAGATTAATTTCGTCTGCATTTTGATGGCGCTTACCGGAAAGAAACAAGGGACCAAGTGAGGCCAATGAGGCTAGAGTAAGTGTTGGGGTTTCGGATAAGCTTTCTCCACACCATGATTAAGATTAGACGGGTCATAACGCTCGCCGGAGGCATTTGTTTGACGGAACCTGACTCTGGCGCGCCACCCGCTTTCGGATGAAGCTCTACAGTCGAGCTGGACCCCAGCTTGTTCAGCCCGATGGGCCCCTCTTTTTGGTTTCTTTCATCTCCCTCGCCTTCTCGACCTGCGAAGCTGAAGTCTTCGCCGGAGAATACCTCCGTCTCCGGAACAGCTTCACAGAGTAACAAAAAATGTAAATATCACCGATATCTGTAAAAGTGCTATTTTTTTTTTCTACTTGAGTATCGACGTCCCTGATAGATTAACAAAAGACGGATAAAATTATTCGAGTACTTAATTGCTTTTCAAGAAAAACGGATAAAATTGGCCTAATTTCCAGTTAACTAGTGAAAATAATTTGGATGTAATCCATGTGATACGGATTTTATTTTGCTTTGATCATGCGTTTCTGCACCTTTGTTTTCGCCATTTTGGGGTTGATCAGCGACCAACATTCTGATTTCCTTGGCGCCGGGTTCAGACCGTCCGGATTGTTCGGATGTTCCGAATTCTGCCCCGCCGAATACGTGGAGCCCACCTCTTTCCGACACTGGCGATGCGCTGGAGCTCCAAACGAACATATGGAGCTCCTTCGCGTCGTTGTTCGTTTTGCTGTTTGGAACTTGCTGAGGCGGCGCCGGCTGGGACGGAGGCTGAGGTTTTGAGGTACTCTTCGTGTATTCGGGATTTGGAGCCGGATATGACGTCGTCACCGGTTGGCCCGGGTAGAATCCGAATCTTGGTGAAGTTGCAGTCTGCTGGGCGCAATTCTCCTCGAAATTGGACGGTCTCGGAGTCGGACCTCGGGAAGATTGGACGGAATACAAGTCCGCCGGACCGAAATTTGATAAACGGCCTGTGAAGCCTTGGTATCCCATCATGGAATAAAAATCGGAGTTGTTGAAATTGGAGCCTCGAGGCGTCGGATTCCTAGACGAGCTCAGGCTGTAAATCTCGGCCCCGGTGAGGTTTGACGGCCGAGGCGTCAATGCCGGGAGTGAACAGGGACCGAGAGACCTCCTCGAAGCGTTCGATTTCCTCACAGTCACGTGAAGCTTTCCATCTTCACCGATTTCAGCATCTGTTTCTAGAAAGTCCCGACCGTCGAGAGAGACGACATCGGAATCAACCTTGAACGAAACAATCGAAGCTGCGGTTTCCGGAAATTGCTCCATTATCAAAAGCTTGGCGCCTCGATACTCAAACAGGAAGAGTAGAAGAGTATACCAGATAATACACTGCAACACAACAATCTGAACCATTAAGCTTCCGGAGTAGTCGCCGTACATGCCGATTAGCAACGGAATCCCCATCACAAGAGTGTTGGGAAGCGTGGAGAGAGAAAATATCGTAATCATCCACTCTAGGCTTCCGTTTTTGGTGAAATTAGTCCAGATTCCGAGAACAACGAGCATGATGATTTTCTGGAGAGTATCGGCGGCGACAAAGCGGAAATTCATAGCATAAGGATCATTTGTAGAGATGAAGTGAAACGAAAGGAGAGGAACGGCGAAGACAGCGACAAAACGGTTGATGCCGGAGCACTGATCGGGAGAGAAGATCTTCCACCACCGAACTGAACCATAGGCCAACATCATCGCCACATACAGCGGAATCACCGCCGTCATGACGGAGTAGAAGTCTCCCCCCGTAATCATCTTCTTCTTCTTCTACGAATAAAAAGCCTCCTCTCCAATGGCACTGTTCAGGCTCAGATCTTGCAGAGGAACATCAATGAGATTGAGAAGTCAATTCATCAAGGAAGAAAGGAAAAAAATGGAGAAAGGAGATGAAGAAAACCGTTATGCAACGAACTGACGAAGTTGAAAGAAGTGATATATGTCGTAGTGAAATCTTCTCGCTTCTGCCCAGCAGCTTCTGATTCTGATCTTACAAACGAAACGTCACTCTGAAGTTTAACCCGCCCCTATAAATAGCAACATAGACTCTTCTCCATATTTATATTCATATATATATATATATATATATATATTACCTCATATAGTTTCAAATTAAAAGGTTTTTTTTTTCTAAACCTAAAAATATTAATTTTTGACCACATTATAAACACCTTTAATTAAACCAAAAATATTATCCACTTATTAAAATAATTTTAAATAATAAATTGCATAAATAACACAAAAACATTAATATTAATATGTAAAATTAAAAATCAATATATTTCCACTTATTTAAAAAATAACTAAAAATAAAAATAAGTGGTTTATATTTTGAATTGCTTTAACTCTTCCATTACGGACTGACTGACTGATCAAGTCGTCCAACTCCAACCAGGTGTTTCTATTACACTTGACTCCGATTAGAGAATGCCGGAGGACTTATTAAATTTATTAAATTAAATTTAAGTTTAAAAATAGAAGACAAAATATTAATTTTAAACCGTTGGATCTGACGTGGAAGAAAGAAGGGGTGATGGGACGGGGACGAGATGGGTGGTATTGTTGTTGCTGTACAGTGAGCTGTAGGGTATATTTGGAGACTTTCAGGGCTGTTTAGGGACCAGTCCAAGTGCCAGCTAGGGTTAGATTAAACCGCCTTAGTTATTGTAACCAGACATTCGGGTAAACTTTCAACACTGTCAGTTTATCACGTGGCTCGTGTTATTTTAAGTGACGTCGACACTTTATTAAAAAAACAATTATTATTATTATTCCCCTCAAATTAATTTGTTTCTTTTTTTATTCCATATTTGGGTTAAAAAAAGGCTCAAACTAATTTTTTGTAAAAAAAAAAAAGCTTAAAGTATTGAAAATATACAAAAAAATAGATTTGCAACAAGCCGATATGTCTCTGTGTTTCGTTTTCTTAAAAAGAAAGGTTTACCGTTCTCTAGACGCGACAAATCGTTCTCCGCAGGCCCGCGCACGTGAGGGTCACACCGTTATCAGGACGCAGCAAACTATTCTCCTTTAGAATTCTGAACACAGAGGATCTCTAGCCTAAAAAATGTCCTCGCGTGAAAATCGTTTGTCGTTCTGAGGACGCATAAACTGTTCTCCTTCAGAATTCTGAACGTGAGGGCACGTGCGAGGGTGAACATCCCCCGGTTGGATAACAGTTTGCCGTTCTATGGACGCGGCAACGGCAAATCATTCTCACGAACGCGAGAGATGTTTACCCTCAAACGGCAAACCGTTTTCCGTTAGTATAACATTGACTGAGGCTCTTTTGGATGATTTTTCATTCAAAATCTGACTTTTCTCTTAGCCAAATCCCTATATCCGAGTGTTGTGCCGCCAACATCATCAGATCTGAACGATTTTCGCCGACATTTGCCAAACCAAGAGTTGTCTTTGAGAAAATCTCAAAACCGAGTCAACACAGAGCCAAAATCGATCAAAATCCAAAAACCCAAGTTTTTTGTTCAGATTTTGATTTTTTTTCGCCAGATCTGTGCTTTTTCTAATAAATTCGTGTTGTTTTTTTGCCGAAAATCTAAAAAAAAAACTGAAAATTCGAAAATCTTAAAATCCCTAAATTTCGAATAATCTCAAATATGGTCAGGATTGACTTATCTCTCACAGGCAATAGAAGTACATTGAATGACTCGCTCAAATTATTTAGGCTCATATCGCACTCAGGGATGAAAGAGAAGGCATGACTAGCTTAATATTTACGCACTTCTACTCGAAGCCATACGTGGGCATCCGGGCTAAACTGATATAATTTCTTCATTTTTATGTCGAAATGATACATTGTCGTTGCCCTGGCCGCATTCCACATCACATCTCTGCATGCTCTGTCCCAAAACAGACATTTGAAGTTTACATACATATGTCGTAGATAGAAGCAGTATGCAGCTTCTTTAAATTCCTTGTCCACAGCTTTTAGTAACCATTGACATTTGATAAAAAATAAAGTACTGATCAAGATAATACTGAACCATTACAATTAGAATTAAACTTGGACATGTATTATACATTTTGTCGATATGAAATAAATGTTCATTCGTCCTCGATCCAAGGTTCAAGTCTCGCTTTAAATGCTGCAAAAAATCAATGTCAACTGTCCACAGACTTTTTTCCCACATTGGCAACAACAACGAGATATATTCTATCGTTGCCATCAATGTTGACGGTTCTGAGTAATTGGCCTAGACACGAGCTCTTCAGATAACAAGCATATAAACATATAACAGAGCGACCGTACTGCAGAAATCTTGCCTTGCACGTACCCATGCACATATACATTCTTTGGTATACCATTGAATCACTCTCTGTCTCGTAAGCATGTATTTTCATTGTGCTACCCAGGTTCTGTATATTTTTGCTGCGTATGACCAGACTACCTTGTACTGTTCGTCGCTCTTGCCGTGGTTTAGTGTTCGATTTATGCTTCTTGCTTTTTTGGTAATACCAGGCGTAATGTTGACAGTGAAATCATTTCTGACTGTCTCGATGATAGAGAGATTTTCCACATATGTTGACTTTTAAACCTATCCAGATAATGATTTGCAATGTATTTTGTATTAGCGTTTCGATTCTCTACTACCTTCGCATAGTTGTGATAATTGATCAAACACTTTATTTGAAAGGTCTCCTCGTCTTGCATATGCAAAGTATGCAGTCGCCACGCACATCCATTTATGGATTTAGCCGTCAGTGGCCGCTTGTCACTTTGGGCAAATTTCCTTTATACATCTATACTTTTTTCTAAAAAAAAATTCATTGAGATTTCTTCATGTACCGATAAGCTTTCTACCTCATTAACGTCGGACTCGGCCGGTGTTTGAAGCTTTTCATCTAGAGTTCTGTAGGTTGAATGTACCTTTATTTCTTCGTTTCAATCTATGTGATCGAATGCTCGAATATCACCATATGTAGGAGTGTCATGCGAATACAAACCTATCTCGACGTCAAAACTTGTTCACTCGTCTAAATCAGCCGCTCTAATTAAATCATCATCCATCGTCGTTGTTAATACAAAGAAAATTCTCGAAAGCAAGATAATAGTGGAGATGTTTTAGAAAGATCAAGAAGAGAAAAGTGAGAGGTGGTGTGAAAATGGAGGGGAGAGGCTCTGTCTTTAAATAGACCTGGTGAACAGCAACCCGTTCTTTTAGAATGGTTTGCCGTTCTTCTGCAGCGTAGCCTGTGATCAGTCAATAATTGATCACGGGACTGAAGGAGAACGGTTTGCCGCATCTTGAGAACGACAAACTGTTCTCACGTTCCCCACATGTGTGTGGACCTGCGGAGAACAGTTTGTCGCATCTAGAGAACGGTAAAACGTTCTCCTTCAGAAAATGGAATGCGAGGGCATATCGGTTTGTCGCAAATCCATTTTTTTGAACATTTTCAATACTTTGAGCTTTTTTTTAGACGAAAAATCAATTTGAGTTTTTTTTTTAACCAAATGCATAGTTGGTTCTGTTTTTGAAATTTAAACCATATAATTAATATATGCTCTTAATTGTTTTATTTCACACGGTTATTTTTGAGAAAACTATAAATCCAAATATTAATATAATAAGTTTCCAAAGTGGAGAAGTATTATATAGTTATTATATTTGTTTGTTTTTAATATTTTTGACATAGTCATAGATGCATTTAATTTATAGCTACAAATATAAACTATGAATGATAGAATATTATAAATTAGTATTGTCGTAACAAAATTTAATCTTATGATAGAAAATTATTTTAAATATTGGTTCGCAATTTTGGTTCGATTTTATTATCATGCAACAACTATTTGGTAGGAATTCTGAGAAAAATGGAGGAGAAAGAATGAAGCAGAAGAGAAGAGAGAAAGTTCAGAGAGAGAAATATTATGTAATATATCTTTCACTTGTATCAATGAATTATAATGTACACATTTATATATAATAAACTGATGAAAAAGGTAATTAAGGGAAAAACTATAATTAAGGACTAATCTAAAACAATAATGAATATGTTATGTGCTAACATCTCCTCTCAAGAGCAAGGCCGTGGACCGAAGATCTTAGATGTGAATGCAGGAAAGCATGAGGGTGAAAAATGCTTGATAAGAGCATCAGCGAGTTGACATTATCAAGGAGTAAATTTGACTATCAAAGATTTCTTTTGCACATTTCCCCGAACAAAATGGAATTCAATTTCAACATGTTTGGATTTGGAGTGCCATATTGGATTAGATGCCAGATACGTCGAACTCAGATTATCACAGAAGATTATAGGTATATCGGGTGATACAATATCAATTTCAGATAGGTTTCTACAGCGCCATTTCCTATGCTTCGATATTCAAATTCAATGCTACAGTGAGAAACAACATTTTGTTTCACAGAAGACCATGAAAAATTATTGAATCCTAAAAATATGCAATATCCACTAGTGTTTTTATAGTCATCCACACACGAAACTCAATCAGTATTCGTATAACAAATCAAATTAAAACAGGATGAAGGAAAGAAAGATATACCGAGAGATAATGTACCGTAAAGGTAACGTAGAATCTTTTTAACATACTGCCAGTGAACATCAGAATGAGCATGCATAAATTGATTAACCTTGTTCATAGCAAAGACTATATCTAGTATGGGAAGACAACAATATTGGAGACCACCAATATTGTTGTGATAGAGATAACCATCATCAAGTAACAATGTGCTGGAATTAATTGATAGAATGAAACCTAATACCATTGAATTAGGAACAGGTTTGTAAGAATCCATCTTGGCCCTGTGAAGCAACTTAATGATGTATCTAGATTGAGAGAAATACATACTAGAAGGAGTCCAGGTAACCGAAATATCAACTGAAAAAAAGAGAGGACAAAGATCACGAACCACAAACTGAAGATGCAATTAACTTAGAAACTAATCCAATAAAGAGTTGGAGTTACCAGTAAGAATAATATCGTCGACATATACCAGCATAAGTAAGATGGAGAAATTGTTTTGGCAAACAAACAAGGATGCATCGGACTTTGATGCTGAGAAACCCTAGAAAAGCAGAGCAGTGTATAACTTATTGTACCAAGCTCTAGGAGACTGTTTAAGTCTATATAAGACTTTCCATAATGAGCAGACGGCAGAAGGATGAGAAGAATCAATAATCTCGGAGGTTGTTGCATAAAAACTGTGTAAGTTAAATGACCATGTAAGAAAGCGTTACTTATATTCAGTTGTCGGATAACCCAACCAAGAGAAAATGCTAAAGAGAAAATTGTACGAACAGTAGTAGGTTTAACCATTTCGTTAAAAGTCTCATCATAATCAATACCCTCAGTCGGATTATAACCTTTGGCCACTAACCAGGTCTTATAACGATTGATGAAGCCATCGGAGTTAGGCTTTACTTTGAAAACTCATTTGCAACCAATAATTTTAGCACATAGTGGTAAAGAAACAAGTCGCCAAGTGTTGTTATTATGAAAGGCTGAAATTTCATCTTGCATAGTAACCATCAATGAGGACTTTTAGAAGCTTGCTGAAAAGTTTGCGACTCAAAATGTAAATATGCTTGAGCCGATAGGGCCTTTGATTTGAAGATGTCATCTTTGGATCTAGTTCTCATGGAATGAAGATTGACGGTAAGCGATCTATTGCTCTAGTGAGAGGTGATAATTGGTAAACTAGTAGAAGTTGAAGGCACTATAAGAAGGGGAAAAAGAACAGTTGGGATTAGAGGATTAAGCTCGAGTAAAGTGTTTAGGTGGGTGTGTAACGGAGGAATGAGTAATGAGTTAATGAGAATGGAGAGGGAAGGTGATGATGGCCAGGAGGAAGTACCAGAAGAGAAAGGAAATGATGACTCATCAAATGTAACATGACAAGTGATATAGACTTTAGTTGATATAGGATTGAGACATATATATATCCCTTGTGATGAGAACTGTAGCCCAAGATGACACAGGGAAGAGAGCAGGACAAGGGCAAAAAAAAAAAGGAAAACAAAGATACCAAACTATGGAGTGATGAGTAAGAAGGCATAGAACCAAATAGACATTCAAAATGAAATTTATTGTTTCAAACTAGTGTAGGTAAAAAATTAATCAATGTAGTTGCAGCGCTAAAAGCATAGGGCAAAAAACGTTGAAGAACAGATAAGTGAAAAAGAAGTGTTAAACCAGTTTCAACAACATGACAATTTTTTTGTTCAACACGACCATTTTGATTCAGCGTGTAAGGATAGGAGACTCGATGATGGATTCCAAGGGAGTTAAAAACAGGAAATAAAGATTAGAATTCTCCACCCTAGTCTGATTGAACAGTTTTAATATGAAAACCAAACTGGTTTTGAACAAGTTTATGAAAATTCAAAAAAATTTGGTGAACAACACTTTTTAATTTTAAGCAAAACAACACGTAAACCGAGTGCAATCATCAATACAAAACAGAAAATAACGATCACCAGTAACATAATTAATAGTGGATGGACCCCAAACATCTATATGCACAAGTTCAAATGGAGACAAAGCATGAGAAGTAGAATTTGAAAAGGGCAAGCGATGACTCTTGCTCATTTGACAAGTAGTACAGAGTATAGAGGAAGTAAACCTAACAAAAGGAACATTACATAAACTTAAAAACAAAATTTAAAACATAACGTGATGGATGGCCGAGACGGAAGTGCCACAGTTGGGAAGTCATGCAAATTTTGGATGAGGTAGTGGTTGAAGTGCTAGCTATCAAGAACAATGGGTGAGGTGCAAGGGGAGTTTTGTAAAGACCGTTATTGAGGGACCCCAGAAGAAGTGTTTGATATGAACTCCGATCCTTAATCAGAAAATAATTGGAGTGAAATTCAACAAAAACTGGATTATCACGACATAACTGAGGGATACTAAAAAGATTATTAGATAAGAGTGGAGTATGGAAAACATTTGTAACAGCGGAGGATGATTAATAGTGGGAATTACAGTAGAACTAGAGTTAGCACTGGGTCGGGGGTGGGGGATTGTACAGCATGGAAGACTTTGGTGTGAAATGGTGAATGGTGTCTGAGTCCAGCATCCACTGTGCTGCAGGGGCAAACGCAGGCGAAGCGGGAAGCAACAGGAGACCGACAAAGTTCTCCTGAGCAGGAGAAGAGACGGTGTTCTGGTAATTTGAGCTTGGGTAAGAGGGATTCGGGTAAGAGGAATTCTTGTAAACATGGTTCGGGTGAGAGTGGTTTGAGTAAAGACAATAATAATGAGTGGGCTGATAAAACTCATTAAGCCTCTGGAAGCAGACCACTGTTGAATGGCCCACCTTATGACAAATTTAGCATCTGAGCTTGGTGGACCCAGGTTGGGACGAGCGCCAGCTAGAGTTTCGATACAATCCAGAGCCTGAACTACTCACACACTCTGATGGTTCAAAGACGGGAGCACAAAATTAGGTATGAAGGGAGGTGGGTTGAAAGACAGCTGAAGAGGATAGAACGACTTCTGAATGACAGCATTGGCTTGAAGGGAGCTTGGAGTTGGAAGCTGAGTAGTAAAGTTCTATTTTTCCAGGCGAAAGTAGCTCTGACGAAGATTATGAATCTCCTCAAGAGACGGTTGAACGGTGCAATTGGTGATTGAGGTGGCGAACGGGTAATAGTCATTACCTAGACCACCAAGAAAGTAGATTAAATGGTCATAATAGGACACTAGCTCGGCGATAGCTAATAAGATATTTCATATTGATGTGAGTTTTTGTATATAGGTAGAGGCTGAAATGCCATCTTTCTACAGGCTGTGAGGTCGGCTACGGAGGTCGGTTATTCTAGCTAAGGATACCGTAGCATTATGAAAACAGTGATTATTTTCTTGTTTTTGAATAAAAGTTACTATTATAGTCTTGGGTCATGGATGTATAATGAATTTATCTGAATCCAGTAAATTGTGTTGTTGATTTTTTTCATTTCTTTTTTATTAATCTTGCATAAATTCACAACAATTATGAAACTAGAATACTTAGATATTGCTTGTTAAACTTAGATTAAGTATAAATTATGGTAAGCAATGCACGCTAACAGAGACACGTGGTTTAATAAATATTAATGCATGCATACAGACTCTCGGGCCCTCGGCTAACTATTATTGTCATTATTTTTATTCAATAAAAGAATGATAAAAGTTGTTCAAACACAACGTGAGTTTTGCCTGTCAAAAGTGTTATTGAAAATTCTCTACTTTAGACTTAAATATTGATTAACTAATAACTAAGACGGGTCAAAGATTTATTAGTTTTCACTAGTTGTAACTTTATTGATTAAAGATACTATGAATCAAATTAAACGAATATTTGATGTGATAGTCCACCCTGTAAAGACAAAGACGGTCTAAAATTTTGTTGATTGTGTGAATTTAATTCATATTAATGAAAGTCCATAGTCTCACGTTATTTAAGAGAATGAAGTGAATGATTTATAAGTAGATTTCAGCTATTAACTTAGTAAAACGAGTCTTGAGTTAACTCCAAGAACAAATTTATGCAAACTATAATTTATAGTAAATAATATTATAATGAGAGAATTAGATATGCCTCGTTTGAGATCTATATAATTAAGAACGTTATTATTAGTTTTAAAGAATTAAAACTCGACAATTTTCTTTGATTAATGATTAAAGAAAGTAAGGCAAAAGACATCAAATCAGACAAAATAAGTTTAATTATAAATTAAGATTTGATTTATTAAACCTTCAACCTAACACTATTTTATTAAAATATAATTTTCAAAAACCTTATTATATTATCCTTGGACTAAAGTTTAAAATAATAAAAATGTAGTAGTAACAATGATGATAATATTAATAATAATAATATGAATTTATTTCCTAACGACAAAAACTCCACCCAAATTCAACTTTTTAAGTCCTAAATTATCTTTCACCCTCATTGATTCCACTAGATGCTAGGTGTTGAATTTCTATTGGGCCTCCATGTAATTAGATAATCTTATGTCGATTCTCTTCGATTAGTACTAACTACCTAATAACATATAGATAGATTCCATCCAATTTTTAAATTCTCTCTATTTTTTAAAAAATAATTCACTAAAAATTCATAAATTAACAAGTACCATTATCAATACCTCGGTTGATAGCCGAGACAAATCAATATTAAAAATACATTAAAAAAAATCATATCAAAAAAGATTTGAAACCTCGATTATAATTAAATGATTAATAAGTAAGATTTCATCTCTACTTAATACAATACATTTTGGACTAATTCCAAAATAAATATGTGCGATCTCTGAACCAAAGACTTCACAACCAAAGACTTGATAAACTAAATGTTACATCAAATCTTAAAATAACTTCTCTCGTGTTTGTTTTCTTACTCTGATGCAAAAAATGATTGAAAATGGTTGCATTCATCAAATATTTATGTCATGTGCGTGTGTAAATCTACCATACACTACTTCAACTACGATTTTTTTTTGTTTGTATTCATTATTAACATTCGATTTTTGAATTTTAGTATGCATGTATCATACATCGCATGTAATCCACCGTACAATACATAACTTAAGGGCTTTCTTCAATAGGGTGTAGTATCGCTCTAGCAATAAAGAAAAACACTACTCCTAGTTGTTGATTTTATACATGTCACACAATATACACAAACACAATAATATCAAGTTCTAATGTCTATCAATATGTGACTTCCTTTCCTCTTTTTTTTTTCATCATCAAAGTATTTGTTTCAAGGACACAACCAATGTATAAATGTACATCATTCAAGGTTAATACATTGAACGCCACTCATTAATTCATATATTATGATGTATATTTATGTAAGTATTGTTCATTGTTGTTTCGTTTCAATCAAAGAAGAATCGCACAAACATAAAATAGAAAAAAAAAAAAAAATCAATCCATTTCTATGAAACTTTTCCATCTCCTTTTCACTTTTTTGGTTTACTTTGTTTTCATCTTTTCTTTTCCAACATAGCTCAAGGAAGCTTTTCTTCTTTAATCACCGGTGTGCCTGACAGACAGAGCCACCGGTCCTAAAAGTAAGCGGGACAACAAGCATAAGGTAACTCGACACCTCTACAATTGGTCCAAAAAGATCAAATTCATCTAAGCTTAGTGAGATCATTCTAAGAGTATTATCTGCATCTAAGTGTTGTCTTTAAAAGGACTAATTGACATTTTGCTTTCTACAATCAATATCTTTTGTATGGAATAATAATGAAATACATAGTCTTATCTTTTAGCTAGATGAATAAAATGAGAAAGTGTCACTATTACTTGTCCACTACTATGTTCTAATAATTTAAAACGACATGGCACATAACATTTTATGTTCAATAACTATAGGAATAACTTAAATGTGTCTTCTCCTATCATATCTGGTTTCGTATGAAGGCAAGCAAGCGTCCACAAAACGAATGAACTGCATTAACCCGAATATCAAATGGCCAGAGAGATTTGAAAGGGTGAGATCAAGATTGAGATTGGGGCCTGTTGAGCATATGAATTTCGGTATTTTTATTTTTATTTGAATTTAGGTATTTTGTTCATGCATGCACGGTACCCTTAGGGGCCCTTAATTTATTGCAATGTCATTACTCTCTTGGTAATGACTTGTGTCAACTTGGCATCTCTACAAAACGAACTATCACATAGAGAGTGGAGGAAAGCTTTATTCACTTCTCGTGCGTCACTCACGTGCTCTTTTATATAATTTAACAACGTATAACAAAGAAGAACATGCAATGGATCTAGAAGTTGATCGTTTAATTTCCTAATAATAATAATAATAATAATAATAATAATAATAATAATATAGGGTTTGATCTAACATATGGCCCAGTATTCATGGAATTTGAGCATTCTATTTGTCGCAAACAATAATGATATATATTGTCTATTCTCATTTCGTAGCTTCGAAAGTTACAAAACCCTAAAAAGTAGGGGCAATCCCTTGGCTCGAAACCATGCATGTGATTGTGCAAACCCTTACAACTTTCAAGTGCGGCATTGATTGGCCCCATAAAATTAGGGTTTCCCAAAAGCCAAAAAGACAAGAACACTAAATTTAACTACGTATTAAGTTCTACGAGCACAATAAATACCACCTTTTATTAACTTTTTTTTTTTTTTTTTTTTAAAGTTTGAGTATAATTTACTCCGACAAAGTTACATATAGTTACGTTTTGGAGAGTGGCAAACTACTAGTTTTGTAGTAAAACAATAATCCCAAAGGCTTAGATTTACTAAAAAAAAATGAATGTAGTCACGTGAATGGTTATATTAATGGTTAATGGCTAAATAATCATATCTATTGGGCATGTGAGCTTCATGTTTGACAAAATCTTTGGCCTTGACATGAAGGAGATAGGCTTATGATCATACCAAGAAATTAACTATATTTTTACCGTTTCCTATAAAGATATTAATTACTAATTAAAAATTTTAGGAAGTAGAGGGTTTTGTAGGTGGTATGGATGTCATTACTCATGGATTCCAATTTGGCAACCACATGAAGAACATTCCTTTGAATAATTAATTTTCATTTTTCTTCAAAGAATAATTTATTTTTTCTTCTCAAAATAAATATATAAAAGAAAAGGGAAAACACCAATTTTAAGTACTTACATGCTATGTCTTGAGCTTCTGAAAGAAACAATAAACATTTAATTTGATGATAGACTAGTACACTCACAATCACTTTAGCTGCAGCCCATCCAATATCAGAGTAAACTTACAACGTTGACCGTTTAACAAACACCCACCAATCACTGGTTAAAATTTAATCTCTCAATCAGTGCAGCCTAATATCTTTGCATAATTACAAACCAATGGAGAGTTGAAAAACTATTTTTCATATTAACAAAGTAACAATGTACAATGATGTAACATAAAATTAGAGCTTCTATAAATAACGTGAGATAGACAATTCTAGCGTATACAATCTGAATCAGAGAGTTGAAAGAGTTAAAAAGCTTAATCACCTAAAAGGCAAAGAGGCTGCCTCATACTAAGCTCCATTTTAAGGCCAGGAAATCGCTCCAAATCATGAGAAGCTCCCAAAATTTTCTACACATAAAAAAGAAAAAATCATCAATATACAACTGGTATACAGAAAAAAACAACCCAAACATTAACTCACAGCCAGAAACAGAATTTACCAAGGCTGCCAGATGTGCTTCCTGTAAAATATTCCCGTCTATTTCCAATCGTGCAATGGGAAACTCGGGAAGATGTCCTGACTGTTTCTTACCAAGCAAATCGCCAGGTCCCCGTAAAATAAGATCAATATTCGCCAAGTGAAAAGCATCCGACGAATCTTCTAGAACCTGTGGTAAGAAACAATATAAATGATTAGATTAACATATACCCAAGATCTTAAGATGGTATGATTAAATATAATTTAACAACCTTCAATCGATTTAGGCCGCCAGCAGTAGCCGCTATAAATATGCATTTAGAACTCTTCACACCACGTCCAACTCGTCCCCTAAGCTGGTGTAGTTGTGCGATTCCAAATCTCTCGGCATTCATAACGACCATCATGGATGCATCTGGCACGTCAACGCCGATTTCGATAACTTGTGTGGAGAGCAGAATTTGTGTTTGGCCATTTCTAAATTTTCCTAATGCTTCCTCTTTCTCATCAATCTTCATCCTTCCATGTAATAAACCACAATTGTATCCCTTAAATCTCTTAGAAATGGATTCAAAATCAGCCGAAGCTGCACGAAGTTGAGGCAGCTGCTCAGATTGTTCAATGATTGGATACACAAGATACACCTTCCCCCCTTCTTCTAACTCCTTCCACATCATCTATAGGAAAATAACTTCAATTAAAATAGGAAGATCGACAAGTAAATTAGCAAGTGCATGAATTAAACACTTAAAATTGTCAACTTGAACTCTTAATAGGATATAAATCATAAAAAAAAAAAAAAAGGGATGAACCCAAGATTAATGTATCCCTCCAAAGATGGAACAGTAAAATGGAGAAAAGTAATCGAACAACAGACTAATAGCTTATGTTTTGTAATGAAAGATCCTTTAATATAATATCAAGACTTGTGACCTAAGATTAAGGATATGATTTGTCCTGTGACCCCAATTTCTGACAACATTCATGAGCAAAGACCACAGAGTTAGGTCGTAAATATGAGTGAAAACGTTAACACAGAATAGGCGGACATGACTAAGCTTAAAAATTACTTTTGTAATGCACTATTTTGTTGCAGTAGAGCTTTAGACTAAAAGAAGATCTCGGGTTATTTTTGGGTTTGAGCTCCCTTTTTATCCATCCCTCCTTTAAATATATAAACTTTTTTTACGTAATTTTGGTTACTGATCAGGAACAAAACAACACTATGATTCAATGACTTACACTAATAAAAAAAAAAAAAACTCAGATGTTGGAGTTCTGTCATCTAAAAGATTTGTGATAAGCCTCCAATATATTTATATATACTCAAGGAGGATCCAATAAATTTATGTACTCAGCATTGAATCTGTGCATTTTTAGTTAAGGAGGAAGGTTAGAGTATAGGAAGTAGGGAAGGACTTGTATGGGAGAGGGAGGCTGGTTTTGGGGAATTCTTGAGAGAGAGATACGCCTCTCTAGGGTTATCATTCATTGGTACTTAGTGAAAATTTCTTACCAATAAAAGAGCAAAGTACAAACAGATATTGACTTGGCAAAAGAAGTAACAGTCATAAATAGAAGAAACAATACCAGGTTCTTATAGCCTTTCCTGTTTGAGAAATCAATTAACATTGAACTTTAACAAGGAAAACGAAGAGCTCACCTCGTAGACTTGCTCAAAGCCATTGTCAGTACCTTCAACAGTACAAGTTTTTACTGGTGTTCGTCCAGGAGGTAAGTCAGTTATCTGAAATTAAAGGAAATAAAATTACTTTACGAAAGAAATGTATGAATTTCACCAGCTAAATTCATTTTGAGAAGGGAAACAATGTACATAAACTACCCCAGGAAAGAGAGATTCATACTATGGGAAGTTTAAATATCAAGTAACGTCAACAAACCGATAGGACATCCGATACACTATACATAGAGGAGGAGATTCAAGGGAGTACTGCAAATGGCACTGGAGGGCAACTTTGATATGGATCTCACCAATAATAGTGAGATTCAAAAAAAATTATAAAAATCATTCTTAATTAATTTAAAAAACAAGAGCAATTAGCAAACAGTGACCTTTTTTTAATAAAAAGATAAGACCCAAAAGTATAATATTAATAAAAAATAAAAAATCTTGACGTGTTATCTATAAAAAGATAAGAACTAAATGTATAAAAAAGATTGTATACATCGTACTTAATAAAAATGAAAAAATTGTAAGTAATAAATTTTGAAAAAGAATTGAAAATCTCCTTCAATATCAAAATTAACAATTCCATGAAAAAACAGTCAAACCCTAATTCTAATAATCTTTTCATTAATGATAAAATTATAAAAAAATCAAAGTTATAACTAAAACATAATAAAAATTTAAAAAAAAAATACTAGAATTTCAAAAGCGAACAAAGGCGTCAGAATTACACATCACACTTTATCACAAACAAGCAACACTAATGGAAAAGATAAATTTAGCACAAAATGGATAAGCAACTTTAACAATCCAATGTCAAGTTAAAAAGAAAGTATTGAATGTGAGGGAAAAGCGGAAGTGTAGAATACTTCAGTAAGGGACATATCCCCATATAAAGCCAGAGCAAGTGTCCTCGGAATAGGAGTGGCAGACATAGCAAGTACGTGAGGGGCCATTTGGAAATCACCCTTTGAAGATCCATCAGAATTTCCACTTGTCATTCTTGAGCTTGTAGAATTGAAGAACAACTGCGGCGGAAGAAACCAAAAGTTCCAAAACCGACAAAGGTTAATGCCAAAACTGAAGGAAGATTAGTCCTTACGTGAGAATCCATCAATTATAACTTCAAGTCTGATAGAATTTTATGATCAAGTTTTTAAACAGAGAAAACCACAAAAGGTTTAATATTTATGATTGTCATGTAAAATAATGCAGGCACCCAGATGCAGTAAGGTTTGGACAAAAGTAAAAGACTGTCTTCAATAAGCTGGATGAAGTTCATTTGTCAAAAGACAAAGGAAGCCTCGGACCTCGTTAAACTAAGACAGTATTTTACAATTGGCTTTGAATTTGAATTTAAAACAAAATATCATCAGAATTACAGAAAGTAAAAGAATTTCTAAACAGACCACCTTACTGTTAAACCTGCCCCTCTGAATTACACCAAAACGATGTTGCTCATCCACCACACAGAGGCGTAAAGCAGAGAACTCCACATTTTCGGATATTAAACTGTGGGTTCCTATGACTAGTGAAATCTCTCCCATTTGTAGTCCCTGTCAATCCCTATTTCAACCCCAGATATCACGAAGGAATTGAAAATTTGAAAAATAGACTAGATGAACAAATGCATACCTGTCGAATCATCCTTGACTGCTTTGCTGGGGTTGAACCTGTTAGTAAAGCAACAGAAGGTTTAATCTCAGTCTCTCCCATATTCTTCAACAAATTAAGAAAATGCTCGTGATGCTGGATGGCAAGCAATTCTGTTGGAACCATAAATGCTGCCTAGAAAAACAAATATCGTAAACTGTGTTATTATACATAACCAATATAAACTCCTAACACTCAATGTAAATCAACTTTTAAATAAAAACAATCAAATGACACAACAGAATGATGGAAGCTATGAAGTATGCCAATAGCTAACCTGATATCCAGAACCTAATACTTCCATACAGGCTGAAAAAGCTACAACTGTCTTCCCACATCCAACATCACCCTACAAAACAAGTAAATTTAGACCAAAATACAGACTTCTAGAGTGTTAAGACAGCATCTTGTGTTCACGCAGCACAAGAACACAAATATAATAAGGAAAAATTTATAGATCATGCATAAAAAGCAAAAAAAAAAATGTTATAAAACGAATACAAGGAAACAGACCTGCAAGAGCCGATTCATAGGGATTGGTCGCTTTAAATCCCATAGAATTTCTGAAACGGCGTTGAGCTGACTTTCAGTAAGAGAATATGGAAGAGCCTTCAAAAAGTTCTTCGTGAGATCAGACCACCCCTTCATATATACAGAATTTAGTTGAGGTTTGCTAAACTTGTCAAGTAGACTATCTTTCTCTAATTGAGTACCAAGACCTTCCAGCATTTGGAATAACCTTGCCAACTATTGGAAATATAAAAATTGGGTCAGGGTAAGTCAAAGGCCCACTTTTTTTATTTATGGGATGCAAAATTGTGTAGTATCAATAAGAAAATGACACAATTTATGAACAGCTAGAATAACCATTGTTTTCTTTGTATTAGAAACCAACATCCATGGAAAGAAAAAGGTACAAAGTTCTTCAATCACAAAAAGAAACGAAAGATCACACATACTCAGCAAGTTTAGCTTACTCAGAAGCCATGATTTTTCTCTTTCTACAAAATATTAACTTCATCCTATTTATGGCTAAAAGATAAGATTTTGAGCTGGACATTATAACCAAATCACCCAACTAAAATATCTAATACTGCAGATCTCACAGGGTGGTTTTCTTACAAGCAGCTCGTGCTCATGCCATATAAGACTACTTTTTTGGTCCTCCTGAAGATACTTAAACAATGAACAAAAATGATCCACGAGTTTAAGTCTGCTTGCAAAAACCAATTCATAGGAAAACATGGAAGAGTTTTCCACCTCTGACAAGATAACCTGGATTAACTTGCCGATAGGAATTGTCACAATTGATGTCAAATTCACAATAAAACTACACACAAACATACTTGCATATTTATAAACACAACATACAATATTTCAGCAAAGATTCGAGAATCTGTTATCTCTCAATAGCAAAGATTCGAGATTCTGTCATTCTTTTTCATTCCATACCGAAATTCTTAGATCATTCAACTCTATCAATTTCATTTCCTCTCATCTCCTATTTATTGCCCAATTCAAACCAAAAACTACCCTTCATTCAAAATAGAAACTACCCAAATATATTTCTTAAAATACCTTTAATACAATACATTATTATTTTTTCTAACTATTATCTTACAATTACTAGTCAATCATGTATGCAATTTAAGAGAATCTAAGAAATTCATCAATTTCTTTTGCCCAAACAAAAAATTTTAACATGAAAAAAAATATAAGAAAAACCATGATGTGTATTATAAGAAGTAGACAAGATTCAACCAAGTGAACAAACTCTTTCACCCTCTTAAAATAAATAAATAAGAAATTGAGGCTATGATAAAATCCCAAGAGAGTTTATTAGAAAAGATAAAAGATAAAGATTAATGATTGTCATTTGTTTATCTTTCAAGAATTTTAGAGAATAGTTTAATTATGTTTTTTAATATTCTGTAGTTGTTTATTTAAAGGAGATATCGTGGGATTAAGGATGGGATAATTTTGGAAAATTATTGGAAGGGAAGCTAGTAGACCTCTATAAATTGAAAAAATTGGGCCATGTTCAAGGAAAGAAGTGTTCTCTATAACTAAAAAAAATAACAAGGGACACCACTTAGGACTTCAAGTCTAAACTTATCATTTCCCTTGGGCAGAACTCTCTTCTGTCTTGTATCTTCTCTAATCCAAATATACTTAGTTTCATATAAAAATACAATGTAGTATTTTAAACTTTCAGAAAAATACTCTCCAAGAAATGATGAAAAATGTGAAATTATTGAGTCTTGTTTGAACGAGATAATAGCATCAGAGTTAAAAGGAAAACTGTAATCACAAACTAAGAAGTAAATAAGCCAAAATAAAGCATAATGCAAATTATCACCTGCAGGTAGAAGAACTCGTCAAATATAAGTCTTTTGCGAGCCCAATCTGCATCAGTTATACTCTTTGGTTGATGAATTCCACTATATGCCTACTTCAGCAGAATGATTCAGGTTACAAATCAAAATAAAACAAATTTAGAAGAAAAAAAATTGCGAATAGAAGATGTCTACACATGCGAGTTTAAAAATTAGCAGAGGGAATATGCAATGACCAATTTAATCTAAAATTGAGGGTCAGAGTCCATGAACGAAATTGAAAGTTTGGTTTTTTATATTCAAGAACCAAGAGAACCAAAATCACCAACAAAAATGATGAAAGAGGATCATTATACTGGCTTGTTTGGTTTTACTAGTTTCTTGAACACCTCTAAAAAGAGTATTCTAAAACAAGGTAACTACACCAGGTCTAAATAGAATGGAAGCTGATAAGAGGAAAACCAATGCGTAATAAACTAAATTTGTCTACTTCTATAGGAATATCTTTGTTATCTTAGTATTCCTTCAAGAGAAAAAAAAAGATTAATCTCCACTTGAAGAACTTTCTTCATGATATGTTTACAACAACAAAAATTTAATGTGGGTATTTTATCATAATATCTAGTTGTTTTGTTGATCAAATTGGCTTGTCTTTTCTAGGAAGGGGGAAAAATGTCAGGATATCCTACCTTGATAAAATAAATTCTCCAGACTTCCAAGTTCAGCTTTGCTTCAAATTTATGAGATGAAGTATTTGAGGATAAATTGAGTATATAACCTACTTACAATGGACAATAATGGAAGACTCAATACTACATTACATATGACAGATGAATGGAAGTGCAATTTAAATTAGAAAACTTGCTTAATGTTATCACCAAACTTCAATCTATCTGATGCAACTCAACAGCAAGCAAATACCAACAGAATACTAAAGAAAACAGCAAACTTGAAGAAGAAAACAGTCATGGAGATTACAATCAGAAATATGGCCCCAGAGAGCACTTCATTCAATCAAAAAATGGAGATTACACTATTGGAGAGACCTGCACTATCGTACTTAATTTCCCACAAGTTTCTTACCATTTCCATCCACCCCCTTCTACTTATAATCATTAGGAAAACCTCTTCCCCAACCAACTTGCCCCAAATCTTCTATACCCTTCCCTGCCCAAAACCGTTAGCTATGCTACCATGACTACCCAAGTTACCCATGTATTGCCTCTAATCCTTGTTGTTTTTCACATTTTCCATTTCCTTCCTTCCTCCTTGTACAAGTCATCATGATAATGGGCTTATCACCATCATTATTAATTAAAGCAGTGCACCACAATCTCACAACCAAAACCATTGTAAATTATAAAGTTTTCGTTGGAGAATGATGATTTATTGAATCTCAAAGACATATGAGCCCTCTAGCTAGTCCTAATGCATCGCAGAAAACGAATTGGGGCATAGCTTTAGAGAATACAACTTCCTAATGTTAATGAAATTGAGTTTGACAATCTCCTTATGATTTCTTGAACCGTATTATCATCTACCGAAACAGGCAATTGAGGCAACTTTACATTCCATACTGAGGAAGAATCCCCAAATTCAAGCAAGGATAATGGGATAAACAAATGTAAACTGGACAGAAGCATTGACAAATCAAACCTATTCGCAAATATTGCCGATTACATAAAAAACAGCTGCCCAAGCAATAATTTTAATGTGAACGATTAAAATCAGATGCTAACAGTAGGAGGAAACTAAAATTAGCCATGAGCAACACAGCATTTTTAGACCTGCCCACACGCAAAACCAAACACAATTTTTAATATCATCATTATGAAAGGTAAACTAACCTCGCGAAGATTTAATAGTCCAAATTCCTTAGTAGTTGTTTCTGGAATGGGATCAATATTAGCAGGTAAGTCTTCTATTGCTCTGGATTAAAGGATGAAAATTTGTAAGAGTCTGCGAATACCATTATTTGTAAGTTCAATGAACTAAAACGAAAGAAAAGTGGAACTTTACAGAATGGTTGAAAATATAATAAAACCCAAAAGAAACTCCTAAGGTGAAAATATAATAACAATGATAAGGAAAAATCTTTAGCAAACACCTGGAAATGATATCTCTAAGTGAATCAGGATTTAGTCGTCCCTTTGAAGGGTAAATGGGATACAACCTCTCCTTATCATGACAAGACAAATCCTTTTCATCTTCAAGCACGTCAATACTATACTCTCTCATTTCATAGTGATCTTTAGTAGGCATTTTTCTTACCTACATCACAAAAGAACTAATTTAGTGAGAAGTCTTTACTGTGTTACTCCCTCCTTTCAATACGACAGAACTCCTTAAGAAAGTTTCTCAAACAAACAGAAATGCAACATAAATATGTGCGTTGAGTAAGGAGAACATTCATGAAAGAAATAGTTTATCTCATAAAAATAACTCCTAAAGTATATGGCATTTCAACAATGAAATTTTTTTATTGTATCAGCAATGAAATCATAATTGACTATTCTTGCTTCCATTCGTACCATAAGAGGAATGATGTCAAACTTATGTAATATAACAATGATTACATTAATGATCTTTTTTTAATGAAAATTTGAAATTTATATTGATAAGAAACGATTAAAAAGTGGAGAAAACTCTCCAGGAAATCTCAAATGCTTCTGCATACTCATGAATAATTTTCAAATATGATAAAATTCTAAATATTGACGCTTTACTTATGTCAATTGATATTTTAGTGCAATAAGTCTACTCTACTCGTCATATCAACTATACAAATTTCTATACATTAAAAACTTCTCTTAAGCTATTTCTCATCAATATTTATATTGATAAGAAGAGATTAATAAGTGGAGAAAATCTCCAGAAAACAGAATCCCTCTCCACTCAAATGCTTCTGCATACTGAAATAATTCTCAAATATGATAAAGTTCTAAATATTGATGATTTACTCGTGTCAATTGATATTTAAGTGCACTAAGTCTACTCTACTAGTCATATCAACTTTACAAATTTCTATACATTAAAAAGTTCTCTTAAGCTATTTCTCATTAATTGTTTTCCCTTTCCCATTTGTCTTAGACAAAAGCATCCACAATAATGCAATTAATTCCCACGAGTTTCCTTGCATGGGATATTTGATGTTCAAGAACTATAATATTAAATACTACCCAGAATTCTATGATAATCATTTGTTGGACATAGCAAAATCCTAAATATATTGTTTTTTTTTAATCGGGAGATTCTTTTCCTCTACTTGTGTATTTAACATAAAATAATATGTTTCTTATCAAGAGTAAAAAATAAAAAATCTTCAACGAATTTTCTCCCATAGCATGTATATCAACACAAATTTTTTTTTTTTCTAATATCATTAAATAATAAGCAAATATCATAGGCATAACAGGCCATTCATTCAAAAGATAAACCGAAGTAAACAGTTATAGTCTTCATAGACTCACCTTACCACTGACACAGACAGTTTCCCCTTCTTTATGCTTTTCTTGAATGGATTTAAGAAATGGCTGAAATGTAAAACGTGTACCACGAAAATATTTCTTCAGATGTAAATAAATCGTCTGCTTTACCCTTTTATTTTCACTTATTGAGCACCCAGAAGTTGATTCTTTATCTTTGATCTCACAGCCAACGATCACCTCCAGAAATGAAAACGAGTAACTAGCTCTAATTCCCCTACAAGGAAATCATTAATCTCTTCATCATTATGCAACATCATAATTACTAACATAAATAGGCAATTTACATTCACAAGTGTACTTGACCATAAATGCACGAGAAGAAGTAAAGTGATTGATGTGAGCATACAACTACTTACATACAAGGAAACTAATACAATTGTATGATACGACCTCCAATTATAGTGACTTGCTCTAATCTCAAAAGGCCCATCAAGTTAGATGTGACAACTCAATCATGTGAACACAAGGGTAGTCCAACTCATACCAGTGGAACCACAAATTTCATATTATTTGGAATAATAGAAAATATATAATTTATAAATAGAATTCTTCTCTCAACTTAGTACAATGCGTTGTAGGCAAAACTCAATAATAAAATCATGTGTGATTCGACCCAAAATAGACAATATTGTACCAAGACTGAAGATGTTACAAATGGTATCAAAACCAAAGATCAATCGAAAGTGTGGTCGTAGGGATATCAAGCCCTGAAAGAGAGAAAATTGTGACAACCCGCCAAATAAAAACAAGGAGAATTCAGCTCATATCAGTGGAGTGCACAAGTCTCACATCGCTTGGGAGAGTAGAAAATGCATAATTTATAAGTAGAGTTCTCCTCCCTACAAAGTGATGCAGAGAGCAGAATTTGAGTAAAAAATAAAGTCGAAGAGAAAGGAGAAGAGAAGAGAAATGGAGAAGCTCGATTGAAAAATAGGGTTTCAGAAAACCATTTTATTTAATAATCATCATCAGCTATCATTCTAGATTACAATACTGGCATTAAATAAACAAATAATTAGGGTTAACCATAATAGATGAGAAATAACTCTAAAAGAAGAGAAATAGACTTTAATTAAAATAAATAAATAAAATATATAAATAATATAACTAAATGAAGATGATCCCCTCATCAACTTTACCAGGGTAGAAGAATCACTCAGTCAAGTTGATAGAACCACAAGGCAGCAATCTGATCAATTACCCAACTATAAACTAAGTAGCTGAGCAACCTTCGTCCGACGTCCATAGACTTGTCTAATCGGAGGCCTGTACTGAAAATCTTTTCGAGTTGAGCTGAAATCCAATAAGTGAAAATCTTGATGACTCCAAAAGAACTCTAAGAGGTCTGGATCCAAGTGCTGAAGTCTCTCTCTGGAAATCCGCGTACAATCATTATCTAGTTGATCAACCCAACGGATCAGGAAGCGTTGAACCTCACATTCTTTAGTAAATACAATCTGTTCATCTAAAATAACATCAATTTTATCTTTATGTGATGTGACAGGAGGTGTTTGGGAAGTAGGATTAACAGGTGTGGGCTCAAAATCAATTAATAAATGGATCAATAGACGGATTAAAATGACTTTTATAAGCAATCAAGACTTCAACATTAAAAGCAAGGTGATAACCAAAATTAGGTAAAAGATCAACTACATATGCATTTGGGTCAATTCGTTTTAAAATTTTAAAAGGACCAACACTACAAATTTGCAATTTAGAATCATATCCGAATGAACGCCGCTCATGACGAACTCGAAACATAACATAATCTCTAATATTAAATTTAAAGTGTCGTTTGTGTGAATCAGTTCATAATTTATATGATGCATTACTAGCATCTATTCGTTTATTAATCTCAATATACAAATCATGAAGATGTTGCACAAAATTTTCAGCAGACATAGACACACTAGCATGCGGTGACATAGGGAGGAGGTCTAAGGGCTTCCTATGTTTAAAACCATTAACAACTTCAAAAAGGCTCATATCTATAGATCGGTTCACGGAACTATTATATGCAATCTGGGTAGTGGGGAGAATCAGATCTCAATTCCTAAGATTTTCTTTGACCAAATATCGTAATAAGTTTCCAAGACTTCGATTAACAATTTTAGTTCAACCATTAGTTTGGGGATTGTAAGTAGTTGAAAATTTTAGTGTTGTGCCTACCATATGTCATACAGTTCTCCAAAAATACCAGTAAAACACACATCCCTATCTGAAACAATAGTTTTAGGGAGACCTTCAGAAAAAACGTCCTTAAATTTGTCGATGACTGACTGGGCTTCTGCAGAGATTATGAGTGAAGGATTTGATCCACTCTCTACTACCAATACGACAAAAACAACTGAATCGCTTTTAAGCGATCTCTCAAATTCCGTAAGAGTAATAATATTTATTTTCAACAATTTTCTCCGTCTGAGGAGTGTCCGGTGGTTTTGAGTTTGAGGGCGGGGGATTAAGATAAATTTTCTTTCGTTTGATTTCAAAAGAACAAGAATTTGATCGACTGTGAATAGTGACGTCCAAATCAAATAACCAAGAACGACCGAGTATGACATGGCTAACATTCATAGGAATGACATCGCGCCAAAGTTGTTCTTTGTACTTAAAGAACTGAATGAGAACCAAACAACGCTCTTTTACAGATATAGAGAAAGTATCAATCCATGAAACATTACAAGGTCGAGGATGAAGAACGGGTTGCAATTCTAGGCGGGTTACAGTAGCTGCAGATACTGCATTAATATAACTACTACTATCCACAATGATTTTTGCAGCCTTTGTTATTGACGTTGATATATGTGTGGAAGATAGAATGACGACGTCAATCTTCAACGTCCTTAGGGGTAAGCGTACATCTCACGACATTCAGCCGAGGTGAATCAGGGGGAGTAGGCATAGAGGTGGGCCGAATACATCCTTAAAAATTATCATTGTCCACATCTTCAATTTCCTCTAAGTTAGGTTGATAAACTTATTCTTCACTTGTCTCCCTGACTGCATTTTCACATTCTTGTAAGACTAAGTTTTGGCTTGCAATTAGAGGAAATGTGGTCAAAACTCTTACAATTGAAAAATTGTAAACGCGACGAGTTTCGCAAATTGTCTACACTTTTTCCTTTGTTTTCTCTTGCCAAATGGGTATTTGATGGAGGAGGTCCTAGGATAGACTTAAGAGAACAAGAGTCGAGACTGAGGGAAGTCTAACGTTGCTTCATTTCCCATAAGGCATTTTCGTCATTAGCTCATAATCTCGAACTAGTGAATATGCATGATCTAAAAAATTGACACCTCGCAAGATAAGCTCACGTCTTAGATCATCTCTTAAACCTTGTCGAAATCTGCTTAAAGTCATAGTCTCATCTTCCACAACTTGACTTCTCATTCAAAAATCATCGAACTGATTAACGTATTCGATAACTGGTCGGTTGCCTTGGACAAGGGTATTCCATTGGTCCAACAATTGCTCCGGTAGAATTGGGGGTACATACTTTAAATGAAGTCGTTGTTTCATTTCTTCCCAACTGTCAACACGAGGCACACCACGTCTTACAAGGAGATCTTCGACACTTTCCCAAAATAGTTGGGTCGTACCAGATAGTTTGAAACTAGCAAATTGAATTCGTCGATTGTCTGGCACTCTGTACCATCCAAAAAAACTATCTATATATTTTACTCATTGAATAAAGATACGAGGGTCTAAACTTCCATCTAAAATAGGCGCATCAAGTTTAATACGATTAAATAATTGGTCATTATGGCGATTAAGAGAATGAGAATCTCGTCGATTATAATATTGACCATCATCTCGACCATAATCTCAATCTCTACGGTCATGACCAAAGTGTTGTCGAGTGTCTTGCCGATGATGTTGACGGCTATTATTACATACTACAAAATTGTCTGTATCCGAGGGAATATGATTTTGTTCCACGTTAATTAACTTATTGTCTAAATCTCTGTGTGTCTCGCAAGTACTAACCAATTCAGTATGGAAGGTATCTAATCCCTCTCGAAACTGTTGTTGTTCGTTAAGTATTTGTGCTAATTATCAAGAAATATTATCTAATTGGGACGGTTCCATATCTAAAGAACAAGAATTAGATTGGACCTGACGACCATTACGTAACTGCATGCAATGTTACTAATGAAGGATCTTTAATGCTCTGAATTTTGAATGAACTGCAAATTGAGATCAATAGACAAACAGTGCTCGTAATGAATAATATCTACTACGACCAACTACCACAATTAATTTTATTTTATTAATATTGAGATTATGTTATTTCTAATAAAGCAAACAATTAGAATTAATATTTTAAAACAACAAAGCGAATGCCAAATAACATACCAGAAAATCACCGTTAATTTGATTACCACAACGAACAATTAATTGGGTGATGGTAAAATAATCAGCAGAGGTTGTATGAAAGAACAATTTAATAAAAAATATGAAATAATCAACAGAAATTAAATCACGTGGTAGTTTAAATCAGATGTTATGGTGGGTCAAATTATCAAGTTTAATATGATAACAGGCCACAAGGATTGATGTGGAAGTGAGCAGATTGATATGCATAATGAGTAGGAGGTCTGAGTAAATCACAACACAAGAATAAAATCAAAACATAATTTAGAAATAACAGTATTGAAAAACTAACGAAAGATTGGAACAAAAAACTTCCTGACTCTATTGAATATATTCGAAGATAGCATATTTAATAATAGAAATCCGTCGGAATCCAAGCAGCAACTCGAAATCTAACAGTAAACCAGCAACTACCCGATTTGATCTAGAGACCAAATATTCAGTAGCAGCCAATATTCGGTTCGGGAGAGTGCCCGTGAACAGTGTCCATGAACAGCGCTTCGCTGATGAACAATACCAACGCCGATGAATACTACCCCGATGAAAAGTAATAAAGATCAAAAAATTAGAGTTTTAATCCAAGATTTTATTGTTTGAGAAAACAATAAAACCTGCTCTGATACTAATTTGATGCAGGCAGCGGAATTTGAATAAAAAATAAAGTCAAAGTGGAAGGAGAAAAGAAGCCGAGAAGAAAAGAAGGGAAAGGAAGAAGCTTGAGAGAGAATAGAGAATTAGAAAATTGAGTTTTAAGAAATAATTTCATTCAATAATCATCATCAACCCTCATTCTAGATTACAATACTACCACTTAAATAAACAAATAATTAGGGTTAACCCTAACATATGAGAAATAACCCTAAAAGAGGATAAATAGACTTTAATTGAAATAAGTAAATAAAATATATAAATAATATAACTAAAATGACGATGATGCCCTCATCACAAATTACCACACGTTTTGGACTAATCTTAAAAACAAAACCGGATGAGTTTGAGTCCAAAAAAAAATAATATTGCACTATGAAGACTGAGAATGTTACAGTAGAGAAGTAAGGGAAGAATAAGGCTGCCTAAGGGAAGCAAAAACTGATCCACCAATGAGCGGGAGGAATATAGAGAATTTGTGAGGGAATTATGGGTATTACTAGTATCAGGTAGTTAGGATTCTGTTTTATATTGTCAGTAAGGGGCGTGAGAAAGCCGACGGATTATTTTTTTTGGTTTGTTTGAACACTCTTGGGAGAGCTTGCAGACCTCTCCATGAGTGAGCTCCTTTCCTGTAACTAGTTTTCCTTTGGATGCAATTACATTGATAGTATTCTAAGGGTAACATTAACAGTATAACAAAAAAGAAAATAAAGAAACCCACCATGAAAATCAAATGAAAAGATTACACGAGCTATAACAGAGAAAATTACTTCAAGAAGACAAATTTTGTCAATGAAACTATAAACGCAGTATACCAAAGAAGAATAAAAAGTAAAATTGCTACTAAACGAGTAACAATATCAGAGGTTTAAAAGTCTCTTTAGAAACTAAAAGCAGCAAATTTTGATTCACAAAAGAAACAGAAAGATATTACTATTCTTATCATAAAATTTGAATGAAAAGCAACAAAGTTCAAAGACATCAACATCTAACTCGATTTCTTTTTTTTTTTTTTTTTGTCAATAAGTAGGTCAATTCAGTAAGTTGAAAAGGTTGGAAAAGAAACCTTGAGGATAAAACCTTTCCTAAGAAAATAAAGTATTGTCCATCATCGATTCCAATCTGCGCATTTTGTAGATCAGCATAGGTCCGCGGAAAATGGTGTAACAATTTTCGCAACTACATGAAAACAAAAGACAGATATAAGTTCATGCCATTTACAATTGCAGCATACCTTGAAAACAACAAAAACGCACCGTATGCAGGCCACAATTTTCGAGCTGACTTGAGATTCTCTTACTTAGTCCGGGAATGCAACTGACACATTTGTCGAGGATTAACTCACCACTATTTTGTGATCCCTGAGTGACTGTTGGTGAGTACTCCTCTACCATATTTAGGTCACCAGATGTTTCTCTAGTTTCCGAAATTATGGACTGAGAAGATGTGGAATCACCAAATGAATGCTCTTCTCTTGGGGATGAAGTTTCTATCCCTTGAACTGAAAGGCTTGCTGAACACTGTGAAGCCAATGTTCCATTTAAACAGTCTTGAGCCCTATTTTCACTTGTTGAGTTCAAAAGAATGCTTTCATAACTTTCGATTGCCAAAAGGTTGTTTGTTTCAGAATAACAAGCAGTTTCATCATACAACTTTATTTGAGGAGAGCTGCCTAAAATAATAGATGGAAATCTTTTACAAGTCAAAGCGATATCAAAATCATCGCCTTCTGCAGAAGTTAAACCAGAATGTTTTTTCCAGTTGCCATCCTCAATCAAACCATGAAGACCATTACAACCCATCACAATTGGTACCTGTAAGTAACGAACATGAGAAATAGTGATAAAGAGATACCAAAGAGTGAGAAGATTACAAACAGCTTCAAGAAAATCAATTTTAGAGGGAAGAAAATTTATTTCTACAAACAGAATCTCGTGGTATACAAGAAAGTGCTTAATTTTCATTCTACCATTTTATAATAGCAGTGTTTCCAGATCAGGAAAAGAAATCTCTTTTTAAGAGATCAGAAAATATACTCGAATGCTGATGAAACCAATAATAACAATAGTTAGTAATCATAATCATTCCAGCGCACTTTCTAACTATATCCTAGTTAACACGGATCTGAAAAAGAATGAGTTTATCAAAGCTCACTTGTATCATTACATAATCTGAATTAATATTTACACATTTCTATGACAATAATCAATATTAATCCAACACCACAACTGCAATACAGCAACATCACTAACACTAATGAAGTGTATTAAAGATTACAAATCACCAGCGCTGCAGACAATTCCTCAAAACATATAGTGAGAGATCTTTTAGTTTCTAATTTCAGACAAAAATGTCACAACGTGCTTCATTTATTAACAGTAAAATTGATTTTACCATTCAATGGTAAATAAAATGCATAGAGAATAATTTGTACAAACAGTAATACCTTATTAAGCAAGTTGGATTGATCTGTAATTCTTCCTGTTCCATAATTAGATACCTCTAAAAGCTTTTCTGTGAAATTATGTTTTGATCTAGTACATAACTTCGGTATCTTTGCAAGAAGAATATTATTATACCTGTACATAAAAAGACATAAATAAATGCAATGCTCTCAAGTTATCACTCACAAGTTACTGCCAAACTAAGGTACCTCATCCTTTTACCCAGAGTAGTCTGGTATCCACTATCGACTTCAAAACACAATGCAATTCTAACTTGATGGCCACTGAAACACTGAGAAATGATTGTTTCGTATAAAGAAAATGGAACACGGATAAATAAGGGTTCAACCATGTTAGGTACCTTTAGTTTCTATGATCTTTCTAATATTAATTATTTAAATAGAAATATCAATACCTTCATCGCTTCCATTCAAAAGATCATATAAAGTGATTTTTTTCTATAAAAAACGGAAAAATAGGCAGCCAGAAGTGTGCACCAGGCTCGCGAGCTTCGTAACAAAATGCATCATGACTTATTACTACCATTGGAGACGAAGAGAAAGTACAAATACAAACTTCCATATGCATATGAATGTGCCTAATTCATTTCACAAACTTCCAATTTCCTTTATGTTTTGGTGTAAAAAGAATCAAATATCAAATTATAATTCATCATTTCGTGGGTAATCATGGGCAAAATTAGCCAATGGAGATTAATACCCGTCTACATGATTGTGCGATTGAGTCTGTCAAAGCCATGGGCAAGTTCACTAAAATAACAGAAGATTCCTACACAGCAAAATCATGAGACCTACAAAAAATACACTTCAAAATAAATCTCAAGGCTCCGAAAAAGTAAACGAGCATATCATCAAGTTGAACAAAAAAAAACATTACGCTGGAACCAGGCGAATTGCTTCAGGATACTAACTTCCTCGTGTTTCTGCATGCATCCATTTTCCAATCCTGGGGTTTCTAAAATTCAAAACAACATATTTCAACTGAGCATCTAGCTGCAGAATTCAAAACTAATCCCGACAAAAGCATGTCCATTTACAAAACTTCAAATCATTTGATAGTTAAAAAAAATTACTGCAAGTCAAAACTTGACACTGACGATTACCCCATTTTTAAACCACCGAGAACAGCAATAAAAAGGGGATTAAGCAAAATCGAACCTTCAATGGAAGAGTTGTCGAATTCCCATTGACTATTTTTCGTTTTCCCACAAGTGGAAACTGATCTTCGTTGAGTTCTAAGTCAGTTCAGCTCCGAGTTGAAATGAAAAGATAAAACCAATCGTTCTCGGGTGAACCATTAAAACTCTTGAAGTTGATAGTTGATCTTACACCTAGAATTTTTTAACATAAAATATAACTTTTTTTTTAATAATAAATAAATAAACATTTGATATTTGTTTCAACTCAAAATCCTAAATTTCTTTTTTAACAAAATAAAATTTAAACATCAAACCATTAACAAATTAGAATTTGCTTTTAAAATTACATTTTTATCAGTTTTGCTCCAATTGAGAAACCAAACTAAACAGATATTATAATATTTACGTATTTTTTAATTTTATTTTTAATAATTATAAATAAATAAATCGAACCACGTTGATCAAAACCAATTCAAACAAAGTCAAAACCAAACCAAACCAAAAAAATAAAAAATTGAAACCGGGCCAACTCATAATTCTTTAGAGGCTTTTCTTGAATATCAACTAAGTATTATAAAAAAGTAAATTACTCTTGACGTTACGTATATGAAAATTTGTGTATTTAGAGATACTTTTGTTATTCACAATAATATAACTCGATAATAGGTGGGTTCTTCCAAGCATGTCTCGTTTGTTCTACTTGAAATATTCCAATAAGTTCTCCGAGTAAAAAAAAACACTAGACATTCAAATCAAACCGAGCAAAACCAAAATATCGATTCAAGACACACTTTGATCACAGTCCAAAATACACCGTTTATTTTGTTCAGAAAATTCATTATTTAAACTGAACAAATCAAAAAATTCAATATTCATTTTGTTAAAAAAATTAACTAAAAAAGAATCGCTAAAATTTAAGATTTAATTTGTTACCTTCTTTTAATTTGAATGTTATGAGATTTTTGGTAAATAAGAAATAATATTCATACGGTGAAGTGAAATTAACCAAATAAAAAACATCTTATTTGGATCCTCATTTACTAATTAATGTCAATTTTAACTTCTAATTTCACTTATACTTTTATTTATTCATTAGTATAATTAATATTTTATTTTAATTATTTATTATTTATTATAATTATTACACTAATTAATAAGTAATGTGTAAACGTGATGTAATTACGTGAGGTTAAATTAAAATGTAAAATTAAAACCATACTCTTTTATAATCTCATAGTTGTTCCATTGAAGTATTCATGAATGTTTTACACAATGCCTCCAAATTTTTATCTATCTTTTGACTGCTTAGTAAAAGAATGCATCTCACATTTTCTAATCATAATTATTTTTAATCCATATTTTATACTTATATGTCTTCTATTTCTAATTTAGAAACCGGGTTTTGCAAGGGGATGACAATGCTGAAATTAGTATTACGACTAAACACATAGATGTGGAAACTCTTGCATCCATAGACATCATAATCCGTGTATTTGGTACGTCGAATACAAGGAATCGTCTGATTGGTAAATCATATAATATCTATCATACACACATTATATATACATACACGTGCACGTGAAGTCGTCTGATTGGTAAATCATATGATATTACTACATTATCTATCATACAAACATAATATATACAAACACATGCGCCATGCATTTACTAAATCGAGTTACACATCAATTAGAACACTTTTTTTTTTTCAAATTACACAAGAAAAATCCTTACAGTTTTTGTAATTTATAAACCAATAATAACGAGCAATTACTTTAGAATTTTATCAATAGCATAGTAAGTTATCTCGCATAACAAGACATAATTGGACTACTTATATTTCTTATTTATTTAATTGTTACCAATATCCATTGTTGTCTAAGCACCCTTTAAGGACAAATGCTCAAAGAAATGTAATTTGTTCAGTCGCATGTCACTCGGACAATAATTCGCAAATAAACATTCATTTCTAAGTATAAGATTTTTGAAGAGCAAGATCAAAAACAATACTCTACTATTTAACAAATATTAGAATGTTGCAAATGGTGTGATTGACAAAGCGACCAGGCTCGAATAGTGGGGGGAGAAGGTAATTATAACTGTTCAATTTCACGTCATTCGAAAAAATTATAAAAGATAAATCATAAATATCATAAGATGTTCAACTAGTAAAAGATCTTTTGGGATAAACATAAAATCATACAAAAATAAATTAAAAACCGACAATATCATGTCATTAGATGAAACCGGAATGCTACAATTGCTCTCGAAATTCTAGATGCCTTCGTATGAGCTCTCTACCCCTTTTCTAACCAAAGACAGAATAATAAGAACTAGTCATGGTTCAAGAACAAAACAATTATTCCTCCTACCAACCATAATAACACTATACACTAAGTTAAAAATCTTTTTTTGGTTCAGTGCTAATTATAAAATGTATTAATATTTTAAAACATATTACAACACTGCCTCATCTAACTTGTCACGCATAATCATGTCTTATGACGTCAAATGCATGCACGACAGTGCAAGGATAGAGAAATTAGAGATACTACCATTATAAAGAGATTTGAAGTTATGTAAGATTAATATGATAAACAAGTATTAGTTAGACCGTAGAAGGCATCTTCCTCTTGTGATCCGCTACGATATTACATTGATCATCTCATGTTCCCCTCTCTCTTCCTGCAAGGAAATGAAAATATTGCAATAATATAACATGCAATGTTCTTTCAACTCTTCAAGACCAAAACATAAAAAATAGGCATCCCAAACTTCTAATCCGAATAAACCCGGTTAGGCTAGCACCTACTAGAAGTATAATCAGCCAATCCTAGGGCGGCTAAAAAACAGAAAACTCCTCATGCATAACAAAAAATATACATATAAAAGAAATCAAATTCAGCTCATTTTCATGAATCAACTACTGGATCATACAAGTTCAATTTTCAAATTTTATACCGATCGATCCAATACTACGAGTAAAAATTTGACTTGTCATTTTGATCGACACTTTATTTGACAGTAAAAAATGTAACAGTATATACTTGTTTAAATATTTTGCTCAATAACTTCAAATAAATTTACATCAACATGCAATTAAAATATAATAGTAAAAGCGTTAATAATTGTGATTCAGATTCCAATCACATTCTCCCGTCACAACCAAACGAACTTTCCTAGTAAATCTAGGGTCAACACTCTTGTGGACCTTGACACATTGATCTTTCACTTCTTGACGATTCAATATTTTGACAATTTCTTGTGAATGATAATAGGAGAACAATTGAGACGTTACAATGTCCTGGACATAGTACTAGTTTATTATTTATTCTATTTTTATAGTTTCTCATAAAAAAGCAGGTAACTAAAAGTAAAAATCCGATACCACTTACCTCACAGTCCTTTCCTTTTAGATCCACGCACTTGGAAACACCAGTGCTATAACTTGGTTTATTGAGACCATTCTGCAGTGGTGATCCATATGCAGATTCCGACTGACACAAACCTTGTAATCTCGGAGGGCTTGAATATAAAACTGATGTTGAATTAAGATTGTTAGAGTCGTGCTTTTCTTTGTCTTCCTCGTCTTTTTGCATGCAAACTCGCTCCCTTTGAGAAAATAGTCATCCAAAAGTAAAACAAAAAAGGAAGTCCACAGGCACGTGAGAAATTGTTCTTAAAAATCAGTTCTCAAAAGTAGAAAAAGAATTTGAAAGGTTTTTCATTAATCATTCTTTTTAAAACCAGAAAAACAAATAAAACTTCGAATACACGTTTTAAGAAGTTGTCTATGACTAAACCCAAAATTTATACCTGGGTAAGGAGGCATGTTTTCTGTGAGTCGGAGAGCTTCTTTCACCTTTGACATAATGTTCTTCAAGACGATCAAACTGACCCTTAAATTGCTCGATTCCACTGCCAAAAATTTAATTCAATCTTCCGATATTTCTCAGGATCATAGGTAACTAATAGTGTGATAGAGAGCTATTCCAAGTAAAAGAAAAGGAAAGGAAATTTTACTAACCACAACAGAAAATACTCAATATAAATAACGAAACAACTACATGGATAGAGTATTTGTTTGATATGCCTGCTTGGTCTCTTAACCAATACTCCCCTAAAAATGAAGAAGATGATGCTACCTCACTTCACTCCCAAAAGAATATATTCCCTCCCCTTCCTACATAACAGAAAGGTAACTACCTTCTGCTATATTCTCCAAGCTTCCCTTCTATAAAAAAAACTCTGAATGATTCACCCTAGCCCGCCTCACTCTTGAGCATCATTTGTCATTACAGCTCACTGGCCTTCCCTTTAATTTGTCTAGGATGCGTGAAACGCACCAGAGGCTTATCATGGTGTTTCAAGGTTGGGACAACACGAGTTATGAACAGTCGGTAATATAAGATGATTAAATTATGTATATAGAGTTCCCCTATTGCAAGTATAATGTCGATTCCTCATCATTTTCACTTTTTTCAATTAACTTCAAGAAATATATTATAGGTACTTGGACAAGAATAGTAAATACTTTTCTATTACAAATAAGTGTTATGTAGTAAGTACAAAAAACCAAACATAAAAAACAACAAATATATCAAAATGTTGTAGTTGTTTAGTTCAAGAGAAAGAATCGTTAATAGAACATGATGAAAACATTACAATAAGCCTCCGATAAAAGATTACCGATTACGCAATAATCATAAAAGTAGTTAAGTAGGGGAGTTAAAAATAAGAGGTAGTTACTAGTTAGTGGGGTTTATACTGAGAGGGATTAAGAACAAATAGACTAGTCTTACTAATCCAACAAATTAGATAAGGTTTAGACCCCTCATCGCAACTCTTCCTGAAGAAGTTCCTTCCCTTACTGTCCATCATGTTTGCTACCTTTAGTGGAAAATTAAACAAGGAAAGAAAAAATAGGTGGGGCTCTATCAAGTACCAAGTGGACCATTAAAGAAAACACTCTTTTTCCCAGTCATCTAATTCTTTTTTCAATTTTTTTCCGTACCAGATCCCAAAAGACAATAGAGAGGGGATACCCCAAGATGTAAAACCGAAATAAATTCAACCCCAAGACCCTTTCCTACACTTTGTCAAAGTAGCAAAACACTAATTTATTCTCATCAAATTTGATACCAACTACATCACTCTTTCTTAAATCTACTTCAACTCTGTTGCACATTAATCTTCCCTTGGATTTCCTGCACAAACAAAGATAACAACACAAACATTCAAGGAAAATACTACGCCACAATCCTGGAAAACACTCAGATCGATAATTGTCCTCTGGATAGAACAAAAAAACCACAATGTCTCTTAACAAAATTTTTCGACCCCCTCTCTCGGCCGATTGGCCCTCTTAATATAAGCTCCGTACCCTCCTAACAAACTATGACTCTTTTCCACTAACATTATCTGGGAATCATTACAAAAATAACAAATCTACCACATAGAGTCACCACACACCGATAATAATTATTCATTCCCAAAGCAACCCTTAATAAAAATACTCACCAAAGTCTCAAGAAAACCTTTAAAATGTTAATCAAATCAACTAAATTTGGAATTCCTTCTCATCTTCAGAGCTAGAAAAGTGTTTCAATTCCATTACGACAGACTTAAAATGTAAGATTATTTTTATAAATTGAACTACAAGTCTTTTATAACGATTAAAGAAAATCACTGACCTTGGGTACATGAAACCACTCTCCAAACCATGGAGGTACTCTTGTAACATCTGAGGATGATACTCCAAAATCTGCTTGGCAAAGAAATGATATAACAGCAGTACATATGGATAAAGAAATGAAATTATATTAACACCTCTCTATAAATAAGTTCTCTGACATCATTTTTTGTTAACTTTCTCCTTTCAAACTCAAACTCAAGCTTTGATATAGGCTGCATGGAAGGTTCATTGTCTAAATTTGCCAATCCAAAGAAATAAGGATCAGCCAATGCCTGTTAAGAAAGAGAAAAACGTTATCTATTAACCTTCTGTCGTAAAATTTGACTAGAAAAGAAGCAACGTACAAAGGAGGGAACTTACGAAAAAAAAAGAATGCTCAACCCCCATAAACTTATAACTTATGAAGTTTGAATACTTGAGAGTGGTCATAATCGAACATGATTGTAAAGGAAAGTACTGGAAAATAGATTACAGTTCTGAGTATTTAAGGTAATATCCTTTGGTCGTGTTGTTTTCTTTTCAATTGAAAAAATGGCAAATGTCTTTTTCTTTCAAGTTGCAGAATTTATTATACTCCATTTTATATAAGATCAAATTTCTCTCACAAAAATATATAAGTGAAGGTAATGTAATCATCTCACTTCTTCGGCAGATGGGCGATCTTTAGGATCAAATGCGAGCAGTCTCTCTAGCAAACGAAGAGCTAATGGATCTGCGTTTGGAATCTTTTGCGACAAAGGAATTGGAGATTTTTTCTTCATGTTATTCAAATACCTTTTGGCCTTTTCATTTCGAATCTGCAAGTAATATAATGAAAGTTAGAAGAGGAACCTAGATCAAAAAAATTGTTCGGAAATATGCTAAAATACAAAGACCTTATTGATGGCTTCAGCAGTGGGGGTGCCTAGCAAATCCGTTATCAGATCCAGTTGATGGACCACACTTCTTCCCGGAAACAAAGGCCGTCCAGTCAGCATTTCTGCAAATATACATCCTATGCTCCAAATGTCGATAGCATGTGTATACTGCAAATACAATTTAAAAAAATTCCGTTACAAATAAAATTGTTTTACCAAATTTATCACAAACCTCAAGATGCAACAAGAGAAAACAATTGAACAAAGTGTTTAATAAATGTCAAGCTAATTCTTCATAGTAAATGTACAGTGCAATTGGAAAAAGAAAAAACCAAAACTTAGTCCAAGTCTGAGCTTAATTACCTTGGAGAAAAAAGAGCCGCAAAGTTCAGGAGCGCGATACCATCTAGTTGCCACATAATCCTTTTGGGAAATGATGAGAGTCAGTTAATCAGGCAGGACCAGAAAGGAAATCGAACAACGCCATAAAAGAATGGCTATTGTCTGCTCAAAACAGGATGACAATCCCTTTTCTTTAGTGTAAAAAAATAAAGGAACATACTGTCCAAAAAATCGTAGAAGGAGAATCATTAAATGATGGGCGGGCAAGTCCGAAGTCACAAATCTTGAGTTTGCAGTCGGCATTGGCTAGTATGTTTTTTGGCTTTAAATCTCTGTGAAATACATTGGCTGGAATGAGATAGAGGAATGAGTTAGCGTCCTAAGAGGATAAAATTACACTAAATTATTTTCAAAACTGTTATGACAACAGAGACCAGACCTGTATGAATATATTTCAAAGCTCGAAGAAGCTGATACAGGAAAAACTGATAATGTTCAGGAGTGAGGTCATCATTTGCCTTAATTACCTGATGAAGATCAGATTCCATCAACTCAAACACAACATAGATGTCTTTAAATTCTCTTCTGGAAGGAGGAAGCATTATATGTTTGATTTCGACAATATCTTGGTGGCGTAACAGTCGGAGGAGCTTAATTTCTCGCAGAATACGAGTGGAATCAGAAACATGCTCAAAGACATCATTTATCTTCTTTATAGCTACTTTCTCACCAGAGTGAGTGTCTACTGCTGATGCAACAACACCATAGCTCCCTTTGCCCACGACTTCTTCAATCTCATACTGCGTCGCCTCACCATATTCAGTGAAGAAGTCTTTGGGAAGCATACTCTGAATCAATTCAATTACAATCAGTATGGGAGAAAAACAGAATTATTGAGCTGGAAATAAAAGGAGGAAAAAGTTAACCAAATCACAACTTTTGACCTCACAATCCAACTTTTTTTTTCTCTCGTTCCTAAACAATATGAACTAACTTTTTTGCAAAGTGCATCCATTTCTGTTGAGAAACATAAGAAGACTTTGAATTTGCCTATACGTAAAGTCAGATACATAGTACATGAGAACATGCGTCATAAGATATCAGAAAAGATGACGAGATGACGCAAATCTAATCCAGATTTTATGCAAACACGTACTAATTAAAAAGACATTCCCGCAACAGCTAACAAGTAACCACAAATTGACATGCAAGCAAATAAAAGATTCAGTTCCAGCAGTGAATAAAAAGAAGGAACATTAAAGGCCAACAATCACAAATAAACAGTCATCGAATCAGCTAAGCGAACTTCATGAATCAAAAAACTATAGTTCTTCACCTAAATTTTGTAGGCAGAGCAGTAAAAAAATTCAAAGATGATACAGGCTTTACTTCCATTCATTCTAAATTGGATATAGCATTTCTTTTACTCTTTTGGCCTCATTCAAAAGACCCATCTGGCAATCAAATCCCATAACAGGCAATGAATTCTGCTTAACGCTAAATTCTGGGGACCAAGTCTCTGGCGGTAAATACATCAGCAACTTCTCCTAAAGAAAATTCTTCAGGTATAGTACATGGGTTTACAAGATTAGTTGAGGTTCGTGCATCTTGAACGAGAAACCAAGGATGTCGATAAAAGAAATTCAAAATCAAGGATAATAGTTTCAGAAGACCATTTCAACAGAAGAGCTTATTAATTTCCATATCTATCAGAAATCAAAGAAGCAACAGGGGAAGAGGAAAACGGATAGACAAAGCAGTTCTGCTTGTACCTCCACAGCTTCTCTCTCAGAAATTCCAAACCAAGCTCGAACGATCAAGAAGTTGACCACCTACTTCGCTTGACATAACTTGTGCAAACATATACGCACTGACGTAATATTATATGTATTAATCGAAGTTGTCAACTGGTTTTAAATGATCGCCAAACTGGAAAGAGCTTTTTTCAGCTACGAAAAATGTCAAATGCTATACAATTTTGTAGAAAAAGAGACGGTGAATAATTTATTCGACGAGTATAAATTTGACCAAACAATCTGTCGGTTGCGGATAAGGACAAAAGAAATGGAGAGAAATCAGGATCTAAAAATGCGTACCTTATCTTATCGGTAACCAGTTTAAAAGACAGCTACTGACATAGAGATTGGTCTGATGATGGTGTAAGATTACAACCTTGCAAGTAGCCCTTTCTGGGACGTTGATCGAGTCCAAATGGGAGATGGCGTCGTCCGACGCTACTTCCATCGGATTTGCCACGTCTTCCTGTAGACAATCGAATGAGAAGTTGGAGGGTGTTCTGTGGTCAATGGCGGTAGCGGTAGAACGAACGGAGAAAGATGAAGAAACTAGAAACTAGAAACTAGAAACCAGCGAAGAAGAGATTTCCGTATAATGCTGAGCCCCTGATTTTTCTGTCTCCATGTTTCCAGCAAGGTCTCCACGGTGTCGGCTCCCAGCTGACATGGCTATTTTACGTCAATAAATAAATTCTTTGCACTTAGAGATATTTAACGAGTTAAGTCACCTAGCCAAGCTTGGCCTAGTCACATAAGGCGAGTCGAATTGAGCCTAAATGTTTGGTTTGCGAGCCCGTTAAAGACCCAGTCAAACAAGCGAGCCAACGAGCCGGTTCGTTAGCTCAGCAACCCACCCCTTCTTTTCCCCTGGCAGACGATTTTAATTTTTTTTATAAACAAAATTATTTTTCTAATGCAAAAACTAATGTTTAATTGAGTTTAAACAAAAAATACCTAAAAATTTCAACATTTAATTAAAAATATCGGAAAGAAATTTCGACTTACGATGGAATTTTTAGTCACAAAATTGACGAGTATCAAAAGAGGGTCTATTTGAGACTTATTTCATCAAAATCGGACCCGATCGACTGATTTCTTCTTTCCTCATCGTTTCTCTCTCCTCACCCATCTCTGGTTTTCGCAGCGCCATACTTAGCAGAAAAGAAAGAAAATCCTTTCGAACTTTCTTTTCTAATTTTATTTCATTATAATTAACCATACTCGGTTCTGCAAAGGGCAGAACCGAAATAACTGGACCAGTTCTCGATTTTGAATACAAAATTTCAGAAAACCGAACTGACCCAATAACCCTAAGAATCGTGTGTTGAGGAGGGCAATAAAGAGGCGACGCATCGCCCCACTCTCTAGTGTGGGGTAATGCAAATCGCCCCAATGAGACGTTACATTGCCCCCAATGGGGCGTTGCATCGCCTCACTTGCTGGAGTGGGGCATTCAAATCACCCAAGAGGCGATACATCACCCCACGGTTGAATAGTGCTTGAACAGTGTCTGGCACTGTTTGCGTGAACAGTAAAAAAATATTTTATTTTATTTTTTTGAGTTTTAAAAAATAATTTAAATGAATGGTTCTCTATCGAATAAAACGTTTTCGCTACGAATTAAAATGATTTAAAAAATGTGTAACCGTTTCAAAACGTTGTCAATTGATTTAAAGATAAGAATCTATAGAGAAGTCAATAAGTCGTGGTTCGAGAATTCTATGGTTTTTGGGTCATGACAAATTTTGCTGAGAAAATGTTATATTTTTTGCTATAAAACACCACTTTCCTTGCTGTTTGGATTAGCTGACTCTGGGATTAGCTGATTCATTGTTTCTTTTGTTAGTTGATTTTTAAGTATATCATTGTGAAAATTAGATTTTTGATAGATTTCTAAGCTTTTACCCAGTTTTGATTTCTTCTATAACTAGTTCTAGTGTTAGTCTTTGAAGAGAAAGAACAAAAACATCTGATGTTTGGAATTATTTTAATATTGTTAACGATGACGATGATAAAAATTCCAGAGCTAATTACAGTGGAAATTAGTGAATAGCGAGAACATTTAATTCTTCTAGTGTATGTTTGATTATTTTCTACTTCAATTTTTATTTAATTACATTGTGTCATGTATTACTTTTTTTTTTTTATCTTTTTTTGTTATTTTGATATTTTACATCTATCTTGTTATGCGTTACAAAAAAAAATTTAAGTAGTAATTTGCAGACAAGTTTAGAGAGAGAGAAGAAAAAAAAATGGGAGAACAATTCTGGTCTCGGTTCTGAAAAAATTTTTGGACTTATTGATGTAAAAATTTAAAAACTGAATTTTAGTGGTTCAGTCCTAATCTCTCTAAAAATCAGACCGTCTCGACCACGATCACCCCTAAAAAATAGCGACTCGGACAATCCGAGTTGCCTTTATCATTCACCGATAGTAAAGTGTTTGAAAAACTTATATTATATTAATATAAGTTGAAAATATTTATATACGCTCAGCTCATTAGGCTTATCTCGTTAAATTCGTTGGACTGGCTTGGCTTGGCTCGGCTGTGGCTTGCGAGCCGGCTTGGTTTGAAAATTTTTTTCAGTCAGCTTGTTAGACTCGGCTTGTTAGCCTCGGCAAGCTTATTAGACTCGGTTTGTTTGGCTCGGCAAGCTTCGTGAGTCAAGCCTTTCCAAGCTCGACCCAGTCGTTTAACATCTCTATTCCCACCTCCCTAAATTAGGGGTATGCAAAACTGGATATGAACCACAATTTTAACCAAACCACGCGGTTAAGTCCCGGATTGGGTTAGTTTTACTCATTCATGGTTTCAGTTTCGGTTACGGTTCTGGACTTTCAAGAACCGCGTGCTTCGGTCCTGCTTCTGATTTTATATTTTCATGACCGTGAAAACCAAATCGGACCGTAGTTCAAATATTCGACTCGAAAATCAATTAAAACCCGACCAGAAATCTTAAAAAATGGCACATAGCTGAAAACCAATCCAAACTCTACCAAAAAACAAAAAAAAAAAATCAATAATGTTAAAAAATAATTAAAAAAATTTATGATACACCCCGAAGATCATCAACGCGTTCACAAAATATGTCTCATACTCTTACTAATCTTTTTACTAATTTTTGTACTATCGCTTGGATTGAGAGCTAACTTCTTAAGACGTTAATAAGCCCACCAGCATGCTAACATGGAGCATATGACTAACAGAAGAGGAAATTTGTCTTCCTGAAAACAACATTATACAATCATTCTACCTTCACTAATGTTAGGCAAACTTTGGGCCTATATATTTTGCATTCTTTTTATCATTACATTATTATTAGAGGGCGCTAAAATGTTGTTCCTTACCAAGACAAAGTAACCAATATATTTTTCGTTTAACCATACAACAACACAAGGCAAAGCATGAGCCACACTTTTGGTCATTCCAAGGAGACAGTTCACGCGCGCAGACTCACTAGCGCACGCACCACTAAGGCCGATCCACTCAAGACTCGATTCTCCTAAAGAATGGCCCCAAATTCACTTAACAAAATAGAGGGGATGTCACACAAAGAGTCATCCAAAGGGGCCGCACAAAGATGAGGCTCATGAAATGCAAAAGACCACGCGCGCACGAAGAGAAGCTTATCTTGGTCTGACCCATCAAGTGAGATGCGCGCCTTTTATTCTCCATTTCGAATTCAGATCTAGGACCCCGCTCCACCCCACAAGGCACAATATACTTATCTTATAAGGAGTCAGCATCCACGATCAAGAGGAAGACGAGCATAACCATGGACTGATAGATCAAACCGAGTTTCTTCTTTCCTTTTTCTTTACACCAACTAAGCCCTTAGTCACCCTAGCATATTTAAGGATAATTTTCAAATATTGTACTCAGTTTTTTATGATAATTTAGAGGTATTTTCATAAGCTCTCTTGCCTACGAGATTGTCTCAAGGTAAAGCCTTGGTTTGCTTGCATTCGAGTGAAGTTGTGTCTCCAATTGTCTTCCAAATCCAAGATTACTTGGAAGCTTATATCGTCACATCTTCTGCATCTTATCTAAGACCTTAGATAAGGGAGAAAGTGAGTCAA